>JAJQQW010000013.1:642997-1167997 GCA_025583905.1 Ia io | reverse complement strand
GCTTCCCAACTGATGAAAAAAATATTCCCACAAAGCACCAGGTTTGCATCCCCCTACGTCAGAGCAGGCGTAACCCCTTGAATCGTATTGTTCAACTCCTGTATTAACTCCGCAGTTCCTCCATTCGAGGATCTGTAACGAGGTAAGTTTTTCCTACTCCAGTCCTCTTGGACTGCACGTGTTGACTGACGAGTGTGGCAGCATAACCTGCCTGTGAATGCACTCAGGGTCGCCCCCTCCCATCCCTTTCTCCATTTACCCGTCCCTGTAGCCACGTGTGGTTTTGCCAGAATGCTTAAACCCAGTGGTCAGCGGCAGGCTTGATCTCTTCCCTTCAAGGAAAAGATACCCGCGCCTGATTTTCTTGGAGGTTCAGATCCCCTCATTGAAAGCCTTCCCCTGTACCTGGCAGCCATAAACGCGGGAACGTTTAGAGTGCACAGTAAAATATGAGCGCTAATAAAACCGGCCGTAAAAGGAAAATCGCCAAAAGTGACACGGAATTTAGCAGGCGAGAGGTTAAAAGTGTTTGCTGTGTGTAAAAATGTTACGTAGTGAGGTGCTCAGATGTAGAACAGATGCAGGCGGAGGCGAGGGGGCTGGTGATGCTCAGGTCGCAGTGAGACTCAGGGCCGAACGCCAGGTTTCAGTCCAGGGCCCGTGCCCATGAGCTGGGTGCATGCGCACATGGGCCGTGGGCAGGCAGGGCCTCTGGAATGTTCCAGGATGGCTCCATCTTTGTCATTTGCTCCGGGAAGGCACCGGCGGAGGCAAAGGCCCAGGCTCGTGGGCGATCTGTTGCGCGAGGCTGCCATCCCTCGGAGGCCCCCCAGGGCTCCCTGCCAGTTGTTTGCCTGCCTCTCCGGGTGGAATTCATTTAAATTAAAGCAGTGGAATGAGGCCCGAGTCCCCAAATGCCGAGTCCCTCTCCTTCATCAGCATTCCAGCGAAGAGAGTAATTAAAGCAAAAATTAATTCTGGTGTAAGCAGAGGAGGCACAAAATAACTGATATTAGAGGGTGGATGATGAATGCCTGGCATCAAGGGCGGTCTCCGGGGAGGAGGGAAGATTTCACAGAGTTTTTGCATATCACAGTTTTCTCATTATGAGCCCCGACGAAGATGGCTCGGCGCATACATGATCTGTTAAAAGAAAGGGGCGAAAAGCAGACACTTGTTCACCAGATACATCTTAATTAGAGCGCTCTTTAGCAGACGGGCTTGCAAACTCGGGTGATAAATAGACTTTCGAAGGGGAGATGTAAATTTAGAGCGCTGGGGTTCTGGGAGACTTCCTGTTGTTTGTGTTGCATTATGGGGTTTATTGTGGCTCTAATTGCTGCCAGTTTATTACAGATGACACTAGGACATTGACATAAATGGAGCCATAAAAAGACTCACACGGCTATTGAAAATGTGCCTGTATAGAACGGAAAGCTGTATACTCATTTCGCCTCTCCTAACTGCTCCTTACAAATAAAGGCATAGCTGCCTGCTGCCGTTAATCATTTTAAAACTGAGCTGTGCTGCGGGTTCTGGCTGGATGGCGGGGAAGGCTCGGCCTCGTTATTTACAGGAATGGTATCATAAATGTGTAAGTCATAGGCCTGATTTACAAACAATCCCTAATTTTGTAAAGGTGGCATTTTTCCCCCTCTTTGCAGTCATAGGAAACTTGAGCGTTGATTATTTTTAAAAGAATACTAGGGCATGTCTGAATTGACCAAAACACGGTAGCAAAACTGTTGATCCAGGAAGGTACAAGGCATGGTCAATGGCCATTGCATTGGGTGGCGGTGTGCTCCGTCGGGGCGGGGGGAGTCATTTCACCGCCTCAGTTGGGGACATGGTAGTGCATGAAAGTGACGGGCGGACAGGTTTCAAGTATCACAGCTCTGCCGTTGTGCAACGCCACAGTGTTTATGCTGACCACCCCAGTTTTCTGGTCCCAAAATAACTTGGGCTCATTAACAGCAACAAATTAAGAGAGTGGCTTGACATTTACATCCTCCTGAGTGGCAGCCTTACAGAGTAGGTTGTGGTGGCCACGCTCAAGGACTGTAAGCCAAGTTCGAGTTCACCCACCTCAACTTTCCCTCTTACAGAACCCCAATACCACAGAAAGAATTAGGACTCCTCGTGTTCACAAGCTCCCTGCCTGACAAACTCCTCACTTTGCCACGCTTCCGCTCTCCTCTATTTGTGTGTCTCCATCCCCCTCAGATTCCCTCCTAGTGTCCGATGATGTCCCTGACCCCATTGGTTCATGGGAAATTCCCCTGAGGAGGAGAGAGTCTAATAGACAAGAATGGCCACCTCATCTCCCATGAAAACCAGCTACCATGAGTACCGCTTCACTTGTGAATGCCCAATACATAATTACAGGGTTTCCTCAAAGGCCTACCTCCCTCCGCACCCCCGTAGGCCTCAGATCACCCTGGAAATAGGGCTAGGATTCACACGACCATCTTCGCCCTCAGGGATTGTCCGTCCGGGGCGGGGCCTGGAGTAGTGCTGTGCCCTCTCATCCCACTCCCTCCGACCCCGGACCTGGGTCACACGAGTGTGGTGAGTATTTTAGGAAATGAGAAGACTTGTACGTACTTAACATTTTATTGAAATTTAATTGAATAGTTAAGGGGTGATTAAAAATCTGAAATTAACGCTCTTTAGAAATTAATGACAGTCATTAAGACGTAATGGGGCTGCGCTCCGAGGACCAGGACCGTGCTCAGAAAGGTTGGGGGATGGCGATGTGCCCGGGGTCATCACGGGCTCTAGGGAGCCAGGCTGCGTGCCCCTCTGGAGCCTTCACTGCAGTTTCGAGAGTTGGAACAAAAGTGAGCCTGGTTCTGGTTGTGGTGCCAGGACAGCTGCATCTACAGTAACTGGCGAGTTCCACAGGCATGGCATCCCTGTGTCCGTGAAGATGGGGAGATGAGGGCAGTTCGTCACCCGGGCGGCTGCTCAGAGGCTGTGGGAGTGAGCATGCGCACCCAAGCCCCCAAAGGCCGCCCGGGCCAACCCACACCCTTGCTCCCTCCCCGCTCCTGGCCCTCGGAATAAGTGGCAGTTTATTATTTATAAATAAACTAGCTTGAGCCCCGAGCCCCTTAGAGCAGCGATGGCTGTTCCTGTGGAGGGAGCGCTTTTTCGATGGGAATGTCCACTCCCTGGGGACAGGGCAGCCTCCGTGCGGCCAGCTGACCAGGGAGGAGAGACGTAAACAGCTAATGTGCTATCTCGGCACTAGTTTCCCAGCGCCTCTCCCCTGGGGCACCTGTCACAGGGAAGTGTTAATCCCCCCAATGTCAGCTGATGTTTGCTCAGAAAATAATTGGTAATCTGATTTTGTTGTCTTCTGAAATTCTAGAGAAGTCTATGCCTAAGTTGGCATTTGTATATTAAATTTATTGGTGCAATGCTTGTGATGTTTCTCTCTTTCTCTTTCTCTTACACACACATAATCAAGTTGATGTGATCATTTCCAAAACATAAAAATGACAAAAATTTTTAAATGTTAGCTCTAGAGATAATTAGTTCTCTTAATTTCACTCTTTCGGAAAACATACCTTTTGCTGGATAAAATGAAAGCAATGAATCTTAGAGAGTAATGGAATTACCCAGCATTTTATCACTGAAGGAAGGGACTAAAGAAGAAATACTGAAGTGGATTTAAAAATGGGCTTAATAATATGACAAAATATTTCCAGTGTTTGAAGTAGATGTCCTTATGTTAAAGACACGGGACTGTAAAATGATAGATTTTTTTAAAGTTTTTTCTTTTTTCCTCTTAATGCTATTGCATAACTTCTATATTTTTCTCAGCCTGTTTCATCTCTCATTTTCGCTTGCAGCCAGTTTTCAATCACCCCCACGCATGCTGGTAAGCGTGGACAATCTAGAACACTTTATACAGACGATACATACGAACACCACACACTGTCATGTACTGAAGCCACGTCTGGGTTCCTCCCACCCAGAGTGACAGGGGCTGGACGTGGCTGCTCTCAGGTGGTCAGGGGACCAGATGCCTTTCCCACATTCAGTCCTCCCAGAAAGAGGCCTGGGAGTGGTTGGTGCAGAGGGACTTGGCAGGGGCTGGAGAGAGACGGGCTCGGGGAAGAACGAGGGACGGGAGAAGGTGCCCAGGTCACAGGCAGTGTGCGGGGTTCGAATAGTGTGCGAGAGAATCGGAGCGCCGGGCCCCCTCGGGCTCCCCAGCCAGCACTGTCCCCTGCCTAAGCTCTGGTCCCATCAGCCACACCCATGAGCACAGCCGCCAGCCCTTGCCGGGAAGGAATCAGCTGTGCAACGTCCAGATCTTAATAAAAATGGGAGGTACGCCCTCAGCATCACCCTGGCTCACTCAGGCTCATCCTTCTGGCGGCGTCCAGTGTGTTATGGCGAAGTTCGTGACCTGGTCATTCAGGGGGAGCACTGCATGTCCTGTGACAAGGTTTTCGTAAAAACCCGTCTGCAGCCGAAACCGGTTTGGCTCAGTGGATAGAGCGTCGGCCTGCGGACTCAAGGGTCCCAGGTTCAATCCCGGTCAAGGGCATGTACCTTGGTTGCGGGCACATCCCCAGTGGGGGGTGTGCAAGAGGCAGCTGATCGATGTTTCTAACTCTCTATCCCTCTCTCTTCCTCTCTGTAAAAAATCAATAAAATATATTAAAAAAAAAATAGAAGTAGTTTGTCTTTTAAAAAAAAAAAAAAACCCGTCTGCATACTTCAGCGACACGGTAGGAGAAATGTAAGTAGAGAGCACCCCGCGGCGCCAGTTCCCTGCGATTCCCATTCGCATGGCTTCAACACAGGTGTGCTAGTCATGGTGGGTCACATCTGTAAGAGTGTGTGTGCGTGCCTGCAACATGGGTGTGCTAGTCATAGTGGGTCACGTCTGTAAGTGTGTGTGTGCGTGCCTGTGACACGGGTATGCTAGTCATGGTGGTCACGTCAGTAAGAGTGTGTGCGTGCCTGCGACACGGGTGTGCTAGTCATAGTGGGTCACGTCTGTAAGAGTGTGTGTGCATGCCTGTGACACGGGTGTGCTAGTCATGGTGGTCACGTCTGTAAGAGTGTGTGTGTGTGCCTGTGACACGGGTGTGCTAGTCATGGTGGTCACGTCTGTAAGAGTGTGTGCGTGCCTGTGACACAGGTGTGCTAGTCATGGTGGTCACGTCTGTAAGGGTGTGTGTGGGTGCCTGTGACCCGGGTCTGCTAGTCATGGTGGTCACGTCAGTAAGAGTGTGTGCGTGCCTGCGACACGGGTGTGCTAGTCATAGTGGGTCACGTCTGTAAGAGTGTGTGTGCATGCCTGTGACACGGGTGTGCTAGTCATGGTGGTCACGTCTGTAAGAGTGTGTGCGTGCCTGCGACACGGGTGTGCTAGTCATAGTGGGTCACGTCTGTAAGAGTGTGTGTGCATGCCTGTGACACGGGTGTGCTAGTCATGGTGGTCACGTCTGTAAGAGTGTGTGTGCGTGCCTGCGACACGGGTGTGCTAGTCATAGTGGGTCACGTCTGTAAGTGTGTGTGCATGCCTGTGATACGGGTGTGCTAGTCATGGTGGTCACGTCTGTAAGAGTATGTGTGTGTGCCTGTGACACGGGTGTGCTAGTCATGGTGGTCACGTCTGTAAGAGTGTGTGCGTGCCTGTGACACAGGTGTGCTAGTCATGGTGGTCACGTCTGTAAGTGTGTGTGTGCGCCTGTGACACGGGTGTGCTATTCGTGGTGGGTCACGTCTGTAAGGGTGTGTGTGGGTGCCTGTGACCCGGGTCTGCTAGGCCTGGTGGGTTGTGTGTGTAAGGGTGTGTGTGGGTGCTGCATCCTCGAGAAATAGTTCATGTTCCCGACCTGGTCCTGGTGACCGCCTGGCCCAGGAAGGGCGCTGAGTCGTTGGGGAAGATGCAGGAGTAACCGGGACCCGCCTGCGCAGAGTGGACGTGGAAAAGGAAAGGAACGCGCTCCGTTTAGGGTTGAAATGTCTCTTTAGCATGTCAGCTTCCTACACACTCGGTTTCAGGTCTCGCCGGGTGACACGCATTTAGTCGTGTCTGTCGCCACGTGCCGGTGCTCAGGCACCA
The DNA here is from genome assembly GCA_025583905.1 of Ia io. Classification (NCBI taxonomy): domain Eukaryota; kingdom Metazoa; phylum Chordata; class Mammalia; order Chiroptera; family Vespertilionidae; genus Ia; species Ia io. Next base: position 1,161,906 of record JAJQQW010000013.1, on the reverse strand, counting down.
GAAAGCGCGTTGGGGTGCAGTGTGAAGGCTGATGGCAAAGAAGCTAAGCGCGACCCCGTGGAAGGAAAGCGTGTTCCTCAAAGGAAGCCAGCTGGGTGCCAGCGAGCTTTCTGAAGGAGAAACTAGTGGAAAGCATGCGGTCGTGACGCTGTGGAGGACCGGACTGAGGGCGCGTCAGCAGATTGGGGGTGTTCTCCCGAAACGGGAAGGGGCGTGGGAAAGCTCAGAGGCGGCAGCGAGCGGCCCGGAGCTCCACGGGGCTGGGAGGTCGGGCGGGGGCCGGAGCCGAGCAGCATCTCAGAAGCCGTCCCCGGGAGGCTGAGCGACGTGTTTGTTGACTCTTGTCCTTTCAGGCTCTTGGGGGGTGTGGGCTCCCCCAAACTTTAAATGTTCTCGTGAATGCACATGAACGCTCAGCCCAGCCGGCGGGGCTCAGTGGTTGAGCATCGACCTATGAACCAGGAAGTCCCGGTTCGATTCCCGGTCAGGGCACATGCCTGGGTTGTGGGCTCGATCCCCAGTGGGGGGGTGTGCAGGATCGATGATTCTCTCTCATCATTGATGTTTCTCTCTCTCTCCCTCTCCTCTCTTCTCTGAAATCAAAAATATATTTTTAAAAATAAATAAATAAATTTAAATTTTAATACCAAGAAGCCACAAATGACTTTTCCTATGAAATCAAATAGTGCGTGTGCCCTTCACCTCACCCTGCCCCTCTCCCCCATAAAAGGATCTCAGGAATCAGGGTGTGCTCATGGCGGCCTCTGCTGCGGTCCTGGGATAAAGGCGGTGCTAACCGTCGCAGACAGACACATGGCAGTTCTTGTTTCCTGTGGAAAGTTGAGGGGTGGCAGCTTGACAGTGAATTCCATCAGCACCCACCCTGCCCGAAGCCAGCATTGTCCTTCGCTCGCTTTCGGGAAGGTTTAATTATTTGTTGGTTTTTAATACCAGCCCGTCATCTTACCATCATTGAGTTGACTCTGAACCGTCTCTCAGCAAATAGCCGTATGTTGCCCCATTTTGTGATGGCAGGACGATGCAGATTCCAGTTGCATCTGTGAAGATTATATTGTATGTCCAGATTTCAGGAAGCAGGAACACAATATCCTCATGGATATAGCGGTGGGAGCCAATAACCTGTAACCAATTGCATACTTATTCTGTTGCAAAATCTGAGCGATAAGGGTCACGTTTTGGAAAAGATTCTAAAGCTGTCACCACTAATGTAATCGTTACAGTGGCTTTGGCACCAGTTAGGACTAAAAAACCATTGCTTCTCTCGCTCTGCTTTCCATCATAACCCTTATTTGATATTTCATAACTTCCTTTTGTTCCACCAGCACGTGCATTACGAAGTGTACACATTAATAAATAGAGGCATAATGAATGTGACTAATGGGTTTTGGCAGTCGGAGACTGGGGCAGGTTCGATACAATAGGGAATCCATGCAAAGAAGCTTAACTGCTGTTGGGAGCAAGTTTTCGATGCAGTGATGGTTTCTAATTTGGATTCTGTGTGAGGTGAGCAGAGGGCAGTTATTCATAGGAGTTCACAATGGTGTGTGTGTGTGTGTGTGTGTGTGTGTGTGTGGTTTGTAACACTCATTAATTCGAATCTCATTCTCCTAAATAAAAGTTTGTTTTGGTATGAATATGGATTCTGCAGCACAGTTACGAGTACAATTGTTACAAGTTACCTGTTTGTCAAAACTAAAGATACAAAATACGAACAAGATGCTGTAAGCCCTGGGAGGGTAGCTTGGGTGGTTTAGAGTGTTGTCCCCATACTCCAAGCTGGCAGTTCCATTCCTGGCCAGGACACATAGAAGAATCATCCAGTGAAAGCATAAATAAGTGGAACAACAAGTCATCGATGCCTCCCTCTCTCTCGTTCCCCCCCCCACCTTCTCTCTCTTTCTCTCTAAAATCAATTTAAAAATTGATTTGAAGATGCCGTAGCCTTCCCCTCTTCCAGTGTTGGGCCCAATCTAGTTATATTTTCTTGCCCCTTATTTTGTAGTATTGAAATCGGATTCCTCCCCCCGCCTGGAAATATCCAGTGACAGCAATCGACTGACTTGGAGGCAAAACAAATGCATTACCTTGTAAGCACAAATGCCAAAGTACAGCTTCTAGTAGATGTTAGTGAAAGATAAATTAATTCCTCGAAGCTCCCAGGGAAACATAGGCCTGAATTGTATGATCGGTCTTACCTTTAAAAATGTGAATGGCCTTCAAAACGAATTCTGCCTCCTTCCTAAAAACCTCTGAACACTCACCCACGACCTAAGAGGAGACAGGAGATCACACTGTATGAGTGTGATCAGTCGCTGGAGCGTTCTTCAGCCCCGTATCATTCAGGCAGTTAACAACCCAGGTGCTAAGCTTTGCCACTGGAAACCGGGGATACTGTGTAGACTCTTTACTTGCTGTCCTCAAAACTGACGGAGAGGAGATAAGCGTGGCTGTGGTTAAGGGTTTACAAGAACTAAAATTTATAGTGAAAAGTAACTTTTGGCTTTGCCGCCTGGCACCACCGCAGGATGAAGGCCTTGTGTTTGTCTGCAATTAGGAAAAACTCTAATGGGAAGGCAGTCATTTCCAGGCACCGGACGATTGATTTCCCACCAATCAGAATAGGGAATGAGATGCTCTCAGTCTATTATTATTAAATTATTTATGAAGTCATATTAAACCTGGTCATTAGCCCTGGCGGTTCAGGTTAGTGGAGACTTCCCAGTCAGTCGCTGTGGGGACAGGAGCTGGAAAGAGGAGTCTGTGACCGGAGCGTCGAAGGCCACCTTCCATTGTGGCGATTGAGATGAGTTTTTCTTAAAAAAACAAACAAACAAAAACACTTAATAGCCAGTAGCACCTGTTTCTTCTTTGAGGTTGTGCTGGTCCTCCTGACTGCATGAACTCGAGCTGCTTCTGCGACCCGAGCACTGTTTCTCGGGAATGACGACACCCTGAAGCGGTGTTTGTTGTGTCTTTAATGGAACAGTAGGTAGTGACATCTTTTAAGTTTCTTTCGGAAAAAGCCCTGGTGAGATGCAGCATCCCCTGTGGCCTCCACCTCACTGACTCGCACACGGAGGGGACAGTGAAGGCTCGTAGATTGAGACTCCTCCGACTCGGATTTTTACCACTGCCTCCCCCGCCACCCCCCCCTTACCTTCAACACACGCCAACTCTCTCTGCACTCTACTCCTGTCTCATTCAGGGCCCTGGAGGCACCTTCAGAACAAATGCTTTTCAGGAACCTAAACCAACTATAGATTCCAGTTGATTGAGAACGTGAGAGACATCCGTTTTAGAGTCTTAGGTGAATCTGTGGACCTCTCTGGTCTTTGGGTTTTCTTATTTCTAAAGGGGCTGGACTTAGTAATTTTTAACAATACATTTTTACTGATTTCAGAGAGGGGAGGGAGAGGGGAGAGAGAGAAACATCAACAATGAGAGAGGATCATTGATTATCCGCCCCCTCCTGGGGATGGAGCCCCCAACCCAGGCCTGTGCCCTGACTGGAAATCGAACTGTGACCTCCTGGTTCATAGGTCCATGCTCAAAGGCTGAGCCCCGCCAGCGGGCAGAACTTAGTAATTTTAACCTGGTTTTTATTTCTCTGACATTGATGACATGAGCCTGCACATTTGTAAAGAAAAGCAGAAGTAGGGCGATGTCAGCATGAACACTGCCCACTTTGCACACGAAACCTCTCATCTCATCAGCAGCTGAAATCCGGGCCCTGCGCCCGGTGAGGAGGCCTGGAACCCAGCACCCCTGGCCCCTCACTAGCTGCCTGCCCTCCGCGGGTCCCTTGGCACTTCTGAGTCTGTTGTTATTGTATAAGATGTGGATGGATATGCCCGTGCTGGGCGCCTTTGCAGGACTGCCCTGAAAAATCAATGGAGAAGACATTCAAGTGACTTAAAAGGTGTAAAGCGATGGGAACATGCGAGTTGTACAAAAGATAGATTCTCAACCATTCCAGGCACATGGGACCAGTCAGGCTCAGTGTGAGGCGGCCTCACGTTACAGGAATCCACAGACAGTCCATGGCCAGGACCACCCCGGAAGGAGTTGCCTGTGGCGCCAGCAACCAGCATTTAGGAGGAAATCAGTGCCTGTCCCATGTCCTCCTCTTCTCCCTCGCAACATGAAGTCTGTGTGTGTGAATTTTAGAGCCGTTGTACGCACACGGAAACCCCTGGGTGTAGGGCCAGGGGCACAGGCTGTGTCATGGGTCTACCTTGTAGACCGTGGTGCCTGGAAAGATAAGCTCGAGGCCTCGGCCTGCACACGCGTGGTGTTGGCGGTCACACCGCCATGGTCTCAGGGTGGTGCGTGTCGGAGGACCCCTGCGCCTGGAGGGCACCTCAGAGTCATGGGCGCTGCCCTCGGGCCTGAGTGCTGGGCCTGTGCCCGCATTGTGTGGGCCGGTGCGTGCAGTGTAGTGACTTGGGCAGGTTTCCGCGCGCTCTTTTTGGAGGTGATTTTATAGGCATTTAACACTCCTCTCCCTCCTTCCCCCATTTGAAAGCCAGGCTGTGCTGCTGCCTATTGTGGCTGCTTTGTGTGGGGGAGCTGGCCTCCCCGCCTGTCTGGGCCCGGGTGCGCCCACCTTCCGTCCGCAGGGAGGGGACCAGATGGAGGAATTTGATTATCTAGCAGTCGAGGGCCAACTGTTCAGTTGGATGCAGAGCCGGAGGAAGGGCTGAGATCTAAAATGGCTGTCGTGTGTGGAGCCAAGAGCTTCCGAGGGGAGCCGGGCGGCACCGAGGTGGAGCCGTGCCGCGGCGCTTCCAAGCACCAGCTGGGCTCGCAGGCGCCGGTCCCCAGGCAGACGCGCGGCCCCGAGCAGCTTGGCTCTGCCATCTGTGGAGCTTTCTATTCTGCACCTCCTCCCCCGAGGCCCGGGCCTCGGGGACGGGGCAGGTGAGCGCTCCTGATGCCGGGCACTAAATCACCCCTTAACGCGCTGCCTCAGGCCGAGAGGAAATGGATCTGCGGAGGGAAGGGGACGCGGCGCTTAACCTTGGAGCTATTCTGGGCACCGGCAAGATGCCGCAGGAGGTTGCATTAGGCGCTCACCTTGCTCGCCCTCCCTCGTGCCAGCACCTCGTCCTCCTTGCCCACATTGTCTGAATGCTCTAAAAGCCACTCCGAGCTTCAGAAGGCTAAGCGTACGTTCTTTATTCACACAGAGCCGTACGTTCACGGGACGGGCAGCCCCGCAGCCCCGCAGCCTGATCTGTGGGCATTTCTTGCTTTCCCTCCCTTCAGACACCCCGTTTGACAGATGGGGCACGGCCACGCGCCATCCATAACTCCGTTCCATCACAAATCGTTGGTCCCCCCTCCTCCTCCAAATGCCCGCCGGAGGGAAGCTGGAATCCTCGCCAAGGATGTTGGCGTGCCCTGGTATCGTTTAAGACGTTTCTTCCGATGGCCTAGGACACCATTTTTACAATGAAAATGTAAAGATGAAAAGATGAGGAAGGGCTGATGAGATTTTAAAATAACAAGCTACCTCTCCCCCCAACCCCGCCCCGTGTCCGAAAATAATGAAAATATGCATTTCCTCAGGTGCTTTGCACAATTTTTGATCAGGTACGTTTTGTAACATCCAAGTTCATTTCCAGTTTGATGATTACTGTTACTCATTTTGGACCGTGTCCCCTTTAGTTCATCCACTTGCCCTTAAAGATTCAACCTAGTATTGCAGAAGCACTTAAATAGAAGATGTCTGGGGTGGTTGTGTGTGTGTGGGGGGGGTGTGTGGGTGTATGTGTGTGGGTGTGTGTCTATGTGTGTGTGTGTGTGTATGTGTGTGGGTATGTGTCTCTGTGGATGTGTGTCTATGTGGGTGTGGGTATGTGTCTCTGTGGGTGTGGGTGTGTCTCTGTGGGTGTGGGTGTGTGTGTGGATGTGAGAAAATTCAGTGAACTGTGGACGGGTGCCTGGTCAGGAGACAAGCAGCGCACGGGAAAATGTGGGAACTTGTGGTGACTGTCACTCCCTACACAGCATGGCTGTGTTTAAGGCAGGGCATGCAGGTGAACCGTCATGACACCAGATTGATCACCGCGCCGTGACCATTCCCTCGGAGACAGGGAGTGCCCAGCCAGGCGGCCGAGGTGGCCCATGCTAGGAACGGCACAGTTAGCCGTGACTTTCGCAGGCCTCAAGGCACACACGTTGGGCTGTGACTGGACCAGCAAAAGAGCAGCCTGAGAAGTAAATAAAGCAAAGCAGGCAGGCCCGAGTGAATGAATGAGAAGAAGGAAGTGGACCCGTCGTTTTCCAGCACCAGTAGCCGACCCGCGTGGGGCAGGCGGGTCGCAGTCTTTCATCCGTCTCAGCGGATACTCGTGTGCACACTAAACCAATAGAGCCTGTGACAGTACAGCTGCGCCTGGCATCGGTGAAACCAGCAGTGAACTCAGTTTTGAACTCTGGCCCCAGTTTTGAACTCTGTTTATGTCGGACAAGTTACCAACAACAGGAAGAAGGACAGCGGCTAGTCCACTGAAGCCTAATTCTGCTATCTTGGCGAGGAATGTGTGTGTGTGCGATCACTTCTTTAAAAAAAAATAGCGATTCGCAGAATTGTTCATGTGCCAACATAAAGATCTAGAACAAACACGCCCTACAGTGAAACAATAACAGAAATACTGTTTAAAGGAGCCCGGTGAACTGCATCACGTGCACTGAGACAGATCCTGTGTAGCTGCTGAGATTCAGAGTTGTTCAGCTGCTTCGGAGTTGGAGGTATCACGGTGGCACTGCACTTGGTGGTGCTCCTCCTCGGAGCTACAGGCCCAGGGTAGGGGGCGGAGTATGTCCTTGGAGCTACAGGCCCAGGGTAGGGGGCGGAGTATGTCCTTGGAGCTGCAGGCCCAGGGTAGGGGGCGGAGTATGTCCTTGGAGCTACAGGCCCAGGGTAGGGGGCAGAGTATGTCGCAACAGGTTTGATTTGTGGAGACATCTCTTCTGCCCTCTGTCCTTTTTTAAAATGAAGATGTGACTGTTTTAGAGCAGCTTTAGGTCCAGAGCAGAATCGAGAGGAAGGTGCAGTGATTGCCCCACACCCCTGCCCCCAGGCACGCCCAGCCTCCCCTGTTATCCCCCACCAAAGCAGTCCCTTTTAAAAAAACATTTCTTATTGATGTCAGAGAGAGTAGCTGGAGATAGAGAAGAACATTGATGAGAGAGAAACATCAACGGGCTGCCTCCTGCATGCCCCCTACTGGGGATCAAGCCCAAAGCCCAGGCATGTGCCCTGACTGGGAGTCGAACCCGAGACCTCTCCGTGCATGGGCCAATGCTCAACCACTGAGCCCACCAGCTGGGCCAGAGCAGTCCCTTTGTTACAAATAAGGGCCCTACATTGTCATGTCAAATCACCCAACGTCCATAGTTTACTGTAGAGCTCACTCTTGGGGATGTGCCCGCTTTAAAGATGAGGAAGACTTACATGTGCTGTGGCAGCAGCGTTGGCAGATGGGAGAGTTGCTTTGAGAGACTTTCTGAAATCTGTGTTGGTATCGAGGGCTCTTCCGCTGAATGGCCCTCTGGTGCTGGGTGTGGACTAGGCTGTGTGTAACACTCCTGGCGGGTGGGCGGGACGAGAAGCGGTCGCTGGCGGATGGAATGTGTGCCGTGGGCTGTGGCTGATGAGTGGAGCCAGGTGAACACACGGAGGGTTCTTTTCGGTATCGTGGGGCAGAGAGCGAGGTGTCGCCCGAGGAGGAAGGGCCTGGCGACATGCGGTGTCTTGGGCACATGTGCTGGATCCCTCAACTCATAAATCCAAATGACTGTTCGAAGCACCTGGGAATGGCCCTCCGGAATCTCCTCGGCGTGTTCTCCAAGCAAGAGCCCGGTTGCAGGAGACATCCCTCCGTCGTGTTTATGCAGCTGGGCCTGGGATTGAGTTACACCCACTCGGCCCGGCCCGCAGGTCGCCCAGAACGCATTGCTGGAGCACAGAGGGCCCGTGAGAGCAGGACTCGTGTTGCTGCGCTGTGGCCTCCGGCCTCCTGGCGAGCGAGCATCAGGCGTCACGCATGTGCTGTGCGGTCTCGGGAGGAAGCGCCGGGGGACCAGGCAGAACTGCTCACACTTGACAGTCGGGCCTGGGGGACCGTGGGGGGCCGGGGGCTGCTGCTGTCAGCAGCTCCAGCCGCGCACACAGGCTGAAGACGCCTCCACCGGGATTGAATTACCGGAGACTTCTCGCCGTGCTTTTGGTATAATTGAGAGCACAGAGGGGGCCCGATTCCTCTGCCGTCTGATGTGAAGGTGAAGACAAGAGCCTGCGGGGCTCTGTCAGAGTTATGGGCCCGCTCAGCCCGACTTCAAAAACCCTTAATTCCCAGAAAACCGCGCCAGGCTGGGTTGCTTACCTGAATATAAAAGATTTACTTTCCCTGAGTCATTGAACACACAGCCATATTAATTGCACGTTGAGAAAGAAGAGAAGCTAGAATGCGGTGCCCTGAAGGAGGGTGCGGGATTAAGGGAGGCCTCGAGGTGGGTGCGCGTGGGAGAGGGACGCTGGCCCATGCAGGCCGTGCACTGCCATCCGTGGCCACATGCGCACGCAAGGTGTGTCCTTTGGAAAGGGCACGCTCGGCGTTCGTTGCTCTCTCTGTTGAAAAGGAATGAACCCTCCTCTGTCCCGGAAGCGGGCTGTGTCGGGTGTGCTGTGTATAACCTCGAGGGGGATGGGACTGCTACTCCGTTTGCACAGGAAGAAGTTGGTGTGGAAGATGCCACTTTCAGCAGGGATGTGAGCTGAGTGGTGGGGTGCAATGGGAGGGCCCTCCTCTCCCTCTCTTTTCGCGCGTCGTCTGACTCGGGTTTCTCTGCTGCGGGGAGCAGCCAACCAGGGCGGCTTCTACCCTGGCTTGGGCAGGAATCTCCCAAGACGTGTCCCCCGGAGCCCCCCATTAAGAAAACATTGCTACCCCGCGTGCAACTGAAGTTAAACTCATGGTGACACACAGGGCCGTTACACTTTTCCTAATTCCTTTCCTTGCAAAAATGGCAAATGTATGATAAAAATGAAGCCTTCTTGGCATGGTAGCTTCTGCTCGGACCCAGGTACTGGCACAGGGGAGAGTGGTGTGCAAAGGAGAGGTGTTTGCACACACACATCTGAGGAATGAGAGGAGAGGTGTTGGCACACACATCTGAGGAATGGAGTGTCCCTTTCACGCCCACTGAGCCTCACCCACCCGGGCTGCCGTCCTGCCGTCCTGCCGTCCTGCCGTCCTGCCGTCCTGCCGTCCTGCCGTCCTGCCGTCCTGCCGTCCTGCCCTGCCTCACACCTTGCACATCTTCCAGCATCTTCCATCCTAAAGCAAATGAACCCGCTGCAGGGAGCGCCTGGCAGGCACAGAGCCACCCATGCGTTTGCCAGTCAAGCAGCTCCTTTCCTTAACTGCTCCCACCTCAGGCTTTTGGGGGAAATACCAGCCCACAACAGGCACCAGTTGTTCGCTCCCTTCCCCATTGCCAGCAAGTGGGTCCTCCCAGCTGGGACTAGCCCTGTCAGCCATGGCTAAGTCGTATGTTACTTGGGCGAACAAGAGAGCCCACGGTTTCCGCTGCATTGCATTTCGGTCTTTCTGCCCCGCCTTCCTCACACCCTCCTCCTGGGCCCCCCAACCATTTATAGCGAAAGGACGGCTCTTCTCAGTCCAGACCTGCAGGCCCTGCTCAGAAAAGAACCCCTCACACGTTGGGAGAGAAACACACACACACATGCACACTCTCACACTCACACGCACACACACTCATACACTCACACATTCATGAATACGTGCACACACACACTCAAGCACTCATGCACATGCACACTCACATGCACATGCACATACATACTGAAGCACACTCATGCACATGCACACACACACTCACATATATGTGCATACACACACTCACGTGCATACACACGTGCACACACATTCACACACTCTCTCCCTGGGCTGGGACAAGCCCCCTCCCTGCAGCACGGCCAGCCACCCATCGGATGCAGCCCCTCCCGCTTGGCAGGCTTCCTTTGAGGAGGCTGCGCAAGGCTGTGGGCCTTGGGGTCAGAGGCTGTTACCTGGGGCCGGGAATCGGACACGGTGTGCACAGCGTTACCACGGGCGTCCTGTTCCAACTGCCTTGTGTCTTAACAACAAAGCCCCCGTGAAACTCAATAAAATTACCAATTTCACAGTTGATTTTCCTCCCGCTCTGCTCGGCAGCCTCCCGCTCCTGGCCTGCCTCCACGCACTGCAGGGGACGGTGTTGGACCAAACCAACAGCAGGGTGCTGCACAGAGGCTCAATCTGAGCCAGGCTGGTCTTCCTTCTCACGAATGGTTCCAGCACCTTCCACGCCTTGGAGCCATCTCTGCCCAGGAAAACCGCGCTGTCGGTTTAATAGCACAGAAGGAAGACTGTTGCCTGCGTGGTCGACCGGGCGGCGCTGTTCTGTCTGATTCGGGCCACGCTCGCCTTGCACCGAACACATGCGGGTCCATTTCGCTTCTCAGACTGCGCGGCGTTTTCTCCTTTGATAGTATCGACTGTGCTGACTTTAGTGATTTAAAATCAATCAGAGCCATGTGACCTGTTACATAAACCTTGGCTGGTTGCTTAGAAGCAGGCATTCTAGATCTAACTCCGCTCCTAACGAGCTGTGTGATCCTGGATTCTAGTCGCTCCTGTTTCTGTTTCTTTGCTAATAAAAAACAAATAAAATTGAGAAGGGACTACTGAGAAAACTTCGTACAAGTGCCATTTTTTATTTTTAGATTAATAGTTAGAATAAGTAGTGGATATATGTGAAGGCTCAGGTGAGCCCAGTCCACCCTGCAGGGCTTTTCAACTGCAAACTGGACATCTGACTCCTGCCCGCTGAGGGGTGCAGCTTGAGGCATTGAGCCTACATGATGTTAAGCAACCTGCTCTGTGATGGAAATATTCCAGGCACAGAGGTAGCGAACTTTATTTCCTGCTAGGAGCCACATCCAACCCTAAGCACCTGTCAGAGTTTGCCTTGGAGTTTATGATCAAAGCCTCTTTGTGAATCTTCATTGCATTCTTAGGTCAAATGACAGACCTGTCCGATGGCCAGGCCCTATTAAACGTCCATTAAATTTGCATCACCATCTCTGAAAGAGAAAACATTTTTTAATCCTCACCCAATGATATGTTTTTTATTGATTTGAGAGAGAGACACCGATGTGAGAGAGAGAGAGAGATCGGTTGTTTGCCAGCCATATGTGCCCTCCCCTGAGATTGAACCCCAGCCTAGGTATGCGCCCTGACTGGGAATCAAACCCGCAACCTTTTTGGTGTATGGGATGATGCTCCAACCAGCTGAGCCACCTGGCCAGGGCTGTAGAAAACATTTTAAAATGTATTGGTGCCCACGAGAAGTTGGTTGAATGGATGACTGGTTCATGGACTGACTGGGTGAGTGAGTCAACTTGGAGGATGAAATTGACGGTGTTGGTAAGTGTTGTGGAACGGGCAGTGATGTATCTGTAGACTTCCACATCGCCATACGTTATACTATGTGTTTGAAGGCACACTTTGCTTTCATGTCCTTTATTATTCTTACCTTTATTTTTTGTCTTTTATTTGATTGAAGCTTATGTTTTGCAGGTCTTCATTTGCAAGGCTTTTAGAATGACAGTTATCGCCCCATACGAATATAAGGCCTTGGACCTGTCAACTGTAACGTCATCGACTATCTTCCTTCCTGTCCCTAACCTGCAGCTGTCCTCTCTCTGACCGGGAGCGTTGGGTCTCAGGTTGCAGCACAGCCACTGTCTCTTCCTGGTCACGTTTAGAGGAAGGAACGCTGGTTCAGACGTGCCAAAGGGTGGCCTGCATAAGGCTCCTCTCGGGAAAGCTGGTTCCCAGAGATACAGCTTTAGGGACACTGCCTCTCCTGCACCCACTCCCCCCTCCTCCAGGGCTGAGAGCTTGGAACCCCCGAGGAGGCAGCTCCTATGTCCCTGTTAACAAGCGGTTGGGGAATTTTGGGAATCAGCCTGCATGTACGTCTTCTGGGCTAGAAATCAGAAAATTCGTGGCAAAGGGGTGGCGGTGCGCCGTTCATCTGAAAATACCGAACACATCCGATTTTTCAGTGCTTCACCTGCTCTGTGCATCACTCCGCCTGCCCTGTGCGCGTGCACGTCCCAGCTGGCTTTCCAGGCTGTCACGTCCCTGTGCAAGGTCTCCGGTCCATTCGTGAGGTTCTGTGATTCCTGTGGGTCCAGATCCGCTCACTCCCTTCACGGGGCTTTTACGTAGAATGAAATCAGGTGGTTTACATCTGTCTCCTCCAAAGTGTCATTTGAGACCGTGAGCGGCGGGGAGAATTGGAGAAACGCACCATTTTATTTACAATCAGCCTTTATCCACACAGTATTAGCCATTTCACCACACACCATGAACCTCGAAAGGAGCTGCCAAAACCCATTCCTCGCCATTGTGCCGTAAACGGTGACAGTTGCTTGCTCCAGACCCCACGCCAGCTGTCACACTCGCTTTCCAGGAGGTTTTCCATCCACACTTCCCCGCAGCTTCCATGCCTGGGATGATGTCAGATCCTCGGCATGGAAGGGGAAGCACCCAGACAGAGCTCTGTGTGTGTGTCAGAGAGAGAGAGAGAGAGAGAATCTCTGTGTGTGTGTATGTGTATCTGTGTGTGTGCATGTCTGTGTGAGAGAGTGTGTCTGTGTGAGAGTGTGTGTGTGTGTGTGTGTGTGTGTGTGTGTGTGTGTGTGTGTGTGTGTGTTTCTGTGTAGAAATTCGGTGAGCAGTGAATGGAGGGAGCCGGAGACAAAGGGGTGGGCGCCCTGTGCTGCCTCCGGCATGGGGTGCCCGCTCCGGCTTTCAGAATGAGCGGATTGCCTGTGACCAGGAGCTATCGTGACTGTGACCTGCCTCGGGAGGTCCCCTGCCACATCTGTATGAGCCACTGCATCTGCTTCGGGGTAACCTTATTAGCTCGCCGCAGCTGAGCCACGGGCCTCTGGAGGCATTAGGCCATGTCCCTGGAGAGGCTGGTGCTGCTACCCCCACCCCCCCCTAAATTCAATGTGGTGCCCCAAATCTCACGTCAGGACCTGCTCAGTTTTATTGTGAATTGTCGACTCGAGTCACTCTAGCAAAAAACGACACACACACCCACGGCCCCCTAAAAACTGGCAGCCTCCCCAGATGCCACCTCTAATTCCCATTATGGCATACAGCTTGTTTGTTGCGCATAAAAAGCGGTGGAAATAGCAAAAGAATTCTCACCTTGGTCTGTGTTTTTCTTCTCACTCTGGGAATATACCGAGTGCTGTAAAAATACACAAAACCGAAGGGATGCGTATGTGTGAGCTTATCTATGGAAATTTTATCTCCAAACCTGACAAGGAGAATAGTAAATAAAACCCATCTGAATAGAATGTTGTGATAAGGAAATCTGGGGGGGTGCATGTGCATGTGTGTGGTATGATGTGTGTGTGCACCTGTGTGTGTTGGTGTGTGTGTGCTGGTGCATGTGGTATGGTATGTGGGTATGTGTGTGTGTGTGTGTGTGTGTGTTCATGTGCTCGTGCATGCGTGTGCATGTGTGTTGTGGTGTGCATGTGTGTAAGGGTGCCTGTGTACCATATGTGAGCTTTTACTCTTGCAACTGAAGTCTTCAATAGAGCTCTTCCTCACTTAATTCAAATCAATCCGTGTGGACCTCAGCAAAATGCACAGCATCCATCCATTCATTCACTCACTCACCCTCTGGACAGTGAAAGGGACAGAGAAGCATTAATTCAACTGGGAATCGATCTCGGTCAACACCCTACAAGCAAAACCCCCAGAGGGCACTGTGACTGCTGGTAAGAGGCACGCCCCCACGCCCCTCTGATGGCAAAGCCTGCCCGGCTTCATGTTCTGAGCTCTGCATCTCCTGTCGCCAGGCCAGCTCACGTGGGCAGAGTAACCTCGATGGCTCATCTCTGTTGTGTCTACCAGAACCCACCTTGAACCCTAAGAGTCCCTGACGGGCACTGTCTGGTATTCTCTGCACCCCCTCACCTCCCCATCTCTAATGTCCCTGGGAATTTCCTCAAGCATTTTCCGATAGAGTTACCAACTGGCAACGCTTCCTTTTGCTTTGCCAATGCGTGTGCTCTTCTCTGTAGAATACCTCTGTGTAGAAATTCGTTGCACTGCGCATTTTACCTACGTTGTCTCATTTACTCCTCCAGGGTCACCCGGTGACGCTACTGCCCTGGGTGCACAGCGAGGGGGTCGGGGGAGGCCAGGGGCGCCGCATCCCTCGTCCAAAGCCGCGTTGCTGGGCCCAGCCTGGCTTCGCGGGGCCTGGGGGTGCAGGGACTCCGTCGCATGTGTAGAACGGCTAGTGCTTTAAGGCCCTTTGTCTTCTTCAGTCCCAGTCACAGTCCGCAGTGGTTTCCTCTCCCAGGTAAATACCAGGTGGACCAAACCACTCGGAGTTTGACCGGCAGCATCAGCGCACCCCAAGCACAAATCTGTCCCCTGGTTGTCCACAGGCGGGAGAGTTATTTAGTCACAACCTGCGTGGTCTATTTTAATTCTGTGGCTGCTTTCCTTATTCAGCGTCAGTCATGTGACCTCCTGCCTTACACATCCCTCCTTCGGGTCCTTCCCTGGCGGGAATGGGAGGAGCGCTGCCCGTCCCCATTGGATCACGCTGCTCTTGCCCCTGCCCCGGAGAGGCCTGGCTTTGGGGTCTCTCCCAGTTTGGGGCAACAGAGCAGATACATGTACTCTGAGGAAAATATAAACTGTCATGGCCTGGCCCGTGTGGCTCAGTGATTGAGCATCGACCTATGAACCAGGAGGTCACTGTTCGATTCCCCGTCAGGGCTCATGCCTGGGTTGCGGGCTCGATCCCCAGTGGGGGCGTGCAGGAGGCAGCCGGTCCATGGTTCTCTCTCCTCATCGATGTTTCTCTCTCCCTCTCCCTTCCGCTCTGAAGCCAATAGAAGTATTTTTTACAAACTGTCCTGGAGGACGCTGTTGAGCTCACTCTGTAGAAGAGGCCCCGCCCCGCCAGGTGAGCACCGCTAATGGGGGAGGCCCCGCCCCTCAGTCACCTGTAACCCTTTCTGGTGCCTGTTCCCCCAGCGGCCACCATGGCCGCGTCCCTTGACCTCTCGGTGTGAAGGAGGTGAACAGGGCTGGCCGGGCAGACCCCTCTGACGCAGGCTGTGCGACGCCATCGGCCTCTGCCGCCTATGTTCTCGCCCATCTCCTAGGCATTTGCTTAGTTGCAGGGGATGTTCTCTTTTATTTTTCCGTTTGGCGTTTTCTTCTCTTCTTATCTCATTTCCATTCCTATGTTGTTTTTTAGCCTCTTAAATTGTTTCATGGAGCTTCCATTTTTTGGTGTTTTAGTGAGTTCATACATGATAATGTTTCCTTTTCCTCGGAAGATTTGTTTCCTAATAATCATGGAGTAAAGATATAGAAAAGCTATTCCTTTTTTTTTTTTTGAATAATCTGTATCTTTTCTCTGATTATTGCCAATTTAGAAAATGCAGTCAAGTATAAAGAAAAATGAATTACTTACAGTCCCAACTCCAAGAGCCAAATGACGACATTTCGGTATACATTCTGCCAGTGTTCAACGTTCTGTTTTGCAAGTGCATTTCCGCACATGCACATATACTTTACATATGCATGTGACCTGACTGCAATACAATATCAGTGTTCTCTGCTTGTCTTAGTAATGTGTAATGCACACATTCACATGCCATTAAGTCTTCTTCAAAGATAGCAAATGTGTAACTAACATTTAACGAGTGCTTCTTGTTTTATCAGTGCTGTTCTAGATACATACAGTCATTCATGTAACTGCACTGCGCCCGGTCTGTGAGACAGGTACTCCTCCTCCTATTTTATGTCTGGGGAAACAGGCACTGAAGAATGCACTGACTTACCTAAGGCCACAGAGCAGGGTTTGCAGGGGCAGTGTGAGGCGCACGGACTGCACGAGGCTGCAGAACGCCCTCCTGCTGTGCTCTCCGTGCTGTGCTGACGCACCGGGACGGGCAGCAGAGGCAGGAGTGGCCATTCTGAGTGGCTACCGATGGGCTGTTCTTCCAAACAGCACTGCAGTAGACATTCTCCTCCCAAAAACCCCGTGGTTCCCTCAATGATCTCCTTAGGATAAGTTCTTAGGAGCAACAAAGTATGAGAACATTTTTTGTAAGTACATTTTTATTGATTTCAGAGAGGAAAGGAGAGGGAGAGAAATAGAAACAGCCATGATGAGAGAAAATCATCGATCGGCTGCCTCCTGCACGCCCCACACTGGGGATGGAGTCCACAACCCGGGCATGTGCCCTGACGGGAATCGAACCATGACCTCCTGGTTCATAGGTCAATACTCAACCAACTGAACTACACAGTCCAGGGCACACGTAGCTTGTATATTTACGTTGTGTTGTATACAAAGGATACTAGCTGTACCATAACACATTGCAGCAGTCAACAGATGGAGCACATCCGCTTGCTTGGAGGGTGGACACAGACATACAGAATGTAAGCCAAGACCTACACGGACTGAGCCAGGTCCAGGCCTTTCTCTTGGCTCCTTAGACTTAAATGGCTTCCTGTGTGTGGTGTGTGCACATGTGTGGGTTTGCACCTCTGCTGTAAAGAGGTAAAGGAACATGAGGAAACGCTTCTTCTTAAATGGAGAACGTGGACCTGCAGACTTTTATGCATGGAATTCCCACGCAGAGCGCACAGACGTGACGGAAGGACCGTGGCCCTGGTTGTCGATGGGAACCGACTGTCCGTCTGCTCTGCCATTCTAACTGAAACACTGAGCTAGTCCCTGGCATCTTACTTGCTAAAAGGGTTTTGGTACTAGACACTCTGTAAGGTGTTCTTCAGGTTCATCTTCTCTGAGCTTACCCAGAAGTATATGGCACCGTTCCTCTGAAATAGACGTTCTTTTTCAAAGACTCAGCCTGTCTCACTTTTCTATACCTGGCCACCCTAACCCACCTGTGATCCTGTTTGGGTTATTTACAAGTGGTTTCATGTAGGTAAATAATGCTATCTCCATTGTTTCGTTAAATTTCAGAGTATCAGAGAGCAGATAAAATTCCTTCTTCTCCCACTACGTGTGGTGACATTGATATCCTAGTTTATAATAGAATGTGCCCATCGATTGGTTGATTGATCGATCGATGGGCTAACACTCCTGAAGCCCACCTTTGCCTATGTTGCTCCTTGTACCTTAATCCACCTTCGGCCTCTTCAGAACCCTCACCCTTTTCTTGGCATCAAGTAGCATCAGGAATCGGTGTATGTCATCACCTCTTTCTGGCTGTCTTTTGGGAAAATCCTGGGTCCACCTTCCATGTCAGCTGACCGATCCGGGCGGTAACTCATGGAGAAACACCGAGTCGTATCCACAGTAGCCATTTTTGAACTTGGGTAGAGATTAGTAGCCTCAGGCCACAGCCTGCTTCTGATTTAATCATTGCTTTAAGAGTTTTAGAAATACAGCCTTTCCAGTAAAAGGTCATTTTTACTTCCGGACTTTTTCCTAAACGGCTTGAACCAAAATGAAGCCAAGGATTGTTGCAATCTAGGACTCCCTCCTTTCCTCCTGGGAACTGCCTGGTAGGGCCGGGCGAGCCCACATCTGGGAGATGCTCGCTGTTTTGCCGGGACAACAGACCCAGCACTAGGCGTTTGCTCTTTGTTTCTTCCATCTCCTCCCTGTTGCTATGACTCCTCTCGCTGCCCAGCCCTGAGTCCTTGGCCCCGTTGCCTTAGGGCTGGAGAGGCGGGGTTATGTAAGAGGGCTACAGCCTGCGCTTGTTCTGCGTGTGCTGTGGAGGTTGGTGAGACGGTCACTTCCGTGGGAGCTGTGCAGAGCATGTGGGGAGGAGGAGGAGCAGCAGAGTGGGTGACGGGACACGGGGCAGCGTGCAGTCCTGTGAGAGCCTTTGAAGTGCCAGACAACCAGCTGCCTGAGTGGAGGCTGAGCCCCTTTGTGAAGCGCATCAGATGTCTGAGTGGGAAGCGCGGTCCCCACAGCGTCGGTGACTCTCTGTGGAGACGTCGCCCGCAGTTTCCCGGCGCCATCGGGGTTCACACCAGGAGGGTTTGATCCGAAGGCCTCGCCCGAGGGGGACCATGCGGTGCTGCAGGACACGGTTGTACCCACAAGGTCCTGTGAAATCTCAGGCCCATAAACCCAACTGGGGAGAGCCACAGGCGCTCCATTCCAACCCGGAGCCATGTTGTCGGGCTCCTCCTTATCCCGGGACAGAGCACAAGAGGAAGGGGGCGGGGCGGGCAGCCTTCCCAGGACCTCACAGGTCAGGGCCTGATGGGATTTTTAGGGACGGGATAGGATAGACATTTGTTGGAGGATGGAGGCAACATGACTTGCATCTATATGACCAAGTGAATTACTTAAAATATGAGAGTAGGTTACGTGGGCCTTGACCGTTTAGCTGACCACCCTTCGCCATCAGCAGCGTTAGGACAGACTTAGTAATAGCACCACATGGACCAAAATGTGCTTATTACTGAACATAGTCATTAGCACTTTTTTTAAAAGGTCACATTTAAAATGTAAGAAAGCATCTCTGGTCTTAACTGATCGCTTTACCATTTGTAGGTAATTTTTTGTGGCATTTTAAAGTTTGAATTTAATTTTTTAAATTTATCTTTATTGTTGAAAGTATTACAGATATCCCCTCCCCCCTCATACTCCCCCCTCCAGGTCCTCACCACCCTATTGTCTGTGTCCACCCATGGGTTATGCATATGTGCATATACGTTCTTTGGTTAAACTCTTCCTACCCATCTTCCCCCCTTCCCTCTGAGATTCTCATCGTTTCTGTTATGAGACAGATACCTACCCATTTTTCAGTGTTTGGAGGTATTTTGGTCAGATTTCAATGAGACTAACTTCCGTATGGTTGTCCCAGAGACCCTTGTAACTGTTCATTTTAAGCTTATCTCTAGTAACTACACTATTTTCACTAATGTCAACCAAGTATTGATATAGTCAAGGGCTACATGTAAAAGTAGAAAAAGGAGGTTGAATTCTACTCATGAAATGTAATCTGTAGCAGACCTTGGAACTATGTGCAAAACTTCAGGATGAATTGAGGCAGAGGGCGTGAAGGACATTGCTTCACGTATCACAGTGCAAGAAAATCATAGTTTTCCAAGCTCTCGTTAGTATCAGATTTAAAACTTTTTTAAAGTTAAATTCTCTCTCGTAGGAGAAGCACCTTGGTAACTGGTTAGGTACTTGGGGAGAGGCAGTGAGTTTGGGGGATCCCTAGAGAGCAGTTCTCTAAGCTCCTTTGAAGGGCACTAAATAAATGCCTAAACATAGGGCTCTGTGATCTTCCATGTGGCCAGTGCTTTAAAAATGTGTAGGAAGATTCCACAGCGTTCCATAAAAATAGTACTTCTGAATCTTGACTCTTTAATACTCTGGGAGGTCTCCAGAGGCAATAGGATGGCATGTTAGTGTCCACTCTCTCCTGTAAGAAGTAATCGTAGGAACCAACATCAAGAATGCAAGATGTGGTGACCGTTATCCCGCAAGCAAGGACCTGCTTAGTCTTTTGTTTAGAAAAATCTCCTCTTGTTTGTGCACCTCGAGTCCCTAAGGGAAATCCTCTCTAACTGCACCTGACAGTCATAGCTTGGGGTCGGGGGAGGGGTTCTGGTATGTAAACATACATCCTGGACTAGTTTATTGTCTGTGTACAAGGAAAGCTAGCCCAGATCTTTTGTCTAGTTGACTTGCCTGAACGGAAAGCTCTGATTAAACTCACACCTGCCTACCTTGACTCTCTCCCACCCCATTGCTCACCACGCCCTAAGGCTGTACAGCCAAAGGGAAAGTTGGAAGAACCTATAAAAGTCTAATCCCGCCTATGGCTCAACACCTAAGGACTGTTCCCCAAAGAGCCTGGTCCATTGTTTGAAGCTCTGCTTAAGGAGCGAGCCCCTCAGTCATTCACTTATTTACGCAGCAGTGTGAATAGAACGCTGGGTAAGTGGGATACCAAACACATGGGGTTCAAAGCTCAATAAAATATTACCTTTCCTCAAGGTCACGTTAATGACGACAGTATAAATGATTGAAATGCACTAAATCACAAGGTTTCATGAAAAGCCAGAGGTGTAACTGCACGGACATGCCTGAGAGGGACAAGGAAGGCTTTCTACAAAGGACGGGACGTCTGAGCAGAATCCTGCGTGATGAGCACCAGTCTCCCAGGAAGGCTAGGGGAGAGGGCGCGCAGGCGGAGCAGAGCGTGTGTGAGAGACTGAGGGAGGTACTAGGTCAGCAGACACCCTGTTTCTAAGGCAGGGAGAGCGTTCTATCCTGAGGACAGTGGGAGGTTTCCTGCAGATTTGAACCCAGGAACAACTAGGAAGACCTTGAGCGGGCTAGAGACCGGGATGAGGCGTGAGAGACCACATGCGGGGAAGTATGAATAGCCCGAGAGATTTCGATGGGGCCCAAGTGAGACTGTGGCTGTGGAAGTGGAAGCCGTGGAACTCAGGAATCTTGAGGAATTAGGACCCCGTGGCTGTGGGGGATGACAGAGAGGAAGGAGTCCCAGGTTGCTCCAAGCCTGTCCCTGAAGCCCCTTCCACTAGTCCACATGGAAAAACCAAGTTCTTCCACCACCACGTCCTCATCTCTTTCCCTGCGGTGGCGTGCCTCTTTTCCTGGTTCTCCTCCAAGGTCAACATCCACTAGTTCCTGCAGACTCGACTCATGTCATGGTTTCCACACCCTCATCCCCTCGCCTCTGAGATTGTGCTCTAGCCTGTGCTCACTGGTTCATTCTCTGGTCTACGCCAGGGACTCTGTCACCAATTGGGGATGCAAAGATATGCTGGGTACATCTCAGATTGCTCAGGGTCAGTAGGTAAAAGGCGAGAAATCAGTAATCACACGCTCACTGTTATCAGCGCTGTCAGGGACATGTCTGCAGAGGAGTGGTTCTCAGCATTTTCTCTGCCCGGAACAGAGCTGAGACCTGTGACGCACACTGTCAGTTACCATGGCGCACCCAGGGGCACCACGTCTGTGGGCACCACGGCTCCTCTGTCCTCACAAAGGGTCCCTGTGGGTGTGAGCACCCAGGCGGGGCCGTCTTCCCTTGCTCCCTCCGTGAGAACCGGTCAGGTGGATGGCTATGGGAGTGACGGGGAAGGGGTAGCGTGCTCAGTGGGACTGGTGCTCTGTGGGGATGCAGACAGTGATGTGTAAATGGAACATGGTCGGGGGGGGGGGCATGCTAAGGGATGTACCAAGCCTAGTCCTTCCACCCATCCCAGCCCTCGGTCCGGTATAAACATCAGGCAACATAGAAGCCTATATTAACCAAAAATGGTGGACTTCCTTTGATAAAATGATTGCCTTCCTGGATGTTCTACAATGGTAGGTACGAGTTAGGAAAGAGTATGCACCTTCTATTCACTTGACTTCTGGTTATGAAAGCGGATTTGCATGTTTTACCATTTAATCCTCGCAGTGATTCTGTGAGAAAAATCATCCTACTCTACACCCAGAGCTTGAAAGAAGACCTTCCTCTCTGGCTAGTCCAGCCGTCACACCTGAGGTTACGTAGCAGCCCCAGTCAGCCCCTTCCGGCTCCGTGAGGTCTCCCCTCTCCTACAGGTCGAACAGCCATGTGGACGGATGCCCATGCCTTGTTGTTCACCCTGTCCCTAGGGCGATAGAGTAGACTGCACGGGGCCACAGGGGCACTTCCCCCTTAGGATGCACAGAGTTTCAATGGTTTGATGAAGAAGAGAGAGTTCCTTCAGGTTAGGAAGATGTAATTGATGCGGTTGTTTAATGCTTTGGGATCGTTTATGTCAGCTCACTGGGAAGGGGCATAGCAGAAGCTAGTATTTACATAAATAATAGATTTGTTGCTTTATTTATAGCATCAAGCTCTTAGATTTACTGAGGAACGGAGTCGTAAGTGTATCTTTTCTCATCTGTGATGTTAAACATTAAAATACTGTGTCCTCTCAAACTTTCCTTGAGCCCTAGTTTATGACAAAGTGAAAATATTTGCTTAATTCATGTGTTCTTAAATCAGTCCTTCACTGACCACAGGCAGGCCCACAGTGTATCAAATAGTGTATCAAAGTACAGCTCCCTTTGATAGCACAGGTTGCAGGGGTCGGGGAAAACCTAAATGTCTTCTGAAGGGAGTTTTAATTTCTCCTAAAGACCTTCCCAGTGACCTGTTTCCAGAATATTTTTATTTGATAGGAAATAAGGAAGGAAAGGGTGGAGAGGAAGAGGCGGGAGGGAGGGAAAAGAATAGAAAAGAAATTGCATTTCTTTGGAAGATCCATAGACCTCAATGAACATGAAACAGATGGCAGACATGAGTGAACTGTGATCAGAAACTTCGAGCTTTACCCAGTTCCAGGCCACAGGAAGACCTGCCCCTGGCGGGCGCCCCCTCTCCGGGCTCCGTCAGGATAGCTAAGCAGGGCATAAGTAAGTCCTGTGCAAATAATTACGCTGGGTCCGTGTGTGCCGCACACGCGTACATGCCCGCCTAATTGAATCGAGCGTTTAATCCCAGGATTCATTATCTATTTCCCTATCGAAGGCTTTTTCCCATTTATATTTAGCACCCAGCTGTCCCTTCTCCAAATGGTCAACTGCAGGCCCGTAAAAGCCTGGCCATTGGCCTCCAAACCCTCGCTTTGTGCAGCAGTTTCCTCCGTGGGGGGCAGCTGGCCGTTGGTGTGACCTGCCTCGGGCCTAGATGGTTAGAGAGGAGAGAGAAGGCTGCCCAGAGGGGACGGAGCCCGGCCCTTCCTGCAGGCACTCCAGGTGGAGCCGCGTGGGCGCTGTCGGGATGGGCCCCCACTGCTCCTGTAGTCGTCAGACTGAAGTCATGGGAAGATCAGTTACCATGCTTGCTGGAAGTTATTGATAGAGAAATTCTTTCTGCACCGAAGAGTACAAACAGAGTGTTTATCTGAAGATGGATTTGTTTTAATTTGGCATTGATGTATTTGATACCTGGTAGGATCAAACAAAACAGAATCAAAGGCAGAAGTACAAGCAGCCTGCCTCTCCGAGTGCGGGCCTCAGTTACAGACATAAAATCTCGGGACTGGAGCGCTCAAATTTATTTGTACTGATGTTTGTTTAAAGATCAATATTAAATAAATTGGTCTGGAAGCTATAGTCATAAAGCAGCTGTCGAACTAATGTAATCCCACAATGCCATTTTGTCTGCTGCTTGAAACCTGGTTAGCTGTGTACTTCTAATAACTGAGTGGAAATCCATTGGAAATGAAAATAGCCGAACTGGATTTTCTGAGCTTGGACTAGATTGCAATGGAATGGGATGGGACTCTGTGTGTGTGTGTGTGTGTGTGTGTGTGTGTGTGTGTGTGTGTGTGTGTGTGTGTGAGATCCCTCTTGGACTAGATTGCAATGGAATGGGATGGGACTCTGTGTGTGTGTGTGTGTGTGTGTGTGTGTGTGTGTGTGTGTATGATCCCTCTCAGGGTGATAATTGGTTTTTATGGCCAAGTACCCAGGGTTCATATACCCTAAAACCTTCTTATACAATATATAGAAACGCCTCTTTAGACTCTGTTATTACACCCGAGTATAAAAGACACATCCCAAGACCGTGTTTTCACTTGTTTTGTTAATTGTTGCTGTTTTGCTTGCTGTTGGCATTGGCTAGTTGCTCTTGATCGGTGTCTTTGCAGTTGTTTTGTTAACTGGGCACTGGTATGTACTGGTGCCTTTAAAAACCTCCAATTTTAGAATTGCCCTGCTCTGGAATCTGAAGATGCAGAAGGAGAAAACCCGAGCAGAAGGAATTGTTGGTTAGGTATCCTCTACATATGATGCCTGTGTAATCTTACTCCCACTGTCTTGGTCATATAGTTTTCAACCAGTTTTGTTTTGTTTTGTTTTTTACTTACACATCAGATGTGTCCCCTGCTATCAGGAGCATAGAATCTGGCTGTGAGCTGGGGACAAGGCATACGTGCAAAGAGAGGATCACAACACAGTGTCACACGGATTAAAAGTCACATGAGAGGATACTTCTAGGGACACTAACCGACTGGACTCTGTGGAACCGCGGAGTCAGCAGAGGCGGTGGGCGTGCCTGGGCGCCTGGAGCCGTGGGACTGTTTTGATATGGGAAGGGAGAATCAGAGAAGGACGTGGCACGACTTCCTTGAGCTCTTCAAGGGGGATTAGCTACGGGTAAGCTGGCCAAGTAGCAAGGGTTATAAAAGTGGAAGTTGTTTTTAAAGGGTTTTTTTTATAAACCCAAATGATGGAGTGATTAATTGTCTTTTTTTTAGAGAAACCAAAATCATGGCATAAAATAGTCCCCTATTTCATATCTTTCTCTTTCTCTCTCCTGCCCATGGAGCTCCCTGCCCATGTTCTTTATATCTAAACACTGTTTACTGTTTTCTATGGAGCTCCCTGCCCATGTTCTTTATAGCTAAACACTGTATCTCCTGGCCCCAAAGGACCAGGAGATACAAACAGTAAGAAGGGCATTTTCATAAATGACTCCGCTGGCAATTGTGAGATTAAGCAACGTTTTGTGATGTCCTAAAATTGCTAACGACTCCTCCCTTGCTGGGAGGGCTGGAGAGCATGGCGGGAAATGGGTGCTGGAGGCAGGTGAATGGGTGTAAATCCAACCCCCTCCATTCGCTGGCTGTGTGACCTGGGCAAGTGACTGACCCTTGCAAAGACTCGGTCTCTTCATCCATAAAATGGGGACAATAGTGGTAGCCAACCGATAGGGTTACTTTAAGGGGCGGGGGAACAATTTACCACCATAACTCGTACACACTTAAGGCTACATTTATAAGTGATAACTCTTGTAATCGTCTTCCTTTCTCACTGTTTCCATGTTGTCATGCAGTAAGGGTCAGAAGCAGTTTCATTTCCACCGTCTCTCTGCCCACAGCAGCAAGTGCTGCGTGCCCTGTACAGTTTTCAGAACTGCAGAGTCTCAGAAGGAGCTTAAGCATTAGAAGGGAATGTAACAGACCAGGTTATTAATTTGGAAAAAATAAATCAAACCTGAGGGGAAGCTGGAATTCACAACGCTCTTCGTGTTTCTGAAAATTCTGAGAGCGCATTTTAAATCCCTGTAATGTAGGCAAGCATTGTCTCTTTAACTTTTTTTAAATTTTATTTTATTATTATTTCTTTAATATATTTTCATTTATTTCAGAGAGGGGGAGAGAGGTAGAAACCTCAATGATGAGAGAGAATTATGGATCTGCTGCCTCCTGCACGCCCCACACTGGGGATGGAGCCCGCAACCTGGGCCTGTGCCCTGACCAAGAATTGAACCATGACCTCCTGGTTCATAGGTGGATGCTCAACCACTGAGCCACGCCTGCCGGGCTCTTTTGAACTCTTCACCAGGAAACTTAAAAATTAAACCAGGAAATTCTTAAACGTTTTGCCCCTTCTCCAAGTGAAGCAGTGGCGCCCCACAGTGTGGGAAGTCAGAGTTGTCTTCGGGGCCTTTGTGCTCATGGAGTGCGTGGTTCAGGCTCAAGTGGAGTGGAACCTGCCCTGTAAGCTCTCCTGCTGTTCGAATGTGGGCCAGGCGGCAGCTCATGGCGGGTGGGAGAGGTTTGTGTTTTGGTTGAGTTTTTCTTTGTTTGTTTGCTGTTGTTTTGCCATAAGTTTTTCCCAGTATCCAGGGTTAAGAAATGTGCATTGATGATACCAAAGAGGCCTAGGAAATTAGGCTGTGGTCTTTGTTTTAAAGTCTACACCAGGCGTCCTCAAACTATGGCCCATGGGCCACATGCGGGTGTTACTGCCGTTTTGTTTTTTTACTTCAAAATAAGATACGTGCAGTGTGCATAGGAATTTGTTCATAGTTTTTTTTAAACTATAGTCCGGCCCTCCAACGGTCTGAGGGACAGTGAACTGGCCCCCTGTTTAAAAAGTTTGAAGACCCCTGGTCTACACCCTCAGGAATTCAGGACTCTCATTCTTTCAATAATATTAATGTAGCCCAACCGGCATGGCTCAGTGGTTGAGCATCGACCTATGAACCAGGAGGTCACCGTTCGATTCCCAGTCAGGGCACATGCCCAGGTTGGGGTTGCAGGCTTGATCCCCAGTAGGGGGCGTGCAGGAGGCCGCTGATCAGTGATTCTCTTTTATCGTTGATATTTCTGTCTCCCTCTCCCCTCCTCTCTGAAATCAATAAAAATATATACATTTCAAAATATATATTGGTGTAAATGTTTGGGGAAACTCCTGGATGCCAACAAAAGGGGGAGACGTGGCAAAGCAGGGTCACCCTTCTGCAGGAGAGCGTGCGTTGTGTGGCTGAGAGAAAGCATGATGGACAACGGCCAAGAAGCTCTGTGTGATGCGCAAGCTCCGGTGTGGTTACAAACGTCAAGGTTAGCGTCGCGCACAGGGTAGGTAGCTCGTCCACACGCAGGGACATGGATGGGCTTGTTCAGCACAAGGGGGCAGGCTTGGAGGAGGTCCCCCGACGGCCGGGCAGCCAGCAGCCTGCATGTGGGCCTTGCTCACGTGTGGATCACTTAAAGGGGAGAGAGCTCTTTGTTCCCCGCGGCGGGGTAACTGTGTTTTGTGTGACAGGAACAGGGCTTGGCCCCACCGTGGGGTTTCCTGGGCAGTGTGTGGGGACCTAGACCACTAGCCTGTTTGTCCAGGAGGATTCGGAAGGGACTCCTTCCCCTGTTCCCTTGCTCATCAAAGGCTACCTTGGGAACCTGCAGAGGTTTTCCTTTGAGTAGCTTCGCTAACCACCCACTCGCCTCCACTTCAGGTGTTTCCGCGTGGCCTCCTTGGATTTGATTTTCCCTTGCAACCCTTCACGGGCAGCGAGGTGGCAGAGTCGCATCTCTTACTGGGGCTGCTCCTGTCGCTCCGGAATGTTTTCAGTATCCAGAAGCGATGTTCGGTGGCATCTTGATTTCACATCTTTCAAGAGCCATCGGTGTGTAGCCAGTTTATCTATTTCTCCTTTCCTTAATAAAGATGTAAACCTTAAAATTGGGGCTGATTGTGCTGAATTATTACTGGAAGATAGATTCATCAAACCTCGCAGCTGTAGGAGACGGGCTTCCTAATGAAGTTCCCCATCAGAGAGAAAGGCCTAATTCTGATTTGGCGTAGGTAATGAACTTCTCCTTTCCTGGTGTGAGGAGCGGCATGAGGCGGCTAGAGAGGAGCGGGAGAGTGCGCTCACAGGAGCATTATGCAGAATGTCTTTTGTCTCCTTTTGCTGGGACATATTAAATTTTCAATGTGGTCTCTGTAACATAAAATTATGATAATGGCTTTCGGCCCACTGCGAAGGCAGCTTGCTGGTCCTGCGCCTGTGTGTCTGGCTCCAGCACCAGGGTACACTGTGGGAGTTGCCTTTTCTATTAACAAACCTCTAGATACCTAATGATGAATTTTCTTTCACCAAATGTTCTCCTTTTGTCTAAAATACAAGCATTTTCTAAATTGCTTTTGAGAAAAACAAGAGAGGCAGAGAGGTCCGCGGTACTAACAAGGGAGACTGAAACAAAGCGAGGGTCTCCGTCAGCATCCTCGTTGTAATTATAAACCAGCCAGAAGGTTGTCCCGCGTCCTCGGAAAAATACTTACACCATCTTGTTGGTATAACCGATGGCGTCATTTAGCAAGAGGACAAAGTGAGCAGTTGCCTCATGAAATGCGTGTTCCTTCCAGTCGTGTGAAATGTGATGGTTGAATTCATTATAGGCAGTTGTAGCAACTCCAATATCTACTGGTCCTTCCCATGGGGGGCAAACAATGTTTCTTCTTTTCCTTTAAAAAATTTTTAAGTAATAGAAATGTATAAAATAATAGAACTCTTAGTTTTTTCTTATTTAGCATATTGACAGAAAATATCTTAAAGCTTTGGGAAGAATTTCACATGCTCTATATTTCATGTTACTGCTAATTTAAAACGAGGGTACTTCTCCAGAAAAATGAAGGCCACTTTTGAAATTGTCTCGGCTGATGGCTACTGAACCGCACCAGCCTGGCTCACATCACCCTCGGAGCTCGGATTTTAATTCTTCTCGGGGCCAGTTTACAAGGTGCAAGAGAAAATGCATCTTGTCGCGTTATAGTCGCATACTTGAGTTTTCCTTGAGTTTTCATCTCTTTATTCCTGAAGGCAGAAATACCTTTCTGAAACACAGGACGCTGGCTTCTTGGTCATTATGACCGACCTCGTCTTTATCATCAGCTGGACGTAAGAATACATGTTCGTTTAAGATGTCACAGTTATAGGGGAATCGCCGCTAGTATGATGTCACAAAGCATCGAGAGCATATTTGCAGGAAAACTAGCTGTGGGGAAATCCACTCTTTAATGCCATGTGGGAAATGCTGGCTTAGACCCTGCGTGCAGAAAGCATGATGTAGAGGACGTGTTGACACTGACTGTGCCATTGCAAAGTTTTGTGAGAGCAGTGCTTAGTAAGGTACTGGTTCCTCGTATGTCCCCTTGTGTCAGGGGACAGGCAACACCAAGGGTTTCTGCGCATCTGTTGACAACAACATGGACATGTCTAGCAGGTGTGGCGTGTGTTTGCAGGCGGACTAATACCTTTGGAACTGCATTGCCATTTGTGATTCGAATAGATGATTAGAGTTTAAACATCACCTGAAGGACACCGGTGGGAGGGATCTCTGGAAGGAACTGCTCCTGCGTGTTATGTGTGGGACCAGTAGGGACTGCTGCAGAGTGGCGCTGACAGAGGCGCCTGCCCCTTCCTTACGCTGTTCTGTGAAAGAAGAGCTGCTGCGGAGCGTCCGTGGAAACCTAGACAGCAACCCAGGGCCTGTGGGTTAACACGGAGGGCGGTTTTGTGTCACGTCGCCTCCAGCTCTGTCCCTCTGTCCCTGCTGTCTAAGACGCGGAAGGCACATCTGTCCCATGAAGGGCCTGCCCTCCTCATCCGCAAAGCAGAACACGAGACCCCCTGGCGCAGGCAGAGAGGAGGCCCGGGTGCGAGTCGATGTGTGTCAGTTACCAGCCGTGCCTCCATGGAAGGCTGCCAGGCCCCAGGCCAGCGAAAACGACCTTACTCCAAGGTTTTCCTTGGGTGAGAAGTCTTTTCTGAATTTGGGTAACAATGGCAACGGCTTCCTCTTTTTTATTATTATTAATTCAAAAGTGGGTAGTGACTTGTGTGAGTAGCCCCGGGGCTGTGCCTGGTGAGTGGCCTGCGCCTGGGTGGGTAAGAGGACTGGGCAGGACGAGGAAATTCCGTCGGTCGAGTTGGGACGGTGTCAGTCTGGTTTATTTGATGAAGTGCTTGCCTGTGTGATAGCTCCGCTCCTGCAGCCAAAAATAAGAAGAAAAAAGAAAAGAAAGGATCTTTTTGGTCCAGGCTCATTCCTCATATGTTCTTGGCGGTGGGATGGGGAGGTGATGGAGAGCCGGAGTGGGGAAGTGATGGAGAGCCCGGATGGGGGGAGGGTGATGGAGACCCCGGGGTGGGGGAGTGATGGAGAGCCCTTTAGGAAAAGCGCTGAGTGTTCTAGGCAGCACATGATGTTTGCCGAGCAGAAGGGCCGTTCTTGGCAGCACGTTCCATGTTTTTGCTCTTCATGCCGTGTCTGTGCTTTATCAGCTACAGCAGACGGGCACAGAGGAGCGAGAGCTTCCTTGCACTCGGGACGGGGAAGTTAGACCCGTTGCCGGCATCGGGGCGGTATTGTCTTGGGGAGGGTCAGGCCCTGTAATGGGAACGCGGCCCCTTTTATTTACACTCATTAGAGCACGTTGCTGAGAAACCTGGGAACACAGTCATCACTCGCAGATAACAAGGGAGGGGGGGGGGGGGGGGGAGGCTTTAAATTAACTGCGCCCCAGACTCCGGGCAACAAAGGCTCTCCGGGGAGCAGCCCAGGGACCCAGTCAGGTGACCGGCAAGCGCCCAACCTCGCAGACCCCGTGTAAATCCCGGCCGAGGGGCACACGGGGTCAGTCCCTGCCAAAGGGCAGTAAGTCATTTGCTCCATCGTCCTGCCAAACAGAAGGCTTTCCTTCAGTCTCAGAGACAGGAAGGGGGCGGGGGGGTGCGCGGGCAGGACAGAATTCACCTTTCTTTGCCTGAAGAAGGACGCCCCCGGGACCTCCTCACTCAGAGGGAACATCTCATGGCCCACGGCCCCCCTAAGCCGGGGACACTGCTCTGTCACCAGGCCCTGCCTTCTCCCCAGGGCTTGGGCCTGGCCAGCATCCCAGGCCTTTTGTGCTCTTCACACGTGAACACACCTGTTCCTGAAACCTCTCTGTGACACAAACGTGTAATTTCTCAATCACTGGCCAGAGGGTGCTGAGCAAGGAATTGTTCGATTCCAGTCAAAACGGGCCCGAGAAGCTGGGGCGGCCCTCAGGGCAAGGGCTTGTGGTTGCCCGGAGCCGGACCCCGTCATTGCTGGGGCCCCTCATGCTCAAGCTTCCCGTTCCCTCCGTCGGATGTGCTCCTGGCGAGGAGTCGGGTGGAGGCGAAGTCCAGCTTGCCGGTCCTCCGAGGAGAGGACGGAGCGGAGAAGCTAGGGCCTTGGCGTCTGACTCTGCCCATCTCTCCGTGTGCACGGCTGGGTCCCTGCTCTTCCTCCCTCGGCCTCAGTGTGCGGTGGCCACGGAGACTGCGCAGAGAGCCCTGCCGCAGCCGAACCCACCCGTGTGTGCACCGGGGGCCGGGGCACTTCCTTCTTGAGTCTGTCGCCCAGGGCCATGGGGCCTCCTCGCCCTGCACCAGGATTCCGTGGGGATACAGCAGGGCCACATCTTACAGGACCCGCCTGTCATTCTCACCCCAACGGCAGGGCCTTCGCCCCTCCGCCTCCCCATGTGGTGGGAAGTGTCGCCTGTGTTGTGTCCCCCGGCTTTGTGCCTCTCCCAGACGATGTAACGGAGCCGATGCTGGGAGGCTGTGCTCACTGGCACGTTTCCCGTGCTCCATGTGTGAACAAAAGCCAGCGGTGTCAGTTTTAACAGTTTTAGCTAAATTCCCCAGGCGCTCTTAACAAACGCAGAAACCTCTGCCACGTCTTACCTGACAGGTTCCCCGCGTCCTTGCTCACTTAGAATAAATGTCATCCCCCATCAGAAAGTTCTCGTTTTCCTCTGACAATATAATTTGCTACTTTGTTCTGCTTTATCGCGTTCGTTGGCAACGCCGTCTTCCCAAGCGATGTTCCTGCTTCGTGCTGGCTGCTGTCCTTGTTCCTCCGAGTGTCGGGTGGGATCAGAAAGGGAGACTAAGGAGAGACTGTCTTCCCATTCCGTCCGGGACAGACGGAAATCTGGAGGTTAGGATTTGATGGAGCAAATAAGATGTCAGTTAGGAGCTGCTGCCACGGTCCCTTTCACCCAAGGACCCACTTCCACCCAGAGCCCAGGCAGGCGCTGAGGAAAGACACGCGATGACAAGAAACGACGTGGGCTCTGGGACGAACCGGGGCTAGCGTAGTGGCTCTCCGTGTGACAGGCGGTCACTTAACATGCCTGGCCTCAGTGGTCTCATCTGAGAAGGGCGTGTGAAGATCAAAGGCAGTGACTCTGTGACGAAGGCTCCCTCCCATTTCGGTCTTGCCTTCCGGGAAGGTTCTGGACTGAGACCCAGCCCCACCCCGGGACAGCGTCCCTCCAGGGATTTGGTGGGCATCGCCTTTCCCAGACTCCTTTGCTCTTAAGAACTTCTGGTCGCTTTGTACGACTGGCTTGGGAGAGGCACATGGGACCTGTACCGTCACGTGGATTCCTCCTGTGAGAGGAGAGAGGCTGCGTCCCATGTTCGGAGACATGTCGTAAGAGCCAGACGCAGCCGTCCGGGACACTGCTCGCACTTGACCTGAAAGGGCTCTCGGATGCCTTTGGCCTGTTCCATGGCCAGACGGTGGGGGTCATGGGTCGTGTGCTGGCGGGGAGGCAGCAGGCCCGACTCTGGTCACCAGCTCGTTCTGTGGACGTGAGGTCGGGTCAGTCCTCTTTGCTCAACCTCAGGCCTCAGTTTCTTGTTGTGGTTTGTTTTGTTTTGAATTGGCCCATTTCATGGGAAGGGCAATTTATTTATAGACTAGAGGCCCGGTGCACGAAATTCGTGCACGGAAGGGGGTTGTCCCTCAGCCCAGCCTGTATCCTCTCCAATCTGGGATCCCTCTCACAATCCAGGACTGCTGGCTCCCAGCTGCTTGCCTGGCTGTCTTCCTGATTGCCCCTAACTGCTTCTGCCTGCCAGCCTGATCACCCCCTAACCACTCTGCTGCCAGCCTGTTTGCCCCCAACTTCCCTCCTCTGCCGGCCTGGTCACCCCTAACTGCCCTCTCCTGCAGGGTTGACCACCTCCAACTGCCCTCCCTTGCAGGCTTGGTCCCTCTCAACTGCCCTCCCTTGCAGGACGGGTGCCTTCCAACTGCCCTCTCCTGCTGGCCATCTTGTGGTGGCCATCTTGTGTCCACATGGGGCAGGATCTTTGACCACATGGGGGCAGCTATATTGTGTGTTGCAGTGATGATCAATGTGCATATTACTCTTTTATTAGATAGGATAGAGGCCTGGTACAGGGGTGGGGGCCAGCTGGTTTGCCCTGAAGGGTGTCCCGGATCAGGGTGGGAGTTCCCTTGGGGCGTGGGGCGGCCTGAGCGAGGGGCCTGTGGTGGTTTGCAGGCCGGCCACACCCCCTGGCAACGCAAGCGAAGCCCTGGTATCTGGAATTTATTTTCCTTCTACAATTAAAACTTTGTAGCCTGGAGCGGAGCCAAGCCTGCTGCTCCCTCCAAGGCCGGCAGCCATTTGTGTTGGGGTTATAATTGAAACTTTGTTGCCTTAAGCGGGTGGGCCCGGCCAGGGTGTGTGGAAAGGTTTGCTTCCCCTGTTGCCGGCGGCAACCCTGGCCTGCTCTCTCAAGCTCCATTCTGCCGCCATTTGTTTGAATTTGTTTACCTTCTATAATTGAAACTTTGTAGCTTGAGTGGAGGCTTAGGCCTGGCCAGGGCAGGCGGAAAGCTTGGCTTCCTCTGTTACCTAGGAAACCTTGCTCTCTGTGGCTGTAGCCATCTTGGTTTGGGTTAATTTGCATACTCGCTCTGATTGGATGGAGGGCATGGCTTGTGGGTATGTCAGAGGTATGGTCAATTTGCATATTTGTCTATTATTAGATAGGATATATTGACTGCAGAGAGGAAGGGGAGGAAGAGAGAGAGAGAAACATCAATGATGAGAGAGAATCATGGACCGGCTGCCTCCTGCACGCCCCTTCCTGGGGATCAAGCCCACAACCCGGGCCTGTGCCCTGACGGGAATCGAACCGTGACCTCCTGGTTCATAGGTTGACGCTCAGCCACTGGGCCACGCCGGCCGGGCTCTCCTTGTGTTAAATCGAGGCCTTGTGATCACAATGTAAGAGGTCTGAAAGCTTTCACAGGCCACTATGACTTTGTGGTCAGACCTTTCCTTTCCTTTCGCTGAAAGACAGACCACAGGCTCCTCAACCGATGCCGCGTACGTACAACCAGCCCTCTCTTCCTGCTTCCCTGCGCCCGCCCGCCCTGCCCCGCCCTCACGCTCAGCGTCCGCCGATTTCCCTGGCCTCACTCGCCTGCTTAATGGCCCGTCTCCTGCGCCACCTCCCCCATCGGCTGGAAGACAGGCACAGATTGTGCCTATAAAATCAGAATGTGACTCAGGGCTCTCTCCCTCTTTCCAATGTTGAATCTCTCAGTCACGTTTCAGTGTTTCCTCCTCCACACGTTCTTAGTTATGCTCTCTGGCGGCCTGGGCTTGATGCTGAGAGTCCATGCCCTGGAGGAGCCCAGTTGTTTTGAGACCAGAGGAGGTGACCCCCCCCCAGAGGGTCATCCCCGAGCTGGGAGTGGGGGAACCTTGTGAGAAAGGCTGGGTTGCTGGTACCCGTCTTCTGGAAACCCCCAGGCACAGCTGCGTGTCTGATCTAGCAGAGGGTCCTGTGCCCGTGGGTGAGGGTGTCTGTGTGGAAACCCTTAAGAAGAAAGGCCTGGGGCATGGACCACTTGTAAAGTGGAGGCACTGAACACGGTCTCAAAGGAAGGAAACCCTCAGCACCCCACTCAGGGAGAAGGGTTTCTTTAATCCTCACCAAGGATATGTTTGGTGGTTTGTTTGTTTTTTAATATATTTTTATTGATTTCAGAGAGGAAGAGAGAGAGAGAAACATCAATGATGAGAGAGAATCATGGATCGGCTGCCTCCTGCACACCCCACACTGGGGATTGAGCCCAAAACCCGGGCATGTGCCCTGACCGGGAATCGAACCCTGACCTCCTGGTTCATAGGTCGATGCTCAACCACTGAGCTGTGCCAGCCAGGCATGTTTGTTTGTTTTTATTGCTTTTTCGGGAGAAAGAGAGAGAGATCTGTTGCTTCCTGTAGGCTCCCGAGCTGGTGGAACCTGCAGCCTGGGGGGCGCCCTGTCAGGGATGTTGCCCACGGCCTCTTGATGTTCAGGACGAGACTCCAACCACCTGGGTCCCTGGCCGGGCGAGGGTTTTTAATGCTTTTGATGAAGTGCACTGCACACAGCACCCTGGGCTTGGGGTCAGGTGCTCTCAGGGTCCATCCCTGGCTGCCACGTGCAGCAACCAGGGGGCGGCCTCCCACCTCTCCAGGACTCGGCTCCCCTGTCTCCTGAAGAGACGCCATGCTTGCCCCAGTTCTCACCAGAGCGGTGGGGCTGGTCCGTGGATGCTGTGTGGGGCGCACGCGCACTCTCAGTCCATCTGCTGTCTGTTAGGGTGGGAGATGGGATGGGAAGGAGGTGGGGATGGGCTTCTTTGCCTGGTACTTCCTCGGAGCCCATCCGATCAGCCATCCCAGGGACATCCTGAGGCCACCCTCCCTACCTGGGATCGTCTGCCTAGCGTGCAGGCTGGGGCTGAACATGGTCATTTAAGTGAGGTGGCCGTCGCCGGCAGGCAGGTCCTGGTAATTCGGGAACTGCTGCCAGAGGGGTCCTGCAAAGAGGCAGGAGCAGAGCTGACCGGGCAGCCAATTCCAAGTCTCGACCCTACGGGCAGAGGCCACGCTGTGGGGCGGGGTTTACAGGGGCCTTCTCCAGCACGCACAGCGGTTGGGCTGTGTGTGCATGTGCATATGTGCGTGTGTGTGTGTGTGGGTGGGTAGGCGTTCCAAGGAAAGCTCTTTGCACTCAGGCCGAAAGCAGTGGCGTTTCCAGGGAGGACCTTTGCAAGCCCAGTGCTAGGTTTGAGCTGTTTTAGGAAGACACAGGTCTTTCAATTAAGTTTGAAAAGCACCTGAAAGGGAGCATGTGTTTGTATCACTGTAGCCCGCTCTGCACTGGACTGTGGGGTAAGGAGCCCTAACCTGGGAGTCAGGGAAGACAGTGAGGACCCTTCTGGGAGGTCAGAGGTCACAGCAGGAGCTCCAGCCTCCTGCCTCATTTTCCCCAGGATTGTCAGCACCCTGCCCCCTCCAACAACCACTCTCCTAGGCTCCCCTGGCGTGCACGGGCGTCCGCTTGTTTGCACAGCTAGGGTTGGTATTGGGACTTTCCACTTGGAATTGAACATTGTGGGCTGGTCTGTTGGCTCAGAGAGTATTTCAAGGTGACCTAATAGATACCAATGGTGAGACCCGAAATCCAGGGATCTGGCTCGAGGGCCCAGGCCTCTGTTGTCAGTGACAAAACACCAGCCCTGGTGGCTCAGGACATGGACTCGCGGGTGAGAACCGCCTGGCCCACGTCCTGCCTCTGCCCTCCCAGCTGTGGCCCTGGGTGAGTCGCTCGTCCTCTTTGAGCCCGAGCTTCTCCTTGGGTGGAAGTAATGGTGATCATTGGTACTCCTAATCACACCGCACAGAGCTTCCGTGAGCGGGAAATGAAACCATGTCTGCAAGAGCGAGAGCAGCGCCGCCAGAGTGATCACCCCGCCTGTTAGATCGATGGTGGTGATTAGGCTGTTAATACTTCGCTTCTCCGACGCTTCGTTTCCTTACCTGGAAAATGAACGGGTTGAAGGCGGCCATTAGAAGATTCCTGCATCTCCGACGTTTATTAAATGATGGATGTCAAATACTGACTTCACAGAAGTGTTTTAAACAGATGGACACGAGCCTGATTTTACCAAGTCCCTCTGCCCTGTCTGCGTTTATGGGGTAGAAGTGAGACTTCCCTTTCTAAGGAAATTGACTGGATGCCCAGGAAAAGAACACACTTCTTCTTATATCTTTAGGAAATTCATGGGTCACTTCTTTTTAAAAAAAAAAAAATATTTATGTGAAAGAAATAAAAAGGAAAATTTCTGTCTACTTTGATAGTCTCTGATTTCGGGTTCAGTAGCAGTTGTATACTTTGCTGCATAGAATCTTTCCACCCCTTCATGGTTTTTAACAAGATCCTGCAGGTGTTTACCGGTTCCATGAAACGCAGTATTGACTGAGCTGACATCTACGTTAAAAGCGCCAAGGGTGCAGGGTATTGTTCAGGTCCATACGTCAGAACTAGTGCAGCAACTGGCCTTCCCGTGATTAAAGCTGCCTTTCCCTTTAATGACTCTCCGAAGAAACAGGAAATGGAATTTCCCTACACCTTCCCGGGTCTCTGCAATGAGCCCCTCCCCGGGGTGTGCGCCTGTGTACTCCTTCGTCAGCACGGGGCCCCAGGGGCCCACACACTCCGTTCACATTAGCTGTGCCCCGCCCGTGACCGCGCCAGGATTCCTCCGAGGCCCCCGGTTGTGTGGTGCTGCTTCCTCTTGGAGCAAAATCATATCTTTAATTGCAGGGCGTTTTTTCATTACCTGTTAACTGATAAATCACGCTCACGCCTGCTGCCTAGCGGACCTGGTCCGAGGCGGCCCTGGCCCGGCCCCATGTCCTTCCACCCGACAGAGAGGACAGAGCGGGGCCAGAGAGAGGCCACGTGCAGGGGGGTCCCTGAGCAGCGGCCTCCAGGAGCTGTCTAAAGACGAAAAAACCAAAACAAGACAAAAAATATATATAAAATAAAGTAAAACAAATAAGCCACTTAAAACGCTTTTTGTCCCTCCCCCCCACCTCTCATCATCCTTGCCCTTTTATCCAGTGTCTAAGCGCAGCCGCCGAGGCCCTGCCTTGGGAAGCACAGTAAGAACCTGAGTGGAGAGAAATGGTTTCACTGATAATTCCCCGCCGTGCCATTGTTGGCGCTTCCTGCCAGCTGACCTTGCAGGCTGGGCTCCTGTCAGGTTGCTGAGGGAAACCAGCTCTGGCCTGTCCTTTAGGAAGTCTTACAGGACAGAGGGGTGTGTGCGTGGCCTTGTGGCCCCTCGTTATGGGGCCGCACATTCCGCGTGTCCAGTGGCACCAGGCACCCCTCCCCACCCCTGGCTCTGGTCTGCCCGCCTCTCCTTCGGTGAGAGCTGGGAGATGGAGAAATGGCTACAAACTGTTGAACTGGAATTGTGAGCTTGATGGATGTCATCGCCACGTGGCTGGATCCCTCGGGGCGGGGCCGGGGAGGAGGCTGGCCGGGCTGGTGACAACGAAAGGCATGCGGAGCTTTATCTCCGGATGTCAGTCTCTCTCTGTGCAGAGGGGCTGAGGGGGAGCCTGCAGCCCCCACGCACCAGGGCTGTTTCAGGGTGATGGTGCAGACAGCCCCTTGCTCCTGTCCCAGCTCTCTGCCCGTCCCCCGTCTTTCTGGGCCGATTGCCTGCAGTGTGGGCGGGCAGAGGGAGCAGGCGGGACTCTGTGTTCATCACAACGTCCACAGCGCGGGCAAAAGGTACCTGCTCGTTATGAATGGGACGTAGCACACCATTGATTTATGTCCAGGTCCTTCCCAGGTAATTAGAGGCCATCGATCTACCAGGCGGGCGCTGTGGCGGGTGTGCTCTGCAAACCTCACGCCGCCTCCACCTGGCGACGGCAGCCTTTAAAGATGTACCACAGCCCGGCCGGCGTGCCTCAGGGGTTGAGCATCATCCTATGAGCCAGGAGGTCATGGTTCGATTCCTGGTCAGGGCACATGCCCGGGTTGTGGGCTCGATCCCCAATATGGGGCGTGCAGGAGGCAGCCGATCAATGATTTTCTCTCATCATTAATATTCCTCTCTCTCTCTCTCTTTCTCTCCCTCCCTCCCTCCCTTCCTCTCTGAAATCAATAAAAATATATTTTAAAAAATAAATGAAGATATAGAACGGCGTCTTCCCTTAGCCCCCTTCATTCAGCCACAGGGAGAGGCGGAGGCGAGGATGGTCCCAAGTCTTGGGGACACATCTGGACACCCTTTGCAGGCCACCTGCAGACCTTGTCCTGCGAGGTGACCTTGGGTGACAGGTGCACGGTGAGGCGGCTTCCTGTTGGCGGCCACTACTGTAGGCCACGGCCACGAGACAGGACCTGCGCCCCTGGCCCAGCCTGCGCCCCAGCTGTCCCGGCGCAGTGCCGCAACATTCCTGGTTAAATGTCAGTCCTGCGAGGCACAGAACGGGAACGCTGACGCGGTTTTGGATCCGCTCCTGTTGCAGTGCAGCGGTAGGAGCAGATGATGTCCGCCATAGGGAGAAGGCTAGTTTGGAGCTGTGTTCTGTGGGAGGCTGGGAGTTTTTCCCGGTAAGTCTGCCTTTTAAACCCGTCGGTTCCCTCCGCTCTTTAACTGAAGTAGAAAGAAAGGCCCTAAGTAACAGGACACAGAGAACCATTGTTCCACCAGCAGCTGGTCCACGCAGAATGATGCGGGCAGCGTCCCAGGTTACCACACACGAATGGTGATGGCGTTGGGTGGGTGTCAGTAGGTACAGCCAGAGGGGGAGAAAATGCAGTTCATTTCTAGGTGTCTGTGACCCCTGCCGTACTTCAGTACCGGATATTCTGCGTAGAGCTACGTAGATACGTTTTGACACCGTATTCTCCATGGCCGGTGGAACATGTATTATTCGTATCATCTGAACTTTGGGTGGCCTATATATCCATAACAGGCTGCAAATGTGTATGTGGGTAAAACAGGACAAAGAGTGTGGGCAGCAGGAATTTAAAAAGTCAGTTCTACAGAAATAGTCACATTGTCATTTCTCTTTGCCGAAACTAGGATGATGTCATTGCTAATGCTCAGCCTCAAGAAAACAAACGATGAAACCTGGTCATTTGTCTTCTTCCAGTTCCTTTAGCTGATTGCTAGCGCGCAGCCAGAGGGGCACACCGAGGTGGTGAGGAAAGACATGGGACGCCAGCCGCAAATGCACGCGGCGCCTATATCGTGGCCGTGGCAATGCGTTCAACTAGATCAGCTTAAGTTAGATTGCGCTCTACATCCTTGGTGCATGATGTTATCTGTTTTTTTAATATATTTTTATATCAGAGAGGAAGGGGGAGGGGAGGAGAGAGAGAGACATCCATGATAAGAGAGAATCATTCATTAGCTACCTCCAGCACGCCCCCTACTGGGGATCGAGCCCGCAACCCGGGCATGTGCCCTGACGGGGAATTGAACCCTGACCTCCTCCTGGTTCATAGTTCGATGCTCAACCACTGACCCACCGTAGCCGAGCTGGCATTATCTATTAAAACTGCCAAGAGATGCCAGTGCGGAATATATCGAGCTTCTGCAGTTAGGGACGCTGTGCCCACTGACCTGGCCTGTGGCGGGTGATGGGATGGCACTTACTAAGCCTGCTGTGAACACGCAGGTACCACTCCTACCAAGGACCAGCACACCTGGGCTCCGACTCAGCTGCTGCGTGCGGGTCCCACTGTGGACAAGGAGACTCTCACGCCCGGGCGGACGGAGGTAGAGTGCATGCTGTCTGGGCTTTGTCCCTCCTCTTGCTTACATACGTGGAAGCGTTGACAGCAGCGTGCTCCTCCCCCACCCCCCCTTTTATTGCTGTAATTTATAAGATATTTTCGCTAACGGGAGAGTGGCCCAAGGGGGCATTCTCATGTTAATTACCAAATGTGGGCTTGTCAAAATCAAATAGCTCCAGGAATAGTGCAGGCCGCTCCGCATCATTATATTGTTTGGCCCTCAACCCAGTATTAGCTCCTTTTGGAAATCTGGGTTTATTAGGCTTGTAAATTGAAAAGAA
Source organism: Ia io (assembly GCA_025583905.1). Lineage (NCBI taxonomy): Eukaryota > Metazoa > Chordata > Mammalia > Chiroptera > Vespertilionidae > Ia > Ia io. Next base: position 1,121,712 of record JAJQQW010000013.1, on the reverse strand, counting down.
GGATCACTACCGGGGGCTTCGGAAGAATCTGAGGCACAGTCAGCAGCTCAAGAGTTGAATGTAAATGACATTAAAGATACTTTCATACAAGATTCTCAGGGGAACATGAAACAAAAAAAGCGGTGCCTGAGATTCAAGTGTTTATTTTGTGTCGTTACCAGCGCCCCGAACTGGAAGGTTGTTTTCATGTATAATTATTTCGGGGGGCGGGGGGGAGGGCAGCTGCTCCTGTTTTATTGCTAAACCCCGTGCCACGCAGTGTGCTCACCACGTTGGCGAATGCAAAGAACCGAGAAAGAAGCCGTGACACACGCACGTAGAAACACAGTCTTGTGTGTGGAGGAGCATATCCTTGAGAGCTACTCACACATTTGTAGTTTGGGGTACAGAGTGACCAGGCTTCCCTGGGACCCCCTCTTTTCCGTCCTTGGGATCTCTTGCGCCTTTAAGCCCAGATTCTCAGGAAAGGAGAGGAGAGGCAATTAATGTGTGTTTGTTTAAAAACACTCTCCTCTCCCACTTCGGCCATGCTCTTCCCTGCACACAGGAGTAAAGTAGGTGGACTTGGTGACAATGTCGGTGAAGGACGTAAGTAAGTAGCTGGTGATGCCAGCAAGAAGGTAAAAGTAAGGTTTGCTACACGAAACTACACTGTGGCTACTCCTCCTGTGGATAATCAGGAGTTCGCTCTGTTTACAAGTGAGAATTAGAGGATTTGAACTATTAAAATACTAGCAAGAGGATGCTACCAAAGAGACTGCAGCGAATCAGAGCTTGAATATTTAGCGCCTGATGTTTATTCAGCAAGCATTTATTCAATACCTACTGTATTCTAGGCTCTGTGCCAGATATCCTATATAGCTCAACCAGTCGCTATGATGTGCACTGACCACCAGGGGGCAGACGCTCCGACCAGTAGGTTAGCTTGCTGCTGGGATCTGGCTCATCCGGACTGAGCAAGAGGGCCGGACATGCCCTGGAGCCCTCCTGTGGTCCCTCCCCAGCCGGCCGGCCCCCCCTCAGCCCCGATTCCCAGCCAGGCCGAGGGACCCCACCCGTGCACAAATTTGTGCACCGGGCCTCTGGTTAGGTATGTAAAGACAAATACAGACCTACCCAGTTTGGCTCAGTGGCTAGAATGTTGACCTACAGACCAAAAGGTCCTGGGTTTGATTCTGGTCAAGGTATCTTGGTTGCAGGCTCCTCCCTGGCTTGGGCCCTGGTTGGGGCGTGTAGGGGAGGCAGCCAATCAGTGTGTCGCTCTCACATTGATGTTTCACTCTGTCTTTCCCTCTCTCTTCCACTCTCTCTAAAAATCAATGGGAAAAATAGCCTCGGGTGAGGATTAACAATAACAAAAGACAAATAAAACTTAGTGGTCCCCTCGGAGAATGTGGATCCGAAGCGGAGCCAGTCATGCAAATGAGCAGTTAGTCCACAGTGGGGTCCTGGTCTGGCTGGGGCTGTGATTCAGGGCCACTTGGGGCCCAGGAATGCCCAGAGGAGACTGGGTCAGGAAGAGGACCCTCACTGATGTCTGGAGGATGAGCAAGGCCAGAGGAGGACTGTCCTATTCAGGGGACACCTCCCGGGGAACTTCAGCTGGTGGCAGACGACAGCCTCAGGGGGCCCAGGAGTGAGCGGGCCAGGCTCAGTGGCCTTGTGTGCGGTGCCACGGCCTCTGAGCTGCCTCCCGCAGCCAGCCAGGGTTTCCCCAGGATATGAAGCAGCCGGGGCGCGTTCAGATGTGGTTGGGACAGGGTCACTGTGGCATCAGCGTGGACGGAAGGGGCAGCAGTGGGAGGAGGGTTCTCTCTGCCTACGCGGGCTTCTCTCGGCTGCTGCACACCCTCCTGACAGCGCCTCGTGACCACGCAGGTGCGCCACGGACCAGAAAAGGGTCTGTTTAGATCAGGTTGCTTTTGCTGTTTAAATTAATAGAGCAGTTTTTGGTTCACAGAAACTTGAACAGAAAGTAGAGAGAGTTCCCTCATGCCCCCTCCACCCCATGCACACCGAGGCCCTATATTAACATTCTCACATTGCGATGGGCCGTTGGTTGGCATTGAGGAAGCGTGAGTCATGCATTACAGTTAATTACATCATGTCACTGACCTGACTCTCCCCTGAGCTCCACCCAGTGATTCCTGTTCGCCTCCCTGGGAGCCACGGGCGACACTGGCCTTCTCCTGCAAGTCAGGTGGCTGGAACCACCCAGGGCGCAGCTGTGCCGATGGTCTCCTTTTCCTGAGCAGCGCACCTGAGCGCTCGGTCGTGTCTTGGGAGGGCTGGGAAGCACACTTCTTTTGATTGTGGACGAGAATTCCATGGTCTGAACGGCCCACCGCGTGCTTACCCACCCCCTGAAGGGCGTCTTGGTCGCCTCAGAGTTGGGGGATTATGAGGAAAGCTGCTGTGCACACTGTGTGCAGATGGGCACCTCAGTTGTACGCATCTTTTCTTGACGCGGTGTGTTTTCCCAAAAGTGCAATTTCTGAAAGGAAGTTCCTATTCGTTGCTCCTCCCTAAGTCATCTGGATCCTGTCCTCAGGGGCCCTTTTTTTGGAAATGGGTTTATGTCTGTGGTGGACAGGTTTCTTCAAGTTCCCTTTTCCCTTTGGTTTCCTTGTTTAACCAAAGGAGGAGACAATAGCAGTGTGCTTTATGTTGGGGGCTTGATGATGGGAAGGACCTGGAGCGCGGCCTGGCCTCGGGACGCTCGATGACATGGAGCCGCTGCAAGATCACAGCTGTCAGTGCCCGGGAGTGTCCAGGCCTCCTGCCGCCCCGTCTCCACCCACCTCTGCTGCCCATTGGCCTCACTCTGAACCCCGTTTCAGAGCTCAGAGCCTCCACCAACCAGCCTCCCCCGTGTCGTATGGCAGCTGAGTCGCTGACACAGGGGTCTCCCTCTCACTTCACACACGACTCAGCTCCCCCAGCGCTGTGCCTGCTCTGCTCTCCCCTGCGGGCCCCCAGCCCCTGCGCTGAGGCTACGCCGAGTCCCTGTGTCTGGAGCTCGCACAGCTTTTCAGCATGTGCCAAGTGGAGCTTCGGCAAAGCATTGCTTGCCAGGAGCCCAGGCCACCGAGTGTCTAGACCTGGGACAGACGTGGGGTCACTCGGCCCAAGGGAACAAATGAGTTCTGGAGAGGTCAGAGGTCAGGCGGCTTCCCCAGGTTTACACCTGCGGGCTATCCGAGTGCTCTGCTTGGTCCTTCGGTGCCAAAAATTACAAGTGTGGCACTTCAGTAATGTAATTATTTGGCTTGTTTTTATTTTTAATCTTATGTGACTTCCAAACACATGTGAGTCTCTGTACTAGTAGGTGTTAGGTCTAAAATGTCTCCTGTTTTCCAAGGTTTTACTGTACCTGTTTCCCATGTAGGAAGATTTCAAAGTAAAAAGACTTCTATCCATTTGAACAGATGTTTCTAGAGAGTTTGTCTGTGGCTCCTCCCCAGCCCTTTCCTAGTCCCCGGGAAGCAAGAGCTGCGTCTTCCGTGGAATCAAGGTTTTTTAATTGTGCATAGGCCACGAGAAGGCATGGGTACCTGCATAGCTGATCGAAACTGCAAGGGGATAGCATACAGGATACAGTTACCAATCCTTCCCTGGGGGCAAAGGCACCATTCGTCTGAGGAGCTAGGACACAGAACTGCTTGATTTAAATATATGCACATCATGGCTGTGTAGATTGAAGTGTAATCTCAACAGCCTGCCTTCGTTGACGAGTTTGCAACCTTGGAGCCAGAAGAGGAGAAAGGGGTGTTTTCTGGTCACTTAACCATTGGGGCAGAAAAGGCACGGAGAAACCAAGGGTTGTTTGGGAGACCTGAAAATGGGTTTAGGGGTTCAGCACAAAATTGCTGGGGTTCCACCGTGTGCTCCGATTGTCTGGTAGTCAATTCCACTTCCAAGTGTCCAGGGCGATTACTCCTGGGAGGGGCCTGAAGGAGGCTTTCCTCTCTCCTGAGGCTCTTCTGCGGACCCAAACCCCACACTTCCCAAAGGACATGGAGGCAGGCGTTACCTGTGAGGCCAGTCACGCAGGGATTAGCACCAACATTGCACGAAGGTCACCAAGCTTGCTGCAACCAAACATAAAGCAAAATGATGTGGGTAAGATACACGTTTCCTAAGTTGGCCCTTAAGTAATGGTCAGACATTTGCAAAATGTGGGCCGATGTCCCCATGAACACTTAACGTGCCAGCCACTACTGAGTAACAGGCAAGTTCATCCCTTAGAAACAAAGCAAAACCACAGCCATTCCTTCCTTCCTACTCACAGGTTACAAAGGCCACTTGGAAAACTGCATCCATCCTAGAGGATTTCCCTGGAGAAAATGGATGACACCCTTATACACACACACACACACACACACACACACACACACACACACACACACACACACACATATATACTGGTTTTGCCCAAATCCACTTTTTGGGTCAGTTTTATACTAAACTAGAGGCCTGTTACATGAAGAGATTCCTTCCCTTGGCTTCCAGCACTGGTTTTCCTCCGGCACCCGGGACCCAGGCCTTCGCTCCGGCCGGAGTCTGCAGTCTTCGTCTTCGTCTTTGCTGCGCCGGAGTGCTGCTCCTGTAGATCCCTTCGCCCTCTGCCCTCCCTCTCATAGCAGGCGTCCTGCCCCTCCCAGCCACTCAGCACCTGGAGCAGCTGGGTGGCTGCCATCTTTGTCCTTCTAATTTGCATATTCCCTCCTGATTGGCTGGTGGGCATAGTGGAGTGATGGTCAATTTGCATGCTTCTCTTTTATTAGTATAGATGACTTGAGGGAGCATCTACTAATTGGGGGCCACGTAGCCAAAGAGACAATGGATGCAATCTTATTAATGGCAGTCCAACTTCTTACACACACACACACACACACACACACACACACACACACAGCCTTTTAAAAAAATACACTGGTGATTATTTCCTTTTAGGAAGAGTGGTTGAACCACCAAGATGCCTTGATATCTCTTGGTAGTAGACCAAACTTGCTCAACATGAATAGACTCCTTTGAAATTTAGTGCCAGTCAAATAGTTCTACAAACTGAAGCGTGTAACATGCCTAACTCTTGTTGAGTCAGAGACCTCATTTGATTCGATCAACAAATTAGATAAATACTAAGGCTAATGTTCAACAGTGGATTATTTTCTACTGTATTCCCGTGTTGCTAGTTAAGATTCAGCTTTCATCGTAAATAAAAACAGCAGAAAGTCCACCCTCCCCTTGCGGTATAGGAACTGTTGGTTCTAGGAGATCAGATATTGCTGTGTGCGAGTTCATCTCGGCACATGCCATGGGACGTGTGCACACCCTTTGAGGTGCTGCTGGTAGGCTTGTGATGGCAGCTAACTGGTGTCTTGTTAGGTATGCACAGTGCTCATCAATGATGTTCAGGAAACTTTGGTTGAATGTGTTAACATCATGCCATAATAGAAAATCTGATACGCAATATAAAACTACCTGAACTAAACCTACCTGTTATGAGTAGAGGTTGGATGTATACAACACAAAACACATATATCTTTCTAACACTTATAGTTTAAAAATAGGAGCTTTGGAAGCTGTACAGACACTATGGTTAGCATATTTTCATGGATATTTGTTTACCACAAAATATTTCTGTTCACTTAGTTTCACTGTGATGGATAGAACTTTACTCGATAGAGGACTGTCAGCATTGTTAGTCATGGATTGGTTCCTACAATTGCAAATAAGACCCAAGTAACTCAGCAAATAAGAATCCTCTGTACAACAGAAGCAGGGAAGGAAAGGGAGTGGGAGTTAAGAAAAAAGGAAAGGTTCAATACCAATAAAAGAAGCAAAAAATAAAGGATTGCTCTGAAATTAGCTTCTATGATAAAGGCAGTCCCAAGTCTTCAGCTCCTCTCATTTCACCACGCTGTGCAACCACAGACCTCTGCTAACCCGAGTCCTTACTAACCCGGCCTCACCCAGGTCCTGCAGCAAGGCCGGCGGCCAGGAGGCTGAGGATAGGAAAAGAAGCATCCTCGAGCTAATACCAAAAAATAAGACAAAAAGTTAAAGCAGTTACGTTAGCTCGTCCCCACCCCGTGGGATCTCACAGATCTTTGTACTTGTTGATGGGGACACCAAGGGAAAGAAGAGGGAAGGGGGGAAAGTTACAGATGAAAGAAGACTAGAGGCTCTCCCTCCCCCGGCACTCCCTCCCCCGGCACTTAAGAGTTCAAGGAGAGACTCAGAGGTGCAGAGAGAGCGTTCTGTCCTGTTTTCCTGAGAAAGCTGAGGTCCCGGGAGGTTTCAGGACTTGCCCGAGCCCCAGGCACCATTGGGGCCGAGATACACGTCTTGGCTCCCAACCCCTCACGTGTTCCCCTAAAAGACATTGGAATGACGGTCTGTGAAAATAACAATGAATGAAGTGAATGTGAATTGCTTAAAAGGCATAAAGGAGATCATTGATCAAGGTTAATGAAGGACTCTCTCACGGACAGATCTTTTAAGAGAGCTGGGGTCATTCAAATCAGGTTCTACATTCTGAGAACCCCAATTCTTAGTAATTACATACGCAATTCATGCTTCTTACAGAAAGTGTGTTAGGTCCAGGTTATGTTAGAAAGAATATTTTTTACAAGGGTTGATATGCCCTGTAAGGTGCATTAGGGTCACATGTAAAACCAATGTGTACAGTCAGGTCATGCTGCCTTCCCTCTTAGGCATCGGGTGGTTCAGTGGATGGAGCTCAGGGCTGGGATTCGGGAGACGGTTCTCTTTGTTCCTTACCTAAACCAGTGGTCCCCAACCTTTCATCCACGCCTCCCCTAAGCATCTCTAGCATCCTGATGCTCCCCCCATTGTGACATATAATTCTACTTACTCAAAAAGTGAACTATTCACGCAGAGGAAGCCTAAAAGGCCATTAACTTGGTCTAAACAAGCTTCCAAAGAACATGACATCCACGAAAGAGAAAAATAAAATAACAAAAGGACAGTTGAAGTACTGAGGAAGACATCACTAAAATTGTTTAAAAAATAATAATACAAAGTGATACAAAAAATAGCAAAGTTTCAAAATGTATAATAGAGAACTGAAATGCATAATTATGTCACTACTAGAGGCCTGGTGCACGAAATTCGTACACGGGTGGGGGGGGGGTGTCCCTCAGCCTGGCCTGCACCCTCTCCAATCTGGGACCCCTCAGGGGATGTCCAACTTCCGGTTTAGGCACGATCCCGCACCAGAAGTCAGACATCCCTCTCACAATCCGGGACTGCTGGCTCCTAACCACTTGCCTGCCTGCCTGATTGTTCCTAACCCACTTCTTCCTGCCAGCCTGATCACCCCCTAATCGCACCCCTGCCGGCCTGATTGACACCTAACTGCTCCCCTGCTGCCGCGATCGCCCCCAACTGCCCTCCTCTTAAGGCCTGGTCACCCCCAACTGCCCTCCCCTGCTGGCCATCTTGTGGCAACATGGGGGCGGCCATCTTGTGATGACGTGGGGGTGGCCATCTTGTGATGTGAGGGCGTGAGGGTCAATTTGCATATTAACTCTTTATTATATAGGATATATTTATATGCTGTGTATGAGGCCCCTAGAACCATAAGAAATGCAAAAAATTCACTATTAATGACTCATTCTTGAATTGCCCCCCTTAAAAGTCAAACTGCGTCCCTGTGGGGCATGTGCACACGTTGGGAACTTCTGCCTTAGACGGATTCTCTGAGTAGCCCACGTTAACCTCTTCACCCCCAGGAAGAAGCAGATTGCATGAAGGTGCCTTAGCCCTCATGTGACTTTACTTCAGGAATATTAATCTTAGTATTTAAACGGAGCCAGGAGGTTCTGTTATTACTGTAACTTTTCCCTTTGCACTTACACCTTTTTAAAAAATCATTTCTGTGTTTTATTTTAAAACAATCTTGGCTCAGCATTTCAGCCTCCAATGATGTCACTGTGTGAGGGGGAGGGGTGGTATAGCATGCTTTATAGCAATGTGGTCTACAGGCCAGTTTTTGAGGCAAAACGCAGTGTTTGCTGCTTCTGCCTCTTTGTCTTAAGTAGACCGCAGTGCAAATAATTATTGTTCATCCCTCTAATTATCACCCTCATTCCAAATAGAGGAAAACTGGTTTGCATTTTCAATAGTGTCTTGTTTATCCCTTCAAGTAGATCTGGAGTAAAAGAAATGGATAGAGCCGCATGCTAAATGCGTACTTTCTATTTGATCCAATCAAAGCCCATGGATGCCTGGGTGTATACGAATGGCCAGGCTCCACCTTTCATTCGTTCAGCTTGTTCCTGATTTTCCCCACTTTTATTGAATGTCGGGTCCTGTGAATTTCACCTTGTTTGGGTGCTGGGTGTGGTTGAATTTATAGAAATAGCCGGGCTTTGTTTTGGGAAGAAGCATTTATGTTGCTTGGTAATACTTGGACTCTGCCAGGTCCTGCTTGGATTTGATCATCATTTGTGTGTGGGTGGGACCACAGCCGCCTCTGACACAGCTCACCTTCCCTCTCCTGATGCACTAATCCCCTCTGAATGCTCCCCTCGGGGCAGCCAGGATGTGCAGTGAGAGGCTGGGCCCTGACCTGTGGGAACTCTGCCCTGGGTGAGCCTCTGCTCCTCCAAGGAGGGGTTTTCTCAGCCCTCAGCCAGGACTCGGGGGGACCCCGTAGACCCTCCCCCTCCCCTCTGTGGAGCCCTGCTTAGGGACTGTGCCTGGCTTCCCTGGCCGCCCCTCAGAAGGACTCCATGTCCACCCGGGATCCCCTCCCTACAGGGTCGATGGGCACTCTCTCCAGCAAGCTGGGCACCAGGGCGTCCGGATGCCCCTCCCTCGAGGTGCTGTCCCGTGTGCTCGGGTCCCTCTCTTTCGTCCTTTTTGTCTCAGTTGTTTCCCATGGAGGGTTCCTCTGGTTGCTCCACCCTGGCCAGAACAGTTGCACAGTAAGTGCTAGGGACCAGCGGTTGGGGGGTGACAACCGCCAGAAGAGTCTGTAACCAGGGGAGGCAGGGTGCAAAGCCAGGTCTCGGGTTTGAGCCTCATCAGAGGAGAACTCGGTGCATCGCCGAGCCTGGCGCCGGAATGGATGGCCAGGGGGCAGCCCAGGGACCCTGTCTCCCGACATGGCGGGTAGCAGCTCCCCGTCCTCTAAAGCACCTACATTCCACCTTCTCCTGGCGCTTTGTCTGCTTTCCTGGTGGAGCCTCTTGGAACAGAAGGTCCTCGGAACACTTCCGCTCCCGCCCCCGTGGGGAGACGGAAGGGGCTGCTGTCCTCTGACCTGCTCTCTCACCTCCACGTGCCCAAGCTCCTTTCCCCTAAAAATGTTTAACACTTTCCTTCTTCCCTTCCACCTGTTTCTGTTTTGGTGGTGGTGGGGCAGGGGGGTAAATCAGAACAAATTTAGTAAAATGACCTGTATGTATATAGAAATGTTTTTTCTCCTCTGGGTTTTTCTCCAAAAAAAGTTTTTGATCAAGATATGCATTGAATTTTGCTCCCGATGAAGCAGGGCTTGAGTGCCTAGGGGACTTGTGACCAAAATCAAGTTTCTTTTTTTTGTTTTATTTTTTAATCTTTATTGTTCAGATTATTGCATTTGTTCCTCTTTTTACCTCCCATAGCTCCCCTCCACCCACTTCCCACTCCACCCTCTGCCCTTACCTCTCCCCTCCCCACTGTCCTCACCCATAGGTGTACGATTTTTGTCCAGTCTCTTCCCGCGCCCCCCACACCCATTTCCCCCCAAGAATTGTCAGTTCACTCCCTTTCTATGCCCCTGATTCTATTATATTCACCAGTTTATTCTGTTCATCAGATTTTTTATTCACTTGATTTTTAGATTCACTTGTTGATATGTATTTGTTGTTCATCATTTTTATCTTTACCTTTTTCTTCTTCTTCCTCTTCTTAAAGAATATCTTTCAGCATTTCATATAATCCTGGTTTGGTGGTGATGAACTCCTTTAGCTTTTTCTTGTCTGTGAAGCTCTTAGTCTGACCTTCCATTCTGAATGATAGCTTTGCTGGGTAGAGTAATCTTGGCTGTAGGTTCTTGCTATTCATCACTTTGACTATTTCTTGCCACTCCCGTCTGGCCTGCATAGTTTCTGTTGAGACATCAGCTGACAATCATATGGGTGCTCCCTTGTAGGTAACTAACTGTTTTTCTCTTCCTGCTTTTAATATTCTCTCTTTGTCTTTTGCTCTTGGCATTTTAATTATGATGTGTCTTGGTGTGGTCCTCTTTGATTCCTTTTGTTTGGGGTTCTCTGCACTTCCTAGACTTGTAAGTCTATTTCTTTCACCAGGTGGGGGAAGTTTTCAGTCATTATTTCTTCAAATAGGTTTTCAGTATCTTGCTCTCTCTTCACCCCCATAATTCAGATGTTGGTACGCTTGAAGTTGTCCCAGAGGCTCCTTACACTATTTTTGGATTCTTTTTGCTTTCTGCTTTTCCGGTTGGGTGTTTTTTGCTTCTTTTTATTTCAAATCTTTGACTTGATTCTTGCGATCCTCTAGTCTGCTGTTGGATCTCTGTATAATACTTTTTATTTCAGTCAGTGTATGCTTAATTTCTAGCTGGTCCTTTTTCATATCCTCGAGGGTCTCACTAAATTTATCGGCCTTTTCTAGAAAATTCTTGAAAAACCTTATAACCGTGGTTTTGAACTCTATATCTAGTCGTTTGCTTTCCTCCATTCCTTTCATTTGTGACCTGTTTCTTTGTCTCCGCATTTTGGCTGCTTCCCTGAGTTGATGGAGTGGCTTTGTTTTCTAGGTGTCCTATAGGGCCCAGTGGCTCAGCCTCCCCAGTTACCTGAGGTGGACACTCCTGGTGCAGCCCTTTGAGGGCTGTGTGCACAGTCTTGTTGTAGTTAACCATTGATTGTTGTTGGTATCACTGGGAGGAATTGACCTCCAGGCCAATTGGCTGTGAGGATCAGCTGTGTCTACGGTGGGAGAACTTCTGTGCTGGAGACACCCTTATGAGGCAAGACTTGCTTCAGTGGGGTTTGGTGCTCACTGAGTCTGCCCCCTGAGTGTGTCCCTTATGGACCTGAGGAGTTGTAACCTGGATGGTCCCACTCTGACCCCTGGGTACACTGGCTCTTGCATCTCCAAGAAGGTGCCAATTTAGCCTCTGCCTGAGGCCACCCAGCAGGAGCTACGGAGAGATCTGCAGATTCCTCTTCTTTGTTTGGGGTTTGGAGGTGCCCAGATGAGGCCCAGCTGTGAAGCAATGCAAGCTGCTGCGGGGCCTTGGGCCTTCTTTTGGATGTTCTGGGTCTCTCTGACTCAGCTGCAGTTTGTTAGGTAAGTTTAGATTTCAAAGGACCAGGCCATTCATATGCAAAAGCCTCTGTGCACTACTTGGATGGGGCGGAGTCTCAGGACAGAGCAAATAGCAATGGCTTCCCGTCAGCCCTGCCCTAAGAGGCCCCCGGGTCTCAGTGTCCCTCGGTAATCGGTAATCACTGCAAGCACCTCTGAGAGAAAGCCGCCCTTGAGTTCCGCCCGCTGCCAGACAGTCCAGTTTCTCCCCGTATGAGTCTGGGTCCCCAGAGTCTCGCCCGGTACTGGAGTTCAGAGCAGTTGGAAGCTTGTATCTCCCTCCGGATTGAAAAAGCCAGCCATGTGTCCTCAGTTGCCAGCCCTCTCCGTGTGCGCGCCTCTGTACCTCTGCACTTCCGCAGCTCCTCTGAGTCTCGGTGTGCTTTTCTCTTCCCTTCTAGTTGTAGAATTTCCACTCCGCCAGCCTTCCTGTGGTTCTGGATGATGTCAGTTTTGTCTTTTAGTTGTAGTTTTGAAGTTGTTGTGCGAGGCAGCAAGTTCAGGTGTTTATGCCACCATCTTGGTTTCTTCTCCCAATATCAAGTTTCTTACCACTTCCTTGAACATCAAGGGTCTGTGTGGGGGGGCCTCACCCCACCCCAAGGTCTCACTGCAGACGAGGGGGAAGGCCGGCCTGGGGAGGGATGCTCCCAGCGTGAAAGGAGAGCCCAGGGCCTTTGTGCCCAGGTCCGTTCCCACTTGTAGACATCAGTCTGTTTATCATTAAATAGACACAATATCACATGATCTCACTCATATGTGGAATCTAATGAATAAACTGATAAACCAAATAGATCCAGAGACATAGAAGCATGGGACAGACTGAGGAATCTCAGAGGGAAGGCAGGGGAGGGAGAGGAATTAACCAAAGAACTTGTATGCATATATGCATAGCCCTGGACACAGGCAGTAATGTTGGGGGTGGGGGGAGCAGGTGTAGGGGAGAGGGGGTCAATGGGGGAAGAAAGGGGACATTGTAATACTTTCAACAATAAAGATAAATTTTAAAAAATAAAATTAAAATAGGGAAAAGAAGACCCAACATGGTCTGATAAAATAGATAAGACTAAAAGAATGCTAGTAAAAAGGGGGGAATAGTCTAGTTTGTTTTCATTCCTTTTTTTTTTATGTCTACCATTGTCACTTTTAGAAAGTTAACATGATTGAGTGAATCCATTCTGGGTGTAGGTCAGTTCTACCAGTTTTAAAAGATCTTTTTCAGATTTTGATATTAGAGTTATGCTGCCCTTTTAAATGATTTTCTGAAAGAGTTTGAATTGGGTTTTGTTTGTTTTGTGTTTGTGTGTGTGTTTGTAAATGCTTGTTAGCATTCACCAATGAAACCTTCTGAGCCTGGGGTTAGTTTTTTTATTCCTTTCCTCTCTCCCTCTCCTTCCTCCAGGTTCCCTTTCATAATAAATTAAATTTCTTTAATAGATGAAAGGCCATTGATATTTTCTGTTAAATTTTATGTCAGATTTGCTGGCATAAGGTTGTCTATAATATTCCTTTATTGTCCTCTAAACATTTGTGGGATCAAAGGAATAATCTTTCATTCCTGATGTTGGTCATTTGTATTCTGTTTTCTTCATTCGTCTGAATAAGTTTATCAGTTTGGCTGATCATCTCCAAGAATTGACTAATGATTTCGTTAATTTTTCCTATGATTTTTTTCTCTGTTTCATTGACTTCTAGTCTTATCTTTATTCCTTCCTTCCTTATACTGACGTTAGGTTTCATTTGCCCTTTTGTCTAATTTCTTAAGGTAAAACTTAAGTCATTCATGTGGGGCTTTTTCCCTTTCTAACATAAGCATTCATGTGTATAACTTTCCTTCTAAGAAATTCTGCATCCAACAACTTTGGAAATGGTTGAGTTTTCAGCCGCTGTCAGTTCAAAATATATTTTGATTCTCCTTGTGATCACTTTGATCCACGGATTCTTTAGAAGTTTGCCTTTAATTTCCAAACATGTGGGGTTTTCCTAGATGTCAGTCACTCATTTTGAATTTAATTTCTTTGTGCTCACTCAGGTAGCACACTCTGGTACTTCAGTTCCAGGGCATACATCGACACTTGTTCTGAGGATGGACATGTGGTCAGGCGGTGAGTATTCCTCGTGCACTTGGAAACAACGTGTGTTCTGCAGATGTTGAGTATAATGTTGGCTGTCAACTGGGTCCAGGTGGTTGGTAGCAGTTCAGATGGCTTACGCCTCCGGTGTGACCGGGAATAGAGTCATTCCATCGGTTAAGAGAGATGTTCCAAATCCATCAATGACTATAAAATATACTATTTTTTTTTTAGAGTCCATCAGTTTTTGCTTTACATATTGGGAAGCTCTTTGTAAGTGCATGCCCATGTGTGAAGGTCACATCTTCCTGAGAAGTGGCCACGTTTCATGATGAAATGGCCTTGATCTCTGGCAGTGCTCTCACGGACTGGTGCTGACTCTGTGTGTAGTGCGTGTTCTTCCTGTAGGTGTACTGTCAGTCCCTCAGCCTTCACATTTAAAGTGTGTCTCCTGCAGACCGCATTAGCTGGAGCTTCCCGTTCATCCATTCCGCAGCCTCTAACTCTTAACTACTGCCCAGGCCCTTATAATTTAATGTCATTATAGACGTGGTTGGGGTTGCGCCTACCATTTCTGATTTCTTTGCTGTTTTCCCTTTCTGTTCTTTTCATTATTTTTCTCCCTTTCCTACTTTCTCTTGGATTATTTGCATATTTTTTTAGAATTCCACCCTGATGTATCTCTAAGCTTTAATGTTTTAGTGGTGGTTCTAGGGATTACAATATGCATCCTCACCTTTTCAGTTAAGGCCTAGAGTTTAAATATCTTACCACTTAATATAAAATGTAGGAACTTTGGAAATGTACAGATCCATCCACGATAATAGATTTCAAATGCATTATATCTAAATATGTCCTAAACCCTACAAGACAGTGTTATAATTTTTGCTTTAAGTAACTGCATATATGTCAAAGAAACGAAAAGGCAAACTTTTTTGTGCGTCTACCAGATATTTACTGTTTCTAATGCTCTTCATTGTTTTCTGAAATCCAAGTTTTCATCTGATAGATTTCTCTTCCCTTAAAGAAGCACATTTTGTAGCTGCAAATTCTCTGAGTTCCTTATAGTGGGACTTTTATTTCGCTTTATCCCCTGAAGGGCATTTTGATTAGGTATAGAATTGTAGGTTGAGTTTCCCCTTCAGTCCCTGAAAGGTGTTGGTCTACTGTCTTATGGATCCATTGTTTATAGTGAGCGGTCAGGGAGGCCATTTATGTTATTGCTTTTCCTTATAGAGTATGTTTTTGTGGAAATCTTTTGTTGTTGTTTGGTGTGGTGCTTTACGATTTTCCCCTTAACCTTGGTTTTCAAGGATATGCTTATGTGATTTCCTTATACCTCTGCTTGCTGTTTGCTGAGCTTCCTGAATCTGTAGAGGTGTGTCTTTCACTAAATTTGAGAAACACCCGGCCAGCACGGCTCAGTGGTTGAGCATCAACCTATGAACCAGGAGGTCATGGTTTGATTCCAGGCCAGGACACATGCCAGGGTTGTGGCTCAATCCCCAGTAGGGGGCATGCAGGAGTCAGCTAATCAATGATTCTCACTCATGGATGTTTCTATTTCTCCCTCTCCCTTCCTCTCTGAAATCAATAAAAATATATTTTTAAAAAATAAAAAATTGGGGGGAAATATTTACCTATTATTCCTTAATCTGTTATTGTTTGTCATTCTCTTGCTTTTCTCCTTGGTTCCACAGTTAACGCTGGTATTGATATTGTCCAACAGGTTCTTGAACCTCTGTTCATTTCTTCAATACCTTATTTCATTTCTTCAGAATGAATTATTTCTATTGATCCCTTCACATTCATTGACTTTTTCATTTATCATATCTTCTAGTATTATGATTTTAAGCCCATTCAGTGATTGTTTTATTTAATAAATTATAATTTTCAGGTTTAGAATTTCCATTTGGTACCATATGGATTCTTTTTCTCTGCTGTGATTTCCGGTGTTTTTATTCATGAAGAGCATATTTTCCTTTATATCATCGAGCATAATTATATTGGCTGCTTTAAATCCTTGTATGCTAACATCGGAATTGTTTTCTCTTAAAAAATGGGTCATGTTTTCCATGTTCTTTGTATGCCAGTGATTTTACATTGTATCCTGGATGGTGCCTGTTACGTTATAGATACTGTGGAGTCTGTTACGTTCCCTCCCAGTGTGCTGATCATTTTGTCTTAGGAGGCAAGTAACCTGATTGAACTCAGACGGCAAACTCTGTCTCTTGGACTTCTGCTCAGATGTCAACTTAATTGTTTTTTTTAATTCTTTATTGAGTTGCTTGTAGTCAAGACAGAAATTAGCCAGCGGTTAGGGCAGAGTTTTATGTCGGGTTGTGCTATTCCGACCTCCTCCAGGCTCTGTACTTTCCGAGGCTTTCACCTTAACTTTCTAGTGGCTACACTTGATCAAAATGCTCTAAAAACACTGTATTTTTCTATTAGACTATGTGCAGCTCAAATCTGTAAAAATAGGAAATTTGTCTTGTGTTGTTCCCTTCTTGCAAATGTTGACTCTCTCCAGATTCTCCCTGCTTTTACTCACATGCCAATGCCTTTGGTTTAATTGTGTGTGTTTCTGTTTTGCTCAGAATTTATGACTTAGGCCCACCCGAAGTGGAACCCCAGCCCACAGCATTTAGAAAGCGCATGTGTGTTGTGTTCCTGACGCAGATGTCATTCCAGACAGGCCCGCGCTGTCTCTTGTTACTTTTCTTAAATAAAGCAGTTCCCCGAGTCCCCTCAGCTGGAACCTCTTTCCACTCCACGCAGTCCGCTTTCTCATTCCCATTGCCACCCTCCGAGAAGCTCATTTCTTAATCTGGGCCCCGCGTTCCCCCATGCAGCCCTAGGTCGTGTTCTCGCCCCTGGACTCTGCCCCAGCAGCTGGTCGGAGCCCTTTGCCATCCCCAAGCTTGGCCGTGGGGGACACCCCGCACCAGCCTGCCCTTCTCGTGGAGCGCATCCAGCTGCCGCCGCAGGGGCCGCAGTGCCACACCCGTGGCCGAGTGCCCCGGTCACTGGACACTCCAGAGTGAAGACGGGTTGTAGTCAAGGTCCGAGGCCTCCTTACCACCTGTCCTCAGTGCTCATGCTGAGAGCAGCACACCACAAGGACTGTTGGGGTCTCTGGGCCAGGATGGGCGGGCATTGCCGAGGTTCCTCTGACAGAAAGGGAGGGGACGGTCTTTGAAAACCACGAGCCCTGGCCAGCGTGGCTCCATGGCTGAGCATCATCCTGCGCACCTAAAGGGTCCCAGGTTCGATTCCCGGTCAGGGCACAGGCTCGGGTTGTGGGCTCCATCCCCAGTGGGGGGGTGCAGGAGGCAGCTGATCAATGTTTCTCTCTCATCATTGTTTTTCTCTCTATACCTCTCCCTTCCTCTTTCAAATCGGTAAAACAGTTATAAAACAGCAAAACACTGGAGTCGGGCTCCGCCTCAAGCTGTGGCCACACAGCCCCCAGGTTCTTGGGCTGCCTCGACTCCCCCAAACTCCACCTCCCTGGGGCAGGCCGGAGATCTGGAATTAGACATTCATCTCTGAGGGACGTGTTTCGGCACTTTGTGCTCCTGTTTCCTTAGATGTATAAGGAAGCATGTGATACACAGAGCACAGCTCCCTCATAGACGTGCCTGTGAACTAGTGCGTGCAAAGGGGTGCCCGCCATTCACCGCAGGACAGAGCAGACACGCGCGTTTTGCTTTAATGTATTACCCAGCGAGCTTTCCTGATACTTTCAGAACCGCGAGGCCTCCTGATTCACAGCCGCCAAGATAGGAGAACCCGGTAATGAAATGTGCCATTGATTTCCTCTTCCTGCCTTCCTGACCCTCCGTTAACTGTAAAGGGGAAACGAGGTACATTAAATTCCAATTCTAATAATAGCCCCCCACGGGGACCGCGGCTGCGACGACTGGAAGAGACCTTTCAGCAGGAGGGTTTGCTGGGGACCGAATGCGGTCTGGCGCGGCCCGTTATTTACGGAAACGAGATCATGGTAGGACGCGGATCCTTCTGGTCAGACCCCGGAGAGCAGGTGCCAGGTCCCCCAGCCGTGCCCACCGGTCGCCACAAGGCTTCCCTCTGCAGCGGGCCTGGGTCCGTGCGAGGCGCCCTCCTGAGCACCCCAGACGTCAAGTTTCATCACTCACAAGCGATGGGAAGGGCTGTCTGCACGCTTCCCCTGGCCGGGGCAGGGCTGGGGGTGCAGCCTTTTTGCATGAACCGGCACCGTTAGCAAGCAGCGGCGGGATTCGTGAAGACAACGTTCAGAGGGAAAATAAAGCAGGGTCTTCACAGTGCTCAGCAGAGAAAAGGGGTGTGTGGAGATGCTCCATAGGAAGCTAGCACTTGCATGGGAGCCTGTGACGTCACCCAGGTGCTTAAGGAACCCCGAGTCCTTCTCATTAATTGCTTGCGTCCTGGAGACTCGGTGCGTCCTCAGCCGCTGCAGTGGTTCCGGGAGGAAGGAGGTGCACACGCGTCCTTCTGGCGGAGGCGTTTTCACTCGACAGAGCGTGTGTTGGGGGGTGGGTTGCTTTCCAGGTACCAGCTCGGAGACGTCCTGACCCTTTTGGAGGTGGTGTGTTACTTTGTGAGATGCAGACAGCCTTACCCCCTCGCATTCTTTCTGTCATCGTCTCTCTTTCTCTGGGAGGTGATGGCATTGACAGGGTATGGGCTTCAGATGTACAACATGATGAATCAGAGGCTGCGTGCATTGCGAGGGCATTGTTTGTATAATGTTTATAACAACTAGTCGCATAATGCAAGACACAGGCATCGAAGCCCTCATTAACCTCACAATTTGTCAGCAAATTATAACTGTAATTATAAAGCCAGGAGAGCTCTCAGCCTCACTTCCAGGGAATCGCATTTTGACACACACGCCCCCTGTCAACAATGTGAACCGGGTGGAAATGGATGGTCTTTTGGCATAAAAATGACGCCCGCGCTCCTGACGGGACTGCAGGCTGGGGAGGCAGTCGGGCTGCTGCGCTGGGAGGTCCGTGCCCTCCTGCCCAAGGAGAAATAAAGGGCGATCGCTCATCAGCTCTCAAGCTGCCGCCCCCTCTTTTTTGCACCGGCCCCTCCCCCTGACGCGGGAGGAGGGGGCTCCCATGCCTCTTGCCTCTTCTAGCAGAGCCAGGCGCCAACAATTACGCGGAGGGCTTCCCTGCGGTCTGTGAACGGCAGTGCGCAGTGTTCACCATCGGGCACAAAGGCAGACACCAGAAAGAGGCTTTCTGTTCTGTTTACCCTTCAGGACACTGTTCACCTCATCACGAAAGGGGAAGTGATCCTCTCATCCCCTTTGGAAGCTGTGCTGGCTTCGTGTCAGCCCCGGGGCCAGGGGACCCCCAGGAGGCCGCCGCTGCCCCCATCTTCCTGACCCCACGTCTGTGTGTTGCGCCTGTGGGTCCCTCCGTCCACCCATCCGTCCATCTGGCTGTCTCAGGCTCTGCTCCCTCCCTCGAGGGGCCCTCCACGTCTTGCTCTCGCCCCACTCTCTCATTCCCTTTCCCGATTCCTCTGTCAAGCCTTTTCCTTTTTCTCCATTTCAACCAGAACGACGTCCCCCCTTTCTCCCTCTCTCTAAATTCACTTCACAGCAGATTGTCTTGTAGTAAATCACCCAAAACCCAAATAGCACTAAAGCATTCTGATACAACATTAGCATTTGCTTAACAAGCACAAGATAAACATTAAACAAAGAACGGCATTTCTTTATTAGAGGCTGCGAGATACATAATCCATGAGCACAAGAAACATGGGGCCCAGTGGATATGCAGATGCGTGTGCTTTCATTGGCGCTGGGCGGCCTTGTTAGGAAAGGTTTTCATCTGAAGGCTTGGGGGCGGACGGCTGCCTGTCCCTGGTGGGGCCATAACTAGATACAGACACTGTTGCAGGCAAGGCCGGGCTCCCTGGTGGTCGCGCTGATTGGACAGCCCGAGGAAAACTTGGGAAGCGCGGGGAAGTGAACTCGATCACCTTGGGGAGGACTGGGGAGAGCCAGATGAAGGCATTTGACTTCTTTTGTAACTCCCACCAAGGACAGCTTGCCGGCGCGCGCGAGGCAGCCTCCATAACTGCAAATCAGGCCCTCTCCCCGATGCCGGTTTCATTAGAATGGCCAGCATGGTGCAAGGAGGAAGGGGGAGGAAAAGGTTACACACAGTAATTTTACAGGCAGGCGGGTACCAAAAAAATCTGCATAATTAAGCAGTCAAGGCTGCTAATAGGGGAGTTTATATGCTCTGGGACCAGGCAAGGGCAGCACATATGGATATCGCCCTGGATATTAAATCCGCGGCGCGCAGCCTGAGCCGGGCCCCCGGGAAGGGCTCATTACGGAGAGAGGGATGTGTGCGCTGGTCTGTCTGGGGCAGAGGGGGAACAAGTGCAGCCACGTTGTGCAGGGAGACGGGAGCGGGCTCCTAATAGAGAGATCACCACTCGTGCTGGTGGCGCTTCCCCCTCCTCCACGCGGCCTTCGAGGTTCTGCAGACACGCCCCACCCCCGTGATTTCCTGGAGACGGAACCCTGGGCGTGAAGTTTCACGCATGGAGGGTAGGCATCGTGCCCAGAGGCCCGTGACAGGGTGTGCTTATTGTTAAAGGGCCAGGTGTCCTCTCCATCACCAGTGCCTGTTTTCTCACCCACCCGGGAGGGCCCGTTTAAAAATCCCAGTGCCTCTGGGCGGCCGGGAGGCAGTGCCTGGGAGGGATTGCCGAGACCATTCCTTTTTCTGCTTGAGATGCAAAACCGTAAAAAAAAGAAGAGTTCGTAGGGAGGACTCCATGGAGGCACACACCTGGCAAATGGTGGCAGCCAGGTGTCGATGACCTAGGGCAGGGCCTGGGCGTCCTGCTGCTGCCTGTCTGGAGAACAAGGAGTGACCAGAACACCAGCAGGCAGTAAGCAGGCCCTGCAGAGAAGAGGAAATGTTGTTTTTTCGATAGAAATACTAGAGAGGACGAGGCCAACACCCCGTTGCTGTGACTCTTGAATCTTGGACTGATGGGAAGGAAGAAGGCCAAGCCCGGAGCATCGCTGGCAGAGGACGGCAGGTTGGAAAGCTCTCCTTGGCTGCCTGTGGAGTTGCTTGGGTTACAAAGAGGAGCCACACATATAGCGCTACCCAGTCCCCGGGCGGACTCAGCATCCTTACCGCGGCTTCCCACATCTGTCCCCTTCCCTTCCCCTTCCCCTTCCCTTCCCTTCATTCGTTCAGCAACATTGAAAAAACGCAGTTGCCTCGAGAACAGACCTGGTAAGTGATGAGGAGGATAACCCAGAAGGAAGGCCTCTGGTAGGGGAACAGGGCCCGCGTCTGTGCTGGGAGGAGAAGGTGGTCCCTGCCTGAGTCCCGGGCAGTCTGGTAGGGCTCAGGAGGCGTTCGTTCTGCTTGTGGGGAGAGGGTGGGCAGGACTCAGCCTGAGGGAGAGCAGAAGGTGCCACAGTTCTTCCATTCCCGCTGAGCTCCTCCTCCATCCCGGACGAGGTTTCTGTGTCCTTCCAGCAGGTACACCGAGAGGTTGTCTCAACACTCGTCTCCCTCCTCCTTCACGCACACACGCGTGCGCACACAAACACACGCCGTTGGGCTGAGGAGGGTGAGGGGAGATGACGGTTGTGCTATGGCGATGCCTTGCAGGAAGAGGCCTTCAGCAGTGGGTAGTGAGCAGCATGAGCGTCTCCTCAGCATTGTCTTCAGCCCATGCCATCTGCTCCGGTTCCCGCTGACATGTCGGGGTTAGGGTTAGAGGGCTCTGCCGGGTCTGCCCGAAGAACCACGTGGCGGGCCCCGTTCCTGGGCCCCGCTGACGCCCCGTCCACCGACCGCGTTCCTGGGAGCCGTCCGTCTGTCTTGGGGCTTTCACCCTGGTGGCCACTGTCCCAGTCTCTCAGTCCGGCGAGAGCCAGGGCTGGGTGGGCAGCTGACCACTGCCCGTGGAGGAGGGGGCACTCAGTGGAGCGCTGGCCTCCCCTGCCTCTGTGTCTGAATGCAGAGCCCGGCGATCCGCTCGGCCCCACACAGCTCGCTGCTTCTGCTCCTTCCCTCTCTCTTTTTCCCTGTGGGGGGCTGGCGGGGAGACACACAGAGGAACAAAGTCGATCAATGAACTCTGAAGAGGAAAAGTATTTCATCTATTTGAACAGATGGAGCAAACATTTGGTTCACATTCAGTAACAAAGATCGCTGATCCTTACAGGGTCCTCACGCCGGCCAGGCATTGTGCTGGACACTTGCCGTGGTGGTGTCCACTGAGTCCCTTGGCAGCCCTGTGCTGTGGGCCTCTGGCAGTCCTGTGGGCAGGATGGTCCTGCTAAGACGGTTAAACAGTGCAGGTGAGGTGAGCTGGTTTGTCGTGCAGGGCTGGGCATCCCACACCCACGACGTGATGGCAGAGCCTTCGTTTTGTTTGTTTTTTTATCCTCACCAGAGGATATTTTTCCATTGATTTTAGGAAGCATGGAAGAGAGGGAAAGACAGAGAGGAACATCGGTGTGAGAGAAACACATCGATGGGTTGCCTCCTGCATGTGCCCCGACCAGGGTCCAGACCAGGGAGGATCCTGCAACCGAGGTCCGTGCCCTTGACCGGAATCAAACCTGGGACCCTTCAGTCCGCAGGCTGATGCTCTGTCCACTGAGCCACACCAGCCAGGGCCCGGAACCTTAGTATTTAGGCTCACACCACCACGGGGCACGTGAGGAGGCGTGGCAGGTGGTCTCTGTGATGACGTACGACACTGTCTCTCCTGTCTGCTCCAGGGCAGCCGGGAGCCTCCGGGAGAGGAGCAGTGCCCGTGCTGGGATGCAGGTGACGGTGGGAAAACGCCAGGTGACAGAACAGGAGTCAGTAATGGCCCCGGGCCATCTGCTCGCAAACCTTACTTTAGAATAAAATGCTGTTTTTTATAAATTTAAGGGGATTTATTGGCTGACCAGCCCATTTCTAAGTAGGCCTCGGAAATGGATGTTTATTCCGTGTGCGAAG
Source organism: Ia io (assembly GCA_025583905.1). NCBI lineage: Eukaryota > Metazoa > Chordata > Mammalia > Chiroptera > Vespertilionidae > Ia > Ia io. Next base: position 1,099,274 of record JAJQQW010000013.1, on the reverse strand, counting down.
AGGCTTCGTTGCGCCTGTGACCCGCGCTTACATGTTGGGGAGGCAGCGATGGAATGGAGAACGCGCCGGATGCCTTTTACTGCCAGAGTGGAACTTTACAGTCATACCAGGGGACCCTGGGTAATGTGTGCAATGCGCTGCGATTGTGATTTAGGGAAGAAAAATGTTACTGCTGGGCTTTCTTTTCAACAGACTTTTTTAAACATCAATTAATGCAATCAAACGCAGTACAGGGAAATCTAACTTTGTATTTACATTTCTGGGGGCAGGGAGGGTTTGTTTGTTTTCGAGAATGCCAGTCCTTGGCCTGCGCGGTGTGTGGTTTCCACGTGTTTTCCGGAGCAGCGCAGGAAGCGATGGGTAACCTCCGTGGGAAACTCTCTGCGCGGGGGAGCCCGGCCTCGGAACTGGGTCCATTTGTCGGGAGACAAACGATTCTGCCTGGCTGCACAGTTTGGAAATCATGACATTTGGGGCTTTTAAAAACAGACTCGGTAAGATGAGTCATACCGGTTTTCTTAGCCATCCCAGCACATCTGAAATATGCTGTTTTTTCATGAATTACTCAGATGTTGGGATGCCCAGTCTTCACCTCAACCTTGATGAATTCCAAAATTATAACCTAGAAAAGAAGAGCAGCATCTGTTTGGCCTTAAACCTGAAAAGGGCACTAAAATAAACCATTAGGATGATCAGAAAGGTCCACGCCGGAAGTACCTTCTTCTCATTTCTCTCCCCCACCGTGACTCGGCCTTAACTAAACGCACATGATCGACACAAGCTGCTGGGTGGTCTCCGCTCCTCCTTCGCAGAGGGGCCCGACCAGCTCAGCATCGTGATTTAACTTAAACTTGGTTCCAAGTTAAGATTTAACTTGGTTCTTCCCCCTGATCTGGAGTCTAGACCCAGATTTGAGCCCAGCAAACCAATCAGAATCCTCCTAGGGCCTGGGTTACCTGGACCAGTCGACGTTTTCAGGTCGATTAACTGAGAATCAGTGTACATAGACTCCAACCACACATTCTGAAAACTGTGAAATGCTATGTGAATACAAGGAATAGTTATGTTGTTACCCATCCTCAGGGAGGGACAGTGGGGAGGACGTGTCCCGTTTCCTGGTCTTAGCAAAGAGAGTCTCCTTCGGGGGCTTGTGGAAGAGAGGCGGTCCAACTGTGCGGACACGTCCCTCACTCCCTGTGCTCCAGCGTCGTGTTGGCGGAACCCGGCATGACCTCCTCGGGATGAGGTCATCAGCAGGCCTCCCCGGGTGAGTTAAGGCCACAGTGACTTCTCTGATTTGGAATTTCTCTGCTGTTATCACTGTAAGACAGACTCTCTTCTGTTTATTTCGAAGGAGAGGTGCCTAGCTTCTAGCCCTCTGGGCATCACTTGTTTGCATTCTTCCTTTCTCGGATGCTTCCCGCTTGGAGGAGGCGTCCACCTGTGCTGTGGGTGCCCGCCAGTAGGATCAGAGGCTCAGAATGGACCGGGGGACCAAGCCCCTCCAGCACTCTCTCGGCAGTCCTGTCTCACTGAAGTGCACTGTGAGAGACAGTCATGGTCCTCTGTCATTTGCTGAGATTTTCTTAAATCTTTATTGATTTAGAGAGAGAAAGATCGATCTGTTGTTCCACCGGTTTATTCATTTGTTGGTTGCTTCTTGTATGTGCCTTGACTGGGGATCGAACCCACAACCTTGGGGTGTTGGAATGGACACTCTAACCAACTGAGCTACCCGGCCAGGGCTGAGATATATTTTGTTTTTAATTCTTCAAAATGTCTGGGCCAGTTTTAATTAAGAAAACTATTTTCCCATTCTAGAGAAGAACATTTATTTTGCCACTATACATTTTTCTCGAAAGATACGTATCTACACAGGTCAGTTCTGTGGTTGGTTGAAAATATACTAAGCATGTTTACTAGGTTCCGTCAGTGTACCCAGGCCCTGCTAACCTGCCTGTGTCCACTCTCATCTTCGTTTCTCGTGTCCTTCCGGCAGTATTCGGTGACGGGAATGCCTTCATGGCCGGCTCCTCTCTGACTGTTCTCCTCCTAGCTTCTCCAACAGTTTCTACCCCACAGAAGTATGCAGAGTTGTTAAATACAGAACTCTCCTGCTCATCTCTGCCTTTAAGAAACCAGACATGGCTGCTGCTTCCCGGAAGCGAAGGGAGAGCAGGAGGCCAAGACATCGCCCAGGTCACTTCCTGCCCTGGGCTGTTGGACGTTTCCTTCACCAAGAGTGAACTTGAGGAAGGAGCTTAACGTGATCTGCTTGCAGAGAGGACACAAACTTCACAGCTGTAAGAACGAGACTTCCACTTCCGTTGTTGAAGACGGCATTGGAATTCTGTGCCATTTGCACCACGTACCATGCGGGCACGAAGCAGAGCGTTTCAATAAATAAAATGTTGAAAGCCATTGACAGATATTTCAGTGACATTTTTCTCAATAGATTTCCTTTTGTGTTAGAAAGTCATCAGCTTTTGTGTATCGACACAGTATATACAGTATTTAAATTTTTAAAACGGGACTTGAATGAGCTGGTTCGGGTTTTCAAAAAATTGTCCGAAAGATAAAGGCTTAAAAATTTATTGTGTCCAAAGCATCTTTATACTTGGGCAGTGCAGTCTGAGCAATATGTGATGGCTTTGCAGAGGTAACTTGGGCGTCGCCGTCCGCGAAGGAGTGGCCTCCCTCAGTGCGTCTCCCTCTCCATTCCGTCGCGGCACGTGCTGACCAGCCGGCTTTGTGTTTGGCCCATTTCATAGTCTTTAGCTTTGGGTTTTGACCTAACAAAAACCCTAGGAATATCTACCTCTTCACTACTTCCGAGCTAAGTCGAAATAAGAAAGAAGTCTTCGTTACAATACAGGGTGCCCCCCCCAAAAAATGTATACACACTTTGAATAATGATAAAGGCAGTGTTTATTAAAATACATTTCATTTTCAAAATGTACTAGAATCAGCTGTTAAAGTGTGTATACATTTCTTAGGACACCCTGATGTACATTGTGACCTTCCTTCCTCCCTCCCTCCCTCCTCCCCTCCCTTCCTCCTCCTCTCCCTTCCCTCCTCCCCTCCCTCCTTCCTTCCTCCCTCCCTCCCTCCTCCCCTCCCTTCCTCCTCCTCTCCCTTTCCTCCTCCCCTCCCTCCCTTCCTCCTCCCTCCCTCCTCTTCTCCCCTCCTCCCTCCTTGTCTCTCCCTCTCTCCCTCCCTCTCCCCGCCTCTCTCCTTCCTTTTCCCCATCTCAGTAGATAACGACTCCTGACTGCCATGACACAGACAGAGGAAGGGGAAGTGAGCATGATGCATGGCTGCGCCAGGACCGTCGGGCCGCAGGGTGGAGCGCGGGATGTGGCGGTGCATCCAGACTGAAGCCGAGAGAGAAGTAGGTTAGGGACCTGTCGAGCCTGCCTGCTTCCCCCTGAGTGGGGAGCTGCCTTTCAGGAGGCCGCGCTCAGGGCTGTGCGTGCAGCCTCTGTGTCTCCCCAAACCCTCCACTGGAGACACGTCAGGGAGCGACTGGGCACGTCGAGGAGGAGAAGGCGCTGTCGGGGAGTAGAAGTAGGGGCGGCCTTGTTTGTGAATAATTAGACTTCCACCAAGGGTGCTCACGCCATCTGCACAGGGTTCAGGCGACAGTTTAACCCGTCACTGGGCTGTTGCCATTGAGAGAAAGCGTCAGTGTTGGGCCACGGATGCCTGTGTCACAGGTTGTGTCGCCATGGCGCTGCTCAGATTGACAGCTCAGAGCAGAGTGTACCCGAGAATGGTGTCTTGGGGGGGGGAGGGGTCAACGTCCATGACCAGTGGGCACGGCCACCTGGAAACACACGTGACTCCTCGTGCATCAGCGAGAGGTCAGAAAGGCAGGATCGTGTGCTGTTTAACTGACAACCGAATTGCTGTGGTTCACGGGTAGGAAAGGTGTCCAGGGAGGTTTGTGGGACCGCGGACTATGGGGTTCAGGAACCCTGACCCTGGGAGCCGCCTCCTGGGCGTGGCCATTAGCAGCGCTCGTCTCAGCCTCCTGGTCTTGGACTGGAGCCCCTCCCGAGTGACCTAGATTGTCTCCAAGGCCCTCCGCCCTGTGCCCGTCTCCCAGCGTGAGGGCCGCTAGAGGACACGCACCACAGACCTGCTTCCTGCACGCCCCTCCTTTATTGCTTCTCCATTGTCCATGACAGCCTCGGGGTTCTGGGGTCTCTGAAAATTCCTGAGCAGCGAACACCGCTGCGAGCATCTCTGAGGGCCGCTCCTCGTCAGGGGAGACGCGGCCAGCCAGCTCCCAGCGCCCACCCTCCCCCACCTTCCCGGTGTCGCAGCTCTAGGTGCGGTATTGGGTTTTGGAGGGATGTCTGCTCCTCACCTTAGAGCAGTTTCATGTCATCCTCCATTTTCCTTCAAGCATGAAAGCTTTATCCAAAACGTGGTCTGGAAGAAGACACTCCACACAGACTCACACTCTGCGTTGATTCTCCTGTGAAGTGCGTTGTTGCAGGTTTTTCCTTGGCTAATATCTGTTGACACCTTATAGCCGTAACCTGCTGTTCTCTTTAATTGCTCATTGTTATTAATTACATGGCCGTTACGTGGTTGGCTGCTGGAGCCACTTGGCTGTAGAGAAATCCATTTATCATTATTGCCGGCGCAGCCTCGGAAACTGCCAGCATCCCATCCAAGATGAATGCCTGGGAGCGCGATCCAGCAGAATGTTGAACGCGGGTCAAGTCCTTCGCGCCTCCTCTCCGCCGCCCTGGCTTCTGCTGCTGCTCTCTGTGCCCAGAGCGGAGCGCCCACCTTTCCTCGCCTTGTCTGCCTCCCTTGATGCCCGCCCTTCAGGGAGTGTATTTTACTCCCATGCAGGGGCCTGTCCACAGAGTGCCCTTGATTCCCCCGTAGCCCTCTCCAAACATGTTCCCTCTTAGAATGTCCTTTATAATGTTAAATAACGTTTCTTCCTTGACAGCTTCCATTTTGAAACGTTACTGTTGGCATAGCCTAAGCCCCGCCCCCTTCCATGAAAGTGATCATCATGCCCTTAAGAGTAACTATAATAGCCTAGCCCCAGGCTCGGTGGTGGTTGAGCGTCACCCAATGAACCAGGAGGTCACAGTTCGATTCTCTGTCAAGGCACATGCCTCGGCTGTGGGCTCCATCCCCAGTGGGGGGCGAGCAGGAGGCAGCCGATCCATGATTCTCTCTCATCATTGATGTTTCTCTCTCTCTCCCTCTTCCTTCCTCTCTGAAATCAATAAAAATATAGTAAAAATAAATAAATTTACAGCCTTAACAGATTATATTAGACAAGAAGGAAGGCTGACAACTAATGAGCTAATATTCAATTTTTTTTAAAGTAACTATAATAAACCTCTTCTACTGACACTGTAAATAATTAGACTTATTTAGATTCCCAAATTAGGAAACTGGCGGTGGGATGGATGGATGGATGGATGGATGGATGAACGAACGAGTGAATGAATGGTGCACCTGTGCAGACTCTGGGCTACGTCCTGACGCCCATGGTTTCTTTAAATCTGGGCTTAATTGGGAATTCACGCCCCGCAGCTGCCTGAGCCACCGTCCGTGCGACATTAAATTCACACCAGTTAAGCCAGCTTGAATGGAGCCGCCTCGAACCTTCCTGAATAAAACTAGCGGCCTTAATTACAGCCCGGCAATTCAGAGGTTATGGAGCTCTGACCGGTGCGCAGTGCATCACCTTAATAACCGCAGGGCGGTTCCTCAGAGGGCGGCGGTGTCTGAGCAGAGGAGGCCGAGGTTGGCAGCGCATTTTTGCAAACTGTTCTTAGAGGTCTTACTGCATTTATTGCACCATTACCTCCCTTTCTTCTTCCAGGCCGAGTGTCTGAGTCACAGCAGCCGAGCAATAACACGGAGTCCTGTGCACCCCGCGCAGCGCTGTGCCCCGTGCGCGGTGCTGATGAACTCCCTAGCGTTGCCACCAAGTGGGAAGCGCAGGATGGAGTCCCTTGGAAATCTGAGATGGGGTCCCCTTTACATCCGCGCGCCCCATTGCCCGTGGGACTCGGGCTTTGTGGTGAACCCCGAGTCTCACACCACAGTTAAGAAGAGAATATGTCATCTTTGCAATAATCGTCTTTCACACAAATTCTTAGAAAGATCATTCGCTTGGAAATGCCCAACTGGTTTCTTGTCTTAGACCTGTGGGTGCTTACAAGCCCATGTTGTCAGGATCCATAGCTTTCCCAGAAGCTGGTGAACTTCATTCCATTTCTTCTATTTGATTTGGGGATTTTGGGGGGTTTTTTCGGGGGGAGGAGGGGTTTGTTTTGTTTTTAAATCCTCAGCAGTTGCAAGCTGTGCTTTCTCCCAAGGATAAACACCTTTTCATTGTTGAGAACCTTTCTTGTTTAGATAATTAGTGGCTTTTTGACAACAAGAAGAAGGTTTTAAAAAAGAAAGAACTGCCCTAGCTGGTTTGGCTCAGTGCATAGAGCGTCGTCCTGCGGACTGAAGGGTCCCAGGTTCCAGGCCGGTTAAGGCCACATACCCGGGTTGCAGGCTCAATTCCCAGTTGGGGGCGTGCAGGAGGCAGCTGATCCATGATTCACTCTCATCATTGATGTTTCTCTCTCTTCCTTCCTCTCTGAAGTCAATTTAAAATATAAAAAATATAAATAAATAAAAAGGAAGAATAGGCCCTAGCTCTTGGGTAAACTCTGCACAGTGGCAGGGACACACCCCTGATGTGAGCTGTGCCGGGTGGCGGCTGGGTGGCTGGTCCTCTGCGCGTGTGGAGTCCATACTGACCGCTGCACCGTCTCTGTTCTCAAAAGCCTTTTCCCGCGGGATTTACCTTGGAAGCAGGTTACATTCCGTTACGCTGCATGAACTCTCCTCTTCCATGGACCCAGCCATGTGTTTTTGCACAGCCCTCGGAGGCAGGTACACCTGCATGTCCGCCAGCACCAGGAGCCCGCTGGGAGGGCAGTACCTGTAGGCATTTAATATCGGACGAGAGAAAGTTTAAGCAGAGAGTGAAATAATCGCATCCATCTGACTTAACCAATTAGATCACAGGACGGGGCTGTGCCACGTAAGCATCCGCAACTCCTGATGGGAATTGTCTGAAACACGCGCCCGGGTCGTGGCTGTAGGATAGGGAGATGATCTGTGGCTCGGGGGTCCGCTTTTGCCTGGTTCTCTTCGTGTGGCAGGGCTAGTGTGTCACAGGCTTTCCTCTGGGAATAAGGGTGAGTTTGAGCCCTAAGTTCCTTGCCAGAGAAGAGCTGGCAGAGAAGTACTCGGTGAGTGCTCCCCTTTCGCAGGCATCCTCGTCTCCTTTCGGGAATGATGGCGGCACGCCGTCCAGGCTGGATCAGCGGACCCCTCTGCGCATGCGGTGGGCCGAGTGTACAAAGGGCAGGGGCAGGCTCTGGGAACTCAGCCGACAAATAGTAAACATTGCTTTGGTCTTCGCCTCGGCATTTTGCTCTGATGAAGTTGCATGGAGGACTAGCTAAGTATCTGTTTCCCATCGATGTAATAAATATGTATTAGCCCGTGAGCTCGTGCTGTTCCAGGCGCTTGGCACAAAACGGACACTGCCCTCGCCCCCCTAAAACTCGCCTTGAGCACAAACTGATGAAGAGCCCAAACCAGTGTCCTGGCACTTGGCTTGATATCTTTTTTAATATATTTTTACTGATTTCAGAGGGGAAGGGAGAGAGAGAGAGAGAAACAGAAACATCAGTGATGAGAGAGAATCATTGACCAGCTGCCTCCTGCACACCCTCCACTGGGGATTGAGCCCACAACCCAGGCCTGTGCCCTGACCAGGAATGGAATCATGACCTCCTGGTTCATAAGTCGATGCTCATCCACTGAGCCATGCCAGGTGGGCACTTGCTTGGTATTACAATGCCCTGGATTGCCACTTCCACGCTTTTGCAGGCCGGGCAAGAGCCGGAGAGCATGATGAATCGGAAACCTGTCATGTCTCCTTATCTCTTATGTCTATTATTATGGGAAACGGGAGGGCATTTTTTATACTGTCCTTGCGTGCTCATACACTGGCTGCCAAGGCAGAAAAGAGAGCAGCATTAAAGATTAAGTGGTGAAAAACTCTGTTAGAGGAAAGGGGTTACTTTCATGTGTTCAAGTGACCATAAATAGAGGAGAAAATTGTCCAAATAATCTGGATCCCTCCCTCTTAGTGGAATTCAGCGACGAATACGGAAGTCCGGGCTCTCTTTGGGGAGCCGCTGTTTTAACACATCCTTCCCTTCCCAACAGACGGGGTGGATTGCAGGTGCAGCTGGTCTCCGCTCTCACGCCCACCCCACCCTCACGCTGGCCTTTGTGGGGCTAGCATTATTGTCACTAAACAAGTATCTAATAACTGGTTCTACTTTCTTCTGTTCTTGGTTCACAATGTGTTTTTCCGTGGGGAGAGGAGTTTGGAGTTCAAAGTGATTTTTTCAGTGCCGTACCCAAAGCTGATGTTCTTGGGGTTTGTTTGTTTTAAATAAAAACATTTGGAGCCCAAGTTTTTACCTCCAAGCTGTTTGCTGGCACTGTTTTCTCTGAGCCTTCGACTCCAGGGCCCCTGTTGAGATCAGGAAAGTGGAGAAGGGAAGGATGAGGCCCGGGGTGCAGACGCCCTGGCCAGGCTTGAAAGGCGTCTCTGGTCTCCGTGCCTACCCCTCGCCCAGCTTGTGCCAGAATTGTGCTGCCGAGTCCCTATAGGCTGAGGGAAGCCACCTTTCTGGTGGGCTGTTTGTTTTATTGTTTCAATAGCATTTCAGGGTTTTCTCCTACATGAGAATATTCTAGTAACTGCTAGCCAGAACCGATCATAATAGCCAAGGAATTGGACGCTACTACACCTCAGAGCATCTGAAATCCCGCTGCCTGACTCTCCATCCCAGCCCACCTGGGCCTCCTGCTGGTTTCCAAGCTGCTGCTGTTTATGGGGCTCCAGGCAGCCCCCGGGCTCCTTGAAATCTGCCGGGTGCAAGGCTGCCTCCCTGCTGAACCGTTTCCTCCCAGCCCTGCTGACAGCGAGAAGTCCAGGACGGGAAACAGCAGTGTCAGGGTCAGGGCCTTGCTCAGAAAGGGCAGAGGCGTCGAAGCCCTTAGACCACTGGCCAGAAGCACCTTATCCATCTTGAAATGAGGTGTGCCTAAGGGGTTGACGTGACGGTTTGATTCCTGGTCAGGGCACATGCCCGGGTTGTGGGCTCCATCTCCAGTGGGGGCGTGCAGAAGGCAGCCGCTCAGTGATTCTCTCTCATCATTGATGTTTCTGTTTCTCTCTCCCTTCCTCTCTGAAATCAGTAAAAGTATATTTAAAAAGAAGAAGAAAGAAGACTCTGGCTGAGACACACAGAATGGATACCATTTGCTTTTCTTGAGATACCTGAGGGGGAGGCACTGTGGATGGTCAGAATCAAGGTCCCTGGTGCGCATTCACTCTTAGTGGCCCCGCGCCCGTCCTCTCTGTTGTGAGTCTCCTGTTTTCACCTCGTGGGTGAGGGATCCAGGCAGTGGCGGACACTCCCAAATGGCTGTGAGGAAGGAAGTCCAAGGAGGTGCTAGTGTCGGTTGGTCTCAGGCAAGATTCATTTCCAAGTCAAAGTGTTCAAAATAATAGGGCAGAGCCTGGCTGGCATGGCTCAGTGGTTAGCATCGACCTATGAACCAGGAGGTCAGGGTTCAATTCCCAGTCAGGGCACATGCCCAGGTTGCGGGTTCGATCCCCAGAGGGTGCATGCAGGAGGCTGCTGATCCATGATTCTCTCTCATCATTGATATCTCTCTCCCCCCCCTTCCTTTCTAAAAATCAATTAAAAATATATATATATTTTTTAAAAAGCATAGGACAAAAAAATAAAAAGGCATAGGGCAGAACTTTCTAACCAGTGCAAAGAAAAGGGTCACACCGTACTCTACCATCTGAAATTCTGCCTCACTTTGGAGGCGTAATGACTCACCGCCTGGCAGACTTGGAGCCGTAAGTAACAGTCTCCTTTGCCAAGTGAGCAGCTCGGTGAGTAACGGTGCAGCGTCGAGTGCAACAAATTGCAGGGGCCGGAGCGCCGGGGCCCTGGGAAGACGCACTGCTGTGTGCGTGGCAAATCGCAGCGCACTCGGCCTATTTTTCTGCTCCTGGTTTCTAGGGCGAGCCAACGTAGCCGAGGGGTGAGTTGTGTCATGTACGGCTGTTCTTTCTTACTCCTCAGACCCCATGCTTATAAATGTGTCCTTGGAAATTAACTCAGGAAAGAGGAGAAGCAGAAGAAAGGGGGGCAAGTTGGTTTAGGGCATAGTTTTCTTGGATTTTATTTATGTGTGTGTGTGTGTGTGTGTATGTATATATATATATATATATATATATATATACATACACACACACACACATACATATATATGTGGTGCACGCGTTGGAACTGGAAAAACCACAGCTGCAGGGCATCTGATGCTCGCTGCGGATTTCGAGGGCAGGACTTGCTCCCGCTCAGGTCACAGCCTGCGCGTGTGGCCCAGAAGCGTTTGTATCTTTGGACCTGGGCCTGTAGATTATGCGCTGCAGGAGGCGAGAGGACCCGCTGGCTGGTCTCAAGAGCCAAGGAGAGGAGGAGTTCTACTTACAAACCGTTACACATCGGTCCTGGGTAATGGCCTTGGTGTTGACCAGACCGTCCAAGAGGCCCCCGGTGATTTCTGGGGTAAGAGCCGCCGTAAGTCAGCCACTGCACACGCACTCGTAGCTGCTCCAGATCTGTTTCTACTGCAGGCCAAGGAGGGCCAGCCTGGCCGGGTCCCGGCTGCTCGCACTGAAACGTGTGTCTTCAGCTGGGCCCCCCGGGGCCACGGTGGAGCTCAGAGCTTGAGCTGTGCTTGAGCGTCCCGTGGTGGCGATGGCTTCTCCGTGACCGCACGGGCCGATGCACACTGTGCTGTCCAGGTTTTATAAACTGGAGACAGAAATCGTCCCCCCCCGAAATGGCCTCGGACAGCTGTTGCTCTCACAGCCGTTGGAAAGGGAATGCCACTGCCCCTGCTCAGGCGACGAGGTTTGTTGCAACGGCGGGTTCAGACTCTTCCCTTTCGACACGGAGGCTGGAGTCATAGCTGCGTGCGCCTCGCCTCGGACCTAACCCGCGGCCTGTGTGCGGTGATGTTCACACAGACGTGCAGAGCAGCAGAGGGGAATGGTGGTTTTAGCTGAAGTTAGGTCCACGTGAAACCGTCTCCTAACCGTGCCCCGAGCCATCGTGGGCATGCACGGTGGCGGTTGACCCGGACAGAAGGCAGCTGCCCGCAGCACGTTCCCAGTGAGGGGAGCGCCTCTCGCCCTTCCTGACCGTGGACCCCAGTGCTGGCCACATGACCCTCCCCGCACCAGGACTCCACAGAGCGGGCTTTCTGCTTGTTCTGGGAGGAACAGGTTTATGCTGAAGCCCCAAGTTCTCATCCCGCTGGCACGTCTGCACCCTGGCGCGACCTTCTCCCTTTCCCTGCTCATTGCTGCTCTCGTGTGTATCCGCTCAGATGCTTTTCAGTCTAACGCTCAGTCACGGGGTTTTTTCACTGCATATTATTGCTCATTTCCTGCCCAACTTTTTGGTTATCAGAATTTCAGTGTTGCAATCAATCTTTATTAATAGGGTACAGGAAGGCTAGTATTTTTTGTTCTTCGGTTTCCAAAGTTACCTACAAAGGCAAATAAATCGTCTCACTGCAGAAAACCTGGGGAGTATGTATGGGCAGAAAGAGGATGAGGAATCTAGAAGTTTCATCCGCAGGTCCCATCTATAACTCTTAATAAGAAATAGGGCTGCATTAGCCTATTATATCCTTAATGGAATATTGTAATGGTTATTAAATCAATTGACTCAGAATCTCTCTGTAATAAATGAGTCAGGCTCTATTATCCAATTACTGTCAGCTGCTACCTTTCCGGAGAGCAGAAATGGTGACTTGGATTGAATTTTTAAACTGCTGGCACCTCTAGGAAGAAAGCAGAGAAGGAGGCGAGGCGTGAGCTGTGGCTCCGTGGGCAGAATCCGAGTCTCGGGCTGAAGGTCACCTGAAATCGGAGGTGTTGATAGCATCGCCTCATGCACACCGACTTTACATTAAACCACCGTCGCTCCTTCCTGTTCTTCACTCCCTGCGCCCCACGAGGAGAAAAAGGAGAGAAGCGCCACTTGGAAAGGACACGGGGCTGGACGCAGCCGCGTCCTGCAGCACGGCGGGTTTACAGGTCTTTGGAAATCCAGACACCGCTCGGCCTCACAGTGCAAATGTCAGCGTGCGCAGGAGTTCAGTGAAACAGACGCCGAATAAGGCTAAGCTTTCACAATTCTTATTATAAATAAGCTTAGTTTGCCATCACCGTCGGTCCCCCTTCTTCAATTAAAAACTATAAAATGAATTCCGTTAACCTATAATGCTTCGGGCCCCCATCTCTCGTTCATTCTGCGTTTGACCCTGTGGCCGTGGCAGGGGGAGCCTGGGACCGGCCCAGGGGGTTAACACAGGCGAGGAGCGAGGGGCGTGCTGCATAGCCTGAGCTGGCTGGCTTCGGCTTGCCGAGCGTCGCTGTGGCACAGTGCAGGTATGTTTTCTGTCCTGTGAAGCTGAGGAGGTACAGCATTAGTTGCAAAAGACCTCACTCTGCTCCTTAGAAAGAAGAGGCAGGTAGACCTTCCTACCTGGTCTCCATATCCCAATGCGCCTTTACTGGATCCCGCGGTGATGGTCCTGGCGGTCTCTTAGGGCCTCCCCAGGTAACGTGAACGTGGCAGCTCCTGGAGCGAAATCGGCACGAGTCTCGTGCCCGTGCTCTGCCAGTGGTTGCCCCGTGACTCTGAGGGAAGGCATTTCAGCTCCCTGGGCCTCACTCTCCGCCTCTGTGAAATGGGCGTAGGAGACGTGTGCCACCTCTGTGTGGGGTCACGTGACTGCATTTGGACTTGTTCTCGTTCTGTGATGGGGCTGCTCTGCTCTTCGGGTAAGAAGTGAATAAACACGGGTGAGAACATGCTCCTTGTGCAGATCCACATGCATCTGTTTTGTTTGTTTCCCGTCTATTATTTTCCCAAACAAAATGCTCACAGTCGAGGAAGAGAGCATCACATCAACGATGTACTGGCGTCATGTGTGTTAGGTTCGTGTGACCGTCAATCCTTAGCCCCAAGAAAGCCCCTGGACCTTCCCAGGGAGCGGAAGTGTAAGAATTCTGGAGCAAATGTGGGCACTGCTCAACCCATAGGCCACATTCTTGGTTCTTGTGCCAAACACATAATTGAAAGATAAAATTAAATCTCTTAGTTACTGTCATACTACCAAAATAAAGGCATACAGCACTGAGGAAACAGAAAACGTTTAAATTTGGCAAGTCTTCCTGAGGATTAACTTACTGACCCAGTACCCTACAATAAATGGTGTTTCTTATGTTTCTCAATATCTAAAATTTAGCAAATTTTTGGTAACTTTAAAATTAAAAAAAAGAAAAGAACAGATAAAAACCCCTGGATCTTATATAATCCCTAAAGCTTTTTGTGTAGCCCCTTGTCGTGTCAGTATGCACAATTAAACTCCTTCTTACATAATTATAATCGAGGAGTTTGCTCTGCCACCCAAATGCAGAGTCGGTTTTTATCTCCTGTGAAATGCAGACAGTGCTGGGTGGCTTAATTAGTGCTTTGCTTCTGTTTTCACCAATTCCGACCCTCTGCTTCTAAAGACGCGTGCTTGTGTGGGAGGAAAGATTAGGAATACAAATAGAGTGATTTTACCCCGAGTTAGCGCATAATCACTCACTTTGTAATTGGGCTTTTGTGTTGCCAGTAATATGAACGGGAGGAGGACTCCCACACCCGTGTTGTGCTGAGCGAGAGGAACGAATGGTGAAGACGTGCCACCCCACCGTGTGCGTTTGTCTTCCGTTCCCCAGATCTGGGGTATCCCACACAGACGTTCCTTCGTAGTGTGTTTAATCGTTGCAAATAAGAGAAGATAAAAGCCAGATAACGTCAGGTTAAATGGCAGCCCTAACCCTTGACTCCTCCTCAGTGGTCGCCCCGTGGTAGCTGGTGTTGGCCTTAGCTTCTCTGTGAAGGTCCCAGACCCTGAGCCAAGTTGCCTTGGCCTTGGGCCTTTGCTCCATCAGTGATTGCCCCTGTGACTGAGAACAAGTCTCTTCCGCTCCCTGGGCCTCAGTCTCCTCCTCTGTAGCATGGGCTCCCGCTCCCTGGGCCTCAGTCTCCTCCTCTGTAGCATGGGCTCCCGCTCCCTGGGCCTCAGTCTCCTCCTCTGTAGCATGGGCTCCCGCTCCCTGGGCCTCAGTCTCCTCCTCTGTAGCATGGGCTCCCGCTCCTTGGGCCTCAGTCTCCTCCTCTGTAGCATGGGGATGGGAGAGGAGCCTCCAGGCTGTGGCGGGAAAAGAATTGGTGTCTTTGTGCACTTAGAAGCACAGGGTCTGAAACCAGGAAATCCTGGGGCCCTTCCGAGGGCTGCTGCTTTTCACCTCTTACTCTTACTCGTTGAAGCAAGTCAGGTTAGGTTTTAAATTTCATAAACATTTTAACGAGAGGAAAATGGCAACATAAAAATAACAGGTTTTATCTATAACACAAACGTTTCACATTATATAGCAATGGTTACTACTCGAAAATATTTTTCTACCATCTTGTTCCTAAGACATCAAAGAAAAATCTGGAAAGTGAGCCTGGAGCTCCGGAAGGCGCCCTTGGAGAAGGCAGGCCGCGTCCAGGCGGGTGGAAGTGAAACTGTCCCTCAGAGTAAAGAAGGAACGATGGAGAAGAGATGGGGTCTGGGAGTACCACGCAAAGAACGAGCATTTGCAGGATACGATAAGCATTGATAATATTTCAACATTCCCTGAAAATTTTGGAATTAAAAAAATAAAATCTCATTAATGGGAATACCACTCAGAAGTTTATGGTTAGAAACCGAAACGTCTAGAACTTTCTAGGTGAACCGGAGGAAAGGCCTGAGGGAGAAGCTGTCCATCTTTCTACGGGTGCTTTATCTTGAGGGCTTTGGAAATACGCAGCCCATAAACCTATGATAGAGAAAGGAGCTGCCTCGTTACTGACGCGCCAGTTATGCTTTAAGAGCTTAATAAAATGCACTGCCTACGCTAAAATCCGCCTTCGTGTCAGCTTTGGATGTTACATTTCGGAAATGTGTTAAATTGATATAAATGCATCCAGGGAAGTAACCAGAGACCGTATACACTGCCAGGAGGCGAGGGCAGTGGGTGCCCGTAGGCAGTCATCATCAGCTCAGTCATCCGCTGAACACAGGTGGGTTCTCACGTCTCTACTCGTGTGTTTTCTTTAACAGATGAAGGACTCAACCACGAATGCAAGCTCTGCAGCCAGACCTTCGACTCCCCGGCCAAACTGCAGTGCCACCTGATCGAGCACAGCTTCGAGGGCATGGGGGGCACCTTCAAGTGCCCCGTGTGCTTCACAGGTAGGCGATTGACATGCAGGTAGGCAAGGCCCGCCCAGGCCTGGCGCTCATGCCCCCCACCCCAGCACAAGTCCCCCTGCTCCGGCCTGGCACAGGGAGGACGCCGGCTCATTTGGGGAGGAGGTGTTTGATTCTGCTATTAGCATTATTGATTGCAGCTACTTAGAGGCTCAGAAGGGCCGGAAGGTTAGCCAGGAGGACGAGCAAATGGCATCTCAGGTCCTCTCAGAAGTTTGCACTTTTCCATTTGGAAAATGACATCCCGGTTTTGTTCCATTTTCTCTTCTCCACGTCAAAAGGTCACCGAGGCAAAGACAGCCGGACGGAGCCGCTTTTCAGTCACGAGACGTTGGACTAAAAGCGCGGCCCTGCTGTCCGTGCGTCTGCTATTTCAGCAGGAAGACTTGATGGGGGGGGGGGGGGGGGAGCCTTTTACCTTCCAGAGGCCACGTGGCTCTTTGTAACATCATTGGCGGGCCGTGCAGGTATCACCTTAAAAGTTACCCTGCTGCATCCGGTCAGACATTTAATGAGCTCCCCCCAATGCGGAGGTAGGGCCAGGCCAAATGTCTTCATGGGGCGGGCCAGACTCCCCCACCCCTGCTTTATAACACTGCCCATGAGCAATGAAAATATTATTACTGATTTCAGAGAGGAAGGGAGAGGGAGAGAGACACATCAGTGATGAGAGAGAACCATGGATCAGCTGCCTCTTGCACGTCCCACCCTGGGATCGACCCTGCAACCCGGGGTTGTGCCCTGACCAGGAATTGAATGGTGACCTCCTGGTTCATAGGTCGACGCTCAACCAGAAATGAAAAGATTATTGTAATCCTCCCAAAAGTCCCTGAACTTGGCAACAGTTGATAAGGCATTCATTTCCTAGGACATTGGAATTTTTAAGGGAGACGTTGATATAAATAGACACATTGAAGAAGAAATTTGTATTAGCTGTGGTAAGAGGTCACTTTGTAGCACCCCAAGAAATGTCGATCAGAAACGAAAACTTGAAGCCCCGGGGTTGAAACGTGGCCGTACGCGGTGCTGGTACTTCCCCAACGACACCGTTACCCCGGACGCTCCTCTGGTCGCTTTGCTTGTGCCAGGGACTCGGTGGTTAAGTCCCTCCAGGCTACGTTTCTTTCTTATTTGTCAGGAAAAGCAAACATGTAGGCTCTCGAAATTGACTTCTTTGTTTCCTGAGCAACATCCCAGGCATCGATTCCGAACTCAGTGGCCCGGCCTTGGCACTCTGCGCTGTGATGAGACGGAGCGGGAGCAGGACTGAGTGTGTGCGGCTCGGCCTTCCGCTGCGCCGCCGGGCCGCTTCCTCGGGTCATCCCACAGCCACAGCTTCTTTCAGGACTATTTTTCTGTTTTTATTTTTATTTTTTTGTTAATCCTCACCTGAGGATATTTTTCCATTGATTTTTAGTGAGAGTGGAAAGGAGGGGGAGAGACAGAGAGAGAGAGAGAAACATGGATTGGTTGCCTCCCACACGTGCCGGACCAGGGTCAAGAATTAAGCCTGTAACCCAGGTACGTGCCCTTGACTGGAATTGAACCCAGGACCCTTCAGTCCGCAGGCCGACACTCCATCCATGGAGCCAAACCGGCGAGGGCAGAACTATTTTTTCATTCTTCTGAATTTGTACTTAAAAATTCTGTCATGTAGTATTTATCTTGAGCTACAAGTCAGGAGTCTGGATTCTTTATAAACGTTCCTAAGTAAGTCTTCATAAGGGGGTGGGGTCCTAGATCTCCTCATGATTAAGACCCTCGTGAAACAGCTCTTTTGTGGCGTGGCCAGAAGCCTCGGAAAAGGTGCTAACTGACACAGACATTAGTTGCAAATCTGTATGAAAACCCATTTATTTCTGGTGATGTGGGTGAGAGACAAAAAGGCTTTAATTATGAGCAGTCTGCACTTTGGGCTGACAGGCCTAAATGGTTCTCGTGCATCTTGAAGTCATTTTTTAGCAATAACAATTTAAGGTGGGGGGGACCCTGGCATTGTTAGGTGGGAGAGGAAATCTGAGCAGTTTTCAGGGTAATGAGAAATGTGATTAAAATGCATGACTCATAAGAGCAATATTCTAATATTTTAGGTTGGCTGGCAATTAGAATAATTTTAATGATTAGCGCAGAGTCAAAGCCAAACGCCGGCGTCTTTAATAAGCCCTCTCCCCGCCTGTCCCGATTAATATTGTGGAGGCGAACTTTTTTAGGTCACAGTGCACCAGGCACCCGTCAGGAGCCGCGCTGCCAACCCAAACACTGCCTCTGGCATCTACAATTTAATTATTAATAGGATGTCTCCCAGGTAAACTGTTACACAGGCTTGGGGCCTTGTTCTGTAGTCATTAAAATTGAACATGTTTATATTATTGAAACCCTTGCATTCTGTGTGTAGGCTGAGTTGATCTTAAAGGACCCAAAGAGACGTTACCTGGGGTTCTGTTTCATATTTATAGACGATGCCCCCGAGCTGCCGTGCGGTATCATTCTCAGCACTAACGCATTTAAATAGAGAACTGTTTGCTAGCTATAACTTTAGGAAAGTACAATAAACAGGGTTTGGCATTCGTGATTTCTTAACCTGCGGGTCGCTGAGAAATCGGGGTTCGACGGTGCTGCTGTGCGTTTGACAATTTGGGGCTTTGTTTCGAAGAGATTTGCAGGGAGCGGGGCCTCCATAAGCCTTGACTTTGGAGCCATTTGGGTGAATTCGGTGCTCCGTCGAGGGCATCGTCACGAAAGCCAGAGACCGGGCAGAGCGAAGGTGGCCGGGCTCCCCCGGCCCCTGGCGGGGGTCACCGCCCCCCCCCCCCAGGCCTGTGCCTGAATTCAGTCTGCCTACTCTGGGTCTCCTCTCGGGACTCCTCCACAGAGGCCATTTCGGAGAGGAAGTAACGGCGCCCGTTTTTTCTTTTTTCTCGTTGCAGTGTTTGTCCAGGCAAACAGTTGCAGCAGCACATTTTCTCCGCCCACGGACAAGAAGACAAGATCTATGACTGCACACAGTGTCCACAGAAGTTCTTCTTCCAAACAGAGCTGCAGGTAACGTCCCCGCTGGGCGCTGGGCCTGACCTCCGTGGCTCCCCTTGGAGGGAGGGGATGCGGGCTTTTCAGTCTGGATTCGGGGGAGGGCTCACCTGGGCCCAGGATAGGATGCCTGGTGTGCTGGGCCTGAGGGGCAGGGCGGGGCTGGATCAGCAGACACCAAAGTCATTTTGCCTCCAGCTGCTGTCAATCATGAAAAGAAGGCGAACAGCCCTGTAATTAGACCTTCTGACCCAGTGAGATGGTCTTAGGGGTCAGGCTGATTGGACGGGAGGGGGACGTCCACACACCTCACTTGTCAGGGCCGATTCTCAGCCCCTGTTTTATTCATGCTCTGCTCTCACCGGGCTCGGGCGGGAGGCACAGCCGGTTACGGTCCTGAGGGGCTCACAAAGAAGGGAGAAGGGGGAGCAAGGAAGCCATGCTCCCGCGCAGGGTGCTTCTCCCACGGAGCAGAGGAGAGGGATTAGTGCTTGTAATGGCCGTTGAGGTAAATGTTGGCACCAAACGTGTTCAGGGCAGCCTTGAGCGTCCCACTTGCTAGAGAGGTGACCTTGCTCAGGTCCAGGATGGCTCTGAACCTTGGATGTGAAGCAATGACACACACGTGTAACATGTAAGGGGTTGTTGCTAGGTAACTATGGAAGGACAGATCTGGTTCTAAGGCATAAACTATAAAATATAACAGGAATCTGGTTTAGCAGGAGACTCATAGTTAAATAATGAATCAGAGACTGGATCCTGTGGCTTATTACAAAAAGGAAAATAACTATTTTTTGTTGTTACTTCATCTGGAAAATGAGCATAATACCTATCCTGATTTTTCTGATGAAATCGTGTGAAAGAAACGTGTGTGTTAACCCTTGGTGGAGAATGGATTTGAACTCAAAATTATTTTATGATGAGCACTATTATTAACAATAAGTTCTTGATTTAGCCTACACTGGGTGGGGTAATTACATTTTTGTATTGACTTCCTTGAACAGCCCAAGGAGGCATGGGTCTGGCTGAGCCCTGCCCACTCCCTGGCCCCACCCCACCCTCGGGCCCTGAGCAGCCTTGTGCCTCCCTGGCTCAGGGAAGGTGGAATGGTGTTAATTTTGTGTCAAAATAAGGAAGTTAGAGGTTATCTTCTCAGTTATTCTATAAGGGAGCAACTAGCAAATTAAGGAGGTGAAATAAAACAGGAAAGCATGGGTGAGCCCATTTAACTGACAGACTGTGTCATGGGACCGAACAGAGTTGCTGTCTAGCTTGTCATCACTTCAAATAGAGCTCTACTCAGTCGGGTCTGTGTGAATTGGTTAGAGAAGGCAGGCCAAGTTAGAGGATTGTGTGAAATTGTGTCTTATTAAGCAAGGAGCCTGCATTTTTATTGGAAAGTTTACTCTTACTGCACTAGGCATCAAAGGAAGAGTCGCTTTGGTTTTTATGATGCGGTAAAGGATGTGGGCAATATACGTCGTGGTTCTGTTCATTCATATGTAAACGGTGAAGCAGAAAACCAAAGTCATGGAGACTCTGGAGACCGACTTCCATCTCATGTGCCTGAAAAGACTTGGCTGACATCCGCAGTCAGTGTCCACGTGGGCACCATACAGTCCCCCTTTACCCGGGGAGCGCACACTCGAAACCCCCCGGCGAGGCCTGGACCACAGAGCACCTGTAGGTCCTGTGTTTCTCCTGTGCACGCATGCCTGTGACAGCTCAGTTTAAAAGTTAGGCACAGTACGAGAGTAACAACAACAGTAATACAAGAGAACAGTTACAGCAATGTATTGTAATGAAAGTTATGCGAGCATGGTCTCTCTCTGATAACGGATCTGATAACCGAGGGGGCTAAGTGACTGGTGGACGGGGGTGGGGTGTGTAGAGTGGATACACTGGGCAACGGGGTGATTTGCCTCCTGGACAGGGCAGCGCGGGATGGCTAGCCAGATTTCTTCGTGCTACTCAGAACCGCGTGTAATTCAAGACTTAAGAATTGTTTATTTCTGGAATTTCCCAGTTACTAGTTTCAGACTGCAGTTGACCATGGGTAACTGAAACCAGGGAGAGTGAGGTCGTGGATGAGGCGGCAGCTATATCAGTAGGTTCCAGTGGAACTAACCTGGTGGTAAAGCTTCAATATCTTTCACTAAAAGATGCCAACACTGGCGGTTCTGGCCTGGGGCCCGAGGTGGAGCTGAGCAATGAGTGGCATCCTGCAAGACCCCCAGTTTCTTTCATGGTGCATTTTGAGGTTTCATGGAACATTGAGTATTCACTCTTTCCTACAATTCATAAAGACGGGTGGTTCTTAAATTCTTTGATCTCAGGATGCCATTACACTTAAACATGATTGAGGATCACAAAGAACTTTGATCCATGTGGCTATTGATAGTTTCTATATTAGAAAAAAAAATTGAGAAATGTTTTAAACGCAAGAATAGACAGATACGCAATTCCCCCAACTGTCAGAGGGATAACGTTGTGTGCCAAGTAGCCTCTAAAAACTCCGCCGAGCACACATGGGAGGAATGAGTCTGTAAAGGGCTAATGACATAGGAATGTTATTGTGAAAAGAGCGTTGACCTAACAGACCCCCTGAAAGGATCTGGGGGCCCCAGTTGCCCCCGGGTCACAAGCAGGAGCCGCTGGTATAGAAGACAGATTACACAACACAGACTCCCTGAGCTCTTATGAGGTCCTTACGATCTCAAGGGGCCAGAACATCTCTTCAAACACGTCTGATGTGTTCAGATTGTGATCCGGGCCGTAAGTCTCACGTCATAATCCAAGGCTGTGAGCATTCTCTTTCCAGACTAACAACTCGGAGTCATACAGAGCTGGCCTTGATGTGAGTCCCCAGGCTCAGTCCCATTCCTAGGCACAGCATTTACAGTTAGCGTCAGGTCACTTTCTATGTAGTAGGTCTGTTTTAGGAAACGTGATCCTTTCTCGTTAGTGTGTGGTCATTATCTGTGTGGTAGATGCAACTGTGCCTGTTTTAGGAAACCCCCAGTAATAGCAGTGGCTTTCAGTTTCAATACATTAAGAAAAATGGGTGAGAATTAACTTTTTCTAGTTTTGAGTGTGTTCGGATTTTGATGCTTTAACCTTAGGGGTTCCCAGTCCTGTGTGTTTGTTTCCGTTACCCAGATGACCTTTTACCCGTGGGTTTAGAGGGAGCATTGAATGTGATTTTTAGATCTTGATTTCTTTTATTTCGTGTATAGGACGTGAGCATGGTAAGTATACGAAAACCATAGTACAATTTTTTAAAATTTCTAGAATGAGGAGGAATGGACTAAAATAAAGGTAACAATAGAAAGGTTGATAACCAAAATAGCAACAGAGCAGAAAAATGAATCTCTGGCATCAGTCCTCAGTAGGTCATGCCTTGGTACGTAAAATAAATGCAGATTTTAAAATTGACACATATCATTCCACTAGAATTCATCTATGTTTTTATGCCCCTAAAGGTTAGAAAGAAGAACTTCTCATAAAAGGTTATACACCTAAAGTCCCGAGAACTGAACTCCTGTTGGAGATTTGAAAGAATGTGGTGTCTTTGCTTCTTACATCAGAGTGAGGCAAGGTCTAGATGAGCCTCCACATTGCCCGGGGGCAGGGCTCTGGTGTATCTTTCCATGGCGCCTAATGATGTCATGACTATAATATGTAACTTGCATTTCTTTCACTATTTACCTCCAATTAAAACAAAAGCCTCTCATTGTGGATAAGAAGTGCTTTGTTGGGCGTAAAATTATATACCCTATACACATATGCACACACACACACACACACACACACTAATACTGCCTTCAAGGCCTTTCCAAATTCTGAGAATTCCTCAGTATACCCTGTCCATCTTCAGAAAGGTCAAGGCCTCAGCCATCACCCTGTGGGCCTCACAGACCACAGCTCCTTTTAGAATTAATGAAACCTGTTTCTATGGAAAATTCAACCCTGGACCCACCTTTCCCGTGTGGAATCTGTACGTGTACGTCACATGGTCTACACCCTTCGGACCCAGAGTTCTCACTGCCAGTCCTGAGATATGTGATGTGTAATCGTGGGCAGGGTGTCATCTTTTCCTTTCAGTAGAGTTTTCTCCCATGTTTGCAAGGAATTCCAGTGCCCTTCATGGCCACCTCACACGCTGGTGGGAAGATGTGCTGAGGAATAAAGAGTGCGTTATTGGAACCAAACGCACATTCCGTTACTTTAACAGCGAATGAATATGTTGAATGTTTCCCATGTTTTCCTAACAGACCTTACAGCTCTTGCTGCAGAACTGGAGGAAGCAGCTTGGAGAGCGGGGCAGTGTGGTCCAAGAATAACATCCTACAATGCATGTTTGTGCGAGTGGTTTGTGCAGGTGTGAGCAGGGGCGTTAGCGAAGCTGCTGCTGAATAGGCCACTTTCTTTCCAGGCGGTAATGGCCCTTTAATTGGTGCCTCCAGAGAAGCTACAATTCAATGGCAGGGATCAAATCGTCCTCTTCCAACAGGTCCCCATAGAGAGTCCCGCAGACGGCGTGTTGGGGATGGAAGGGTGTAGAGGGAATTCCGGCGGTAGGGGGAGAGGGAGTTGGCCGAGGTGCACGGAGGCTGGGAGATCCTTTCACATGAAAAAGTCCTGTGATTCTCAGCCCTTCCCTTCATGAACTCAGGAACCGTGTTTTCCACATTCCACCGAGTCCTGAGGCGAGATGGCGAGGGCTGTCCCGAGACTGCAGACACTACCACAGCTGAAAGATGGGGTTGTCTGCGTGGCTGTTTGATTTTCTCCTCAGATGATTTCCGCCTGATGGTGAGGCCTGTTTTCACGTCACAGCTTCCCTGATGCTCAAGTATGGCCGCCTATCAATTTGGGGGGCCCCAGGATTGGGAAGGTGTGCCCATCACTCAGGCTGTCAGGGCCGGCATAGCCGGGCTCCGTGCTGGTCATGGAGGGGGGCTGTCAGCGTGGGGCCAGATCTCCCGCCTCCTTGTGGGTGGTCTGTGCCTCCCCGGCGTGCACCATCTCCCGAGGCCACTGGGCCCTGCCTCTCCTGGTCTGGGGGCTGTGATCCCGGAGCGCAGGTGCCAGGAGAAGAAATTGTGTCGCCGGAGCCTGCGGTTCAGGAGCCGGTGTTCCCACGCCACCTCATTTCTCCGCCTCTTGGGCCTGCGGGGCTGGTGGAGGAAATGGTGTGACAGGACCTTCCACTTAATCTGCTCAGTGGTTACATGGATCTATTTTATTTGATCGAATCTCCAGGAACCAAATCCTTTGCATCGATGTATTGACTGGGGCGGTGTTGTCACCATTCGTTTTGATCACTTTCAGCTGTTAATGTTGGATAATTCAATCAGGATTGATTGGCCTTACTATTGCAGGCAGCAAGTTAATCACACAGGACAAAGAACGAGGGCACGCTCCCCTCAGTTTCCTGTGCCCCCTCTCTCGCTCCCTCTCTCCCCCTCTCTCTCACCCTCTCTCTCTCTCCTTGCCCCCCTCCCCCCCATCATCTGTGCGTAGCACAGAATTGGGGCTGGTATGAGCACAGAAGAGAATTTAAGGTCTAGAATGGACACTGCCCCGACGGCGAGGTGGCTTTGCTCTGCTGTTCAGTGCTGCTGCGTGTGGGAATGGAGCGAGGGCAGATGAGCCCGATTGTCTCAGGAGCTCATGCGGACTAAACAAGCGAATGCGTCCCCAGTGGCCCGTTTTGTACCAGTCAGTGCCGGACGGTGTGCACGCTTGGGGCGCAGCCCGGGCTCACCTGCCCCTCACGTGGCCTCCCTGCTTCACCAGGTGTCCGGCTGGCACGTTGTCAAGCACCGAGTGGGTAATGGGACCGAGGGAAGGCAACAGAGGTGACTGCAATGGGTTAGCAGCATTTTATTTACATCTGAATTGTTCCTGCAGCGCCCCGCCCCGCTTTTAAAATCCTCCATCCATTCATTTCTTGATGTTCCTATCGGTGGCTGGTTTTCGCTGTTAAAAGGGGGAGAGCCAGCTCCTTGCTCTGAGGCGCCCACCTCCCGCAGCCCTGTTGTTAGCAACCTGCCCCCACGTTGTGTTTTTGCCTGGCCTGGAGCTGACGACAGATGGCCATCTCTGACTGCCATCGGGGGCTTTATGGAGCATCCAGCCAGGGTGCACTGAGACCCTGGCCGGGCCGCCAGCCCTCCCTTCACCCCCTGGAAATGAGCCTCCCTCTGCCACGTTCTGCATTGGCCGGCTCGGCTGGCCCTGCCGTCCGTGGTGTCGCCAAGACCGCCTGCTGCCACAGCACCGATCGCCCCATTAGGGACGAGGCACCGCAGGCACGGCTGTCAGGATTGTTCTGAACAGACAGAGCTGCTCTCAGTACCTTTGCTGTCAGAGTCTTTGGAGAGAGGTGGAAACCCCGTTTCTAGAACATTCTGTGGCCCACAGAGGCACGTTGCATGTGTGTTCCTATGTTATTTTATTTTTTAATATTTCTATTGATTTCAGAGAGGGAAGGAGAGGGAGAGAGAGAGAGAGAGAGAAAACATCCATGATGAGAGAGAATCATGGATCGGCTGCCTCCTGCACGCCTCCCACTGGGGATCAAACCTGCAACCCGGGCCTGTGCCCTGATGGGAATCGAGCCATGACCTCTTGGTTCCTGGGTCGATTCTCAACCACTGAGCCACGCCCAC
Source organism: Ia io (assembly GCA_025583905.1). NCBI lineage: Eukaryota > Metazoa > Chordata > Mammalia > Chiroptera > Vespertilionidae > Ia > Ia io. The sequence goes on along the minus strand of JAJQQW010000013.1, from coordinate 1,074,051 downwards.
CAGGCTGTGTTCCTATTTTAGCTGTTCGCTCTGCACAGGGACCTGTGGCCTTGCGTTCGAAGAGACCAGTGCCAAGAATGAAACCCATTATGTTTAAAACTTGGATCCAGCAATGGGAAAGCACCCCGTCCCTATCCCACTGCCCTGACAGTCCAAGCGAGGGCGAGGGCCATCCTGGACGTCAGCTAGAAATCAGGGAGGAGCCAGGCCTGCATGGCGGCGTGGCTGGTCCTGGGACAGCTGCGGGGTCAGCCCGTGCTGTGCATGGGGGAGAGTGATAGGCTGCTCCTGGTGGGGTTTGCGAGGGCGGGGCAGCATCAGAGCCACGTGCGGGCTTTCAGGGGCGCTCACATTCGTACCCGTTACTGTTAGATCTACAGCGAGCCCGCGGCCCTCACAGGCTCTGCCCCGCCAGGCGGGTGGCTCCCTTGCTGGGGCGCAGGCTTCCCAGCTGGCGATGGGCGATGGCAGGCGGCGGGATGGATGGATGGTGCTTGAGAGCCATGCTGGGGGCTGCCATTGAACAGGGAGTGATGGGCAGGGAGACCCTTTAACAGCGGTGGAACCTTAAACCACCCAGACTAATAGCCCAGCCCCCTCACTGAGATGCGTAAGGGTGAAGGTGGTCGTGCAGAAAATAGAATAAAACAGTCCATTCGCGGAGAGCCAGGCGCTGAGCCCTCGCTCCGCTCAGTTATAATTCATGACAGCCCTGGGGGGGGGGGGGTGTCCCTAATGGAGTTAGCGCCTCTCCAGGGAACCCCGCTGGGAGCACCCTGCGTCCCCCACCACCTGCCTGTACTTCTCTTTCTCTCTCTCTCTCTCTCCCCCCCTGTCTCCCTCTCCCCTCTCCTTTCTCCTCTCTCCTCGCCCCCGCCCCCCGGGCTCTCTTGGGGTCACATTGGGAGGCTACTATGCTTTGTAGCAGAGGCTCCAAAACGCACTGTCATTGAATCTGGAAGGAGCACGCTGCGTGGTGTTCAGGCTCCTTTAGGAAATGTCCCTTTGACAGTGGGCAGGAGGCAGCCATCACCTTAAACCAGCAGCCGCTCTGGGCGCCCTGGACGCCCTGCCAATGGCCAGGCAGAAAGAGGCGCCCATGTCTGACGGTGGTGAGAGGCCCGGAAGCCCCGCGGTGTCCATGACCGTCCACGTCCATTCTGTTGGGAAGTGGGGTTCAGTGCCCACTCTGAGGGGTGTTTGCCCCCTCTGTCCAGTGGCTGGGGCCTGTGGCATGATGCCACCCACTCTGAGGACATGGCCTGGGGGCTGCCCAGCCTCCACTCCAAATGGTCAAACCCGGGGCCGCACCCGCCCCACTAACTGGAGCTGCGGGGGGGGGGGGGTGCCAGCGCCTTTGGGACAGAGGTGGCCTCGCCCCGGGCAGCTCAGCCAGCAGAGGTCCCTCCCTCCCCTCCAGTCCCCTCTTCCCTAACCCCCCAGCCCTGCCCCATCCCACTCTGCCCAGCCCAGGGGGTCCTGGGCACGAGGCCAGCGAGTAACACAAAAGGCAAGCCCGCCGGCCGGTGTGGCTCGGGGTGAGCGTCGACCTAGGAACCAGGAGGTCACGGTTGGATTCCAGGTCAGGGCACCTGCCCGGGTTGCAGTTTCAATCTCCAGCCGGGGGCGTGCAGGAGGCAGCCGATCAGTGATTCTCTCTCATCATTGCTGTCTCTCTCTCTCTCCCCCTCCCTTCCCCTCTGACGTCAATAAAAAATGTTTAAGAACCAACAAAAGGAGAAATCATCTTGTGGCTCAGGCCGAGCCGAGATTCATCTGTAATGTGTCCCAAAATGCGCTCTTAACGTGGTCCGCGACTAGTGCTCCTTTTAAAAGACAAACCTCTCCGGGCCCAGCTGCCAGCGTGCGGGCCTCCGGGACGCGCTGCCCGGACCCCATGAGAGACGCTGCAGGAATGGACTTTCCCTGCCTCAGACCCGGCGCATTCCCCTGGGCGCCCGCCCCGCAGCGGCCAGGGGAGGTCACCGCGGAGACAGCGGCGCCCACGCGGGACTCGGCCTCCGTGTAATTGGCGCTGGGTCTCAGCCAGGCGTCCGGGTGGCAGAGGACACGCGGGCGGGAACGGGGCTCCCTGTCCGGGTTGGCGCGGGTGAGAGATCGCTCGCAGATGACATGGCCGAGCAGTCGGCCTGAAATCCTGGTTGGTATTTTATTAATTTTGCACCGAGATAAATCCTGAAATTCTGACAAACTCCATGACAGGTGAAATTCCTTCTTGCAGAAGCTGCTCAGCAAGAGGCTGCTCATTTCGCTCTGTTCCGCGGCGGGCAACAGGAGGGCAGCTCTATAATCAGCCCTCAGAGGACCCCCGGCCGCCGCGGCCGGGGCTGATTGAATAACTCCCGGGCCTCTCCCCCCAGGCCTCGGGCGGCGGGGGGCCGGGGAAGCAATCTCCCGCAGCCTGGCACTGAAGTGAGCTTTAAACCACCATTTTCTCTCTCCGAGGAGCGGGGTACTAAAAGATAGATGGACTGCAGATATTTTATGAGGAACTGTCAGAGGAAGGGCAGGGTCCATGTTTTTTTCCTCCTTCCTCGAGTCAGGCTGCATCGCTGTTGAGTTTCTCCCCGCACCTTTTACATCCAAAGTAAGAAATTAATTGGTCGCTAACCTTCCATTCCCCCTCCTCCTCCTCCTTCGCTGTCTTCCCTTTTTTTCTTAAATATTCACACAGAGGCCCTTTGCTTAACCACAGTTTCAGAAAAATCAGTACCATTTGCAATGAAATATTTATAATGACAGAATGAAAAATTGGATTCATTTTCTGGACAGCAGCCGAGCAGCCAGCAACTTTCTGCAGCGCATGGAGCGCGCCTCGCGCCCGCCTGTCGTGGCTCCTTCCCGAAAACGGGCCGCACGTGCACTTGCCTGGCTGCGGGGGTGCCTAGCCGAGCACGCCCCTTCCCGTGCCCGCCCATCTGAGCTGCATGTGGGGGCGCGGCCTGCACAGAGGCAGAAAGCAGTGAGCCCCGTAAAAACGGGGGAGGCGGGGGGGGGGGGCGGGCAAGCGGGAGGTCGCCTCCGCAGGGAGGAGCTGGGAGATGTCATAGGAGGAACGGGGACAGTGGGCCGCGCTCTGTGGCCTGGCGCAGGCATGGCCTCAGGGCAGATCTGTGGGGGCGGAAGGCAGGACTGAGGTGCGTGCGCTGACCAGCTGAGCTCACCTCCTTCCTTCCCTTGGTGTGCGCTGCGTAGCTCTCCTTTCCGGGGGACCCTCATCAGGGCTGCGTGCTCCCGAACGGGCATTACGATGGCCTTTTTTCAGAGATGAGGACAAAGGGCTTTTGGTAGGACAGCCCGGCTGCAGTGTGAGGTCACCACGCATGTGTTCCTGCTGCACGGGTGACGCTGAGCTGGCAGCGAGATCCTGTGCGGTCAGTGTCTTGTCCATCAAACACGTTTTCGCGCACAGCCCGCGATGGGCCCCGACCGCCCACTCGCCGCGTGGCACGGGGGTGCAGAGCCGAGGACAGGCCTCGGGGCCTCACACGCCCTCGGGGTGGCCTCGCGTTTGTCCCCTTTGGAAGCTTGGGGTTTAATTAGTTTGTCTGCTGTGGTGTTTTTTTCCAAAAGGGAAGGCAGCCCTGGCCGACTCCAGTGTGACTCACAGCCAGAGCGCCACAGGATCAATAACCCACATGTTATTGGCTCACAGAGGCGGCCTGTGATTGATTAGCTTAGGCGCTCCAGATTAGTCCAGTTTTATTCACGGAGAAGAAGAACCGTAGGCTTGCCTTCGCCGCCGTGTGGCTTCACGTGCCTGTCGAACACTGTCTGTGCTGTAGACATGCTGACGGGGGAGACGGAGAGGTGACCTGAGTGTTGGCCCAGGGGACAGGAGTCCGTCGCACTGCGTGGTTTTGGCCATAACTTCCTGTTCACGTCTGTCCTGTCAGCCGGTGCTCTAGCGAGCGAGCCTCCCTTCTGACCTCTGACCCACAGCGAGAACCCCACTCCAGCGCTGGGAACATGGGGACAAGAGACTCCCCCGGAGGGTGTTTCCTCTCATCCACTTGGGCAGCGTCTCCAGGCTGTCGGATGCTCGCTGTGTTCTCTCTGAAGCAAAGCCGGCTGCTTTGGGTGATGGGAGGCCCTGAGCAGGAGGGGCCATGCATGACGGGGTCGCTCAGGGTCCTCGGGGCGCGCACCCCGTGACTCACAAGCCCTCCCACAGAGGCTTGGGGTCCTCCACAGGCTCCGAGATCTGTCTTTTCACCACATTCCAGAAACATGGTTTTGAAAAATAGGCTGTCAGTTCCGCACAGAAGGACATGTGCGTGGACACGGGCACACTGAGGCTCGGGGTCCAGCCGGAGTCACTGGGCGGCAGCGTGGCTCTGATCTCCCATGCGGGAGAGTGATTTACCTTAGGAGCGCACGTGTGTGTGTGTGTGTGTGTGTGTGTGTAGGTGACAGCAGCGTTCCCTGACCGGTCCATTTCCACTTCACCCTGGTCCTCGCTTGCTTTCTTGAGGACCAAGGTTAAGAGAGAGAAAATGTTTTTACGTTCGTTTTTCCACAACTTGGGTGAGTCTGAAATACGTACCCACACCGATGAGAGCTGTCCCAGGGCGCTCAGGGCCCGCCTCCACTGCGGCCCAGGAAGGGACGCGAACGGCTCATTCACACCTGGCCAGGTGGGCTTCGTGGCGACACGTTTGCCGCTCCGCTGGGACTGATGCTCAAAGCTCTTACGGGGGCAGGAGTGAGGGGCCGCGTGGCAGGAGTCCTGGGTGAGGCCGCCATCAGAGGGAGAAACAGGGCAGCCTTTGCTCTCCGCGCGTGCACAGCTCCCGGGAGCAGCTCTCCGCCTGGCCAGCTCCTCTGTGTTGTGGCTGGTTTGCATGTGCGTCTCAAGTGCCGGCGGTTTAATGAAGTTATTCTTTTATAAATTTTGCAACACGGAAGCAGGCACGAGGGCTTTGGATTAGAGTAAGTGCCACTTCTGGCTGGCGGTTCCTTGGAGGGCTGATTAGCACGCGGCCTCCCGCCGCGACCTCTCTGCTCGCCGCGTGGCTGCGCAGGCCCGTTCACCGCGCACCTTGGAACCGCAGGCGTGTGCACCGCGCCCGCTGCCGGCCTTGCTCAGTCACAGCCGCCTTCTTCCAGAGTCGGGTTAGACACTTGACGTGAAAGAGTGGTTCTCACAATTCCGTGGCTCTATGGTAATGAACTGAAATTAATCTGGAGGAGCAAATCGTCTGAGGATGGGAGGTTGTGATTACTCTCACCGTAGATTTGCACATCTCCGGGCGGGGGAGCGAAGGGCCCCACGAGGGTGAGCAGACTGTCCCACGGATACCTGGGAGCCAGGCCAGAGAAGGTGCCGGGCCGTGGGGAGAGGTACTCGTCTGAGTTTCTTTTTAAATATATATTGTTATTGATTTCTGAGCGGAAGAAAGAGGGAGAGAGATAGAAACATCTATGATGAAAGAGAATCATGGATCAGCTGCCTCCTGCACACCCCATACTGGGGATCAAGCCCACAACCCAGGCATGTGCCCTGACCAGGAATCGAACGTGACCTCCTGGTTCCTAGGTCAGTGCTCAACCACTGAGCCACGCCGGCCGGGCAAGTGTGGGCTTCCAAGGCCAGGAAAGGCTCTTCGCAGCTAGGTGCAGAGTGGGGGCAGTTGGGCCGTTTTCAGACCCGAGGATTCTGAGCAAGAGGCGCGGTTGGATGAGAAAGAATGCAGATGCGTCTATAGACCTGACCCGTGTCCACACAGGACAAGAGATGCACGTGGCATCCTGCTCTCTCCTGCTGCTGTGTGAACTGCTGATGCAGTGGTTTCAGGGGCGGGAGGCAGCGGCGGTTAAAGAAGGGAATGGAAACTCGAGGGCGCACAGGACAAAGGGGAGAGGAGCGCGAGCAGGAAAGGCACCAAACCAGAGGTGACGTGTTTCTCCTGTCGCCAAACCAGGACTTCTCTTTCTTTTTTAAGTGAGAGAGCAGAGCCCAAGTAGAATTGGGTTTGTGAGATACTTGCATTTTAAATAGGACTGTCTTAGAATTAGGAACAAGGGCTGCTTGGGGCTCCTTCTAATAATTGCATTTTCCGCACAGAAATGTGAGCCCTGTCGGAATACCAAAGGCAGGCACCAGGGGTTTTACCTGTAGAACCCATGCACGTGTGTGACTCCACCTCTCACAGCACACGCATGCACCAGCCTCCGCGCAGGTGTGGGTCATAAGTGGGCTATGCCACTCGTGCACGGACCTTCCCATCTTACTCTTCCTGTGTGTGTTTTCTAAAGCTCAGGCCCTGGTCCACAGCATTTGGCAGCTGATGATGGAGAAAGGTGTTCTTTCTGCTCTTGATGATTTGTTACTGTGATTTGACCTCCTAGAGTGTGGCTGTATTTGTAATGAAAGAAAGAACACTGCAAGGAAGTGGCTTTTCCTTTTCCTTTTGCTTTTTGCCCGAGTTCAGTAAAGGAGTCTTCATAATTACAGGAATTTCCTTGAAGGGAATCCCTGTCCATATAAAGGAAAAGCAGAGTCCTTCCTCCCTCCTTCTCCCTCCAAAGGTTACCCTTGGAATATAAATGACAGTGCCCTTGCTTCTCCCATTCTAATCAGGTGACCTTTTGCATCGAGTGGCCCAGAGTTTAAATCTTAGGCCTGCAAGTCAGTTTCTAAATCAATGCCCGGCCCCGACGGCGTTCAGGCACAGACCTCTCCATTTCCGTGGGTCTCAAAACCAGACGTGAAATAAATAAGAATGGCGGAGGGATCTTGCAGCGGGGGTCACAACCCACCAAGGCCAAGGAGTAGGAAGAGGGGCACCCTCACTAGCTCGGTCCTTTATCCTTCAGATAGATATATATTATTGATCTCAGAGAGAGGAAGGGGGAGGGAGACTTTCTTAACAGCTTGTGGGATTCAGAAGGTAAGAGAAAGGGGCGGGGGGGGGGGCGCGAGCAGAAAATGTGTCATTTTTGCAAGAGGACATGGCTGAGCAGCGGTCAGGCTAGGGTCCTCTTGTTGCTGCTACTTACTACGCAGGCCGTGAACTGGGTAGCAGAGGTTTGTTTAGCTGCGCTGCCTGGGAAGGGGGTGTCGGACTATGGCTGGAGCGTCCCCAGTCCGTGTGAGCACCCAGAGCCGGGCACAGAGGACACTTATATCCGTCCATGATAAACACGCGTGTCAGACAAGCCTTCTCGTCCTCCCACAGAGGCCTGCACCGTTAAGGTACTGGAATGAGGGCCCCGAGAAGGGGCTCTGCTCGAGAACGTCAAGCCGGAAGGAGGCCGTTCTCAACCTTGTTTACAGAAGTTCCGTTTAGAGCGCGCCAGTGTGACCAGTTAAACACTGCAGGGAGGGAAGCAGCCGCCCCGGGCGCGTGGACACAGCTGCCCAGGAGGCACAGCCTTCGTCCCTGAGCATCTATGAGACCGCGTTGCCTGTCGCAGCCCCTCCCACACCGTGCCGGTCCTGCCACTGCAGGTCTCAGCACCGTCTCCAACCCTGCCTCGCTCTCACTGCTGACCTTGTGCATAGTTTGATTTAAATTTTCTGTTGGTTCTTTGCCTGTTCGCGGGTAGCTCAACGGATTGTTTTCTGTTCAAAACAAACTTCACACTTTTAATATATTTTTCTTTTTAAAAATATGTATTTTTTTATTGATTTCAGAGGGGAAGGGAGAGGGAGAGAGAAACATCAGTGATGAGAGAGAATCATGGATCAGCTGCCTCCTGCATGCCCCACACTGGGGATCAAGCCCACAAGCCGGGCATGTGCCCTGACCGGGAAATGAACTGTGACCTGGTTCTTAGGTCGACGCTCCTCACTGAGCCATGCGAACCACGCTCATATATTTTCCAATGTCCATTTTGCTCTTTTTGGCCTATTCTAATTCATCCCTTTTTCCTCCATGTTGTAGGTGGAGAAGGGTATGGGCAGTTATAAAAGGGAAATAGTCAGGCCTGTCAGCTGTGCAAAGCAAGCAGGTCAGCCAGCTGGTGCCTGAGGCTGTACCCCCGAAGCTCTTCAGGAAAGATGGCCTCATTCCCATGTTACCATTTCCTCACAGCAGCGGGACTTACTCTTCACAGGCTGCAAGACCAGAGTGGCTGGTGTTCTTTGTCGGTGATGGTGGATTGTCACAGCTCTAGACAGGGTTCCGCATGAGCTAGTTGGGCACGTGGTCTTTAATGATCAGTGTCTGCGTGGGCTTCGGGGACGCGTCGGACCGAGCCCAGGCTGACTGGGGGCTGTTTTTGTGATTCCCCGCCAGGCTTTGCCAGCTCTGTCTGCTGGAGGAAAGACCCTCCACAGTGAAAACAGGCGCTCCTCACCTGTGCCCCCACCTCCCCGCCCAGCCTGAGGGTGATCTGCAGCCCCAGAGATGCCTGGAGCCCTAATAGTGTCCACTTCCTGCACTTCAGCCCACCCCGTGCTCGCTCTTGCCTCTGGAGTCCTCGCTCCCATTCCCCTCCTCCTCCTCCTCCTCCTCCTCTCTCTCCTCCCCCTCCCTCTCCCTCTAGCACCAGGTGAGCCTCACCCAGAGCCTGGCACAGGAGGTGAGGGCCCAGCGCTGGGCCCAGAGCTCCCTGCCTCCCTGCCTCCCTGCAGCTGGCGGAGGCCATGGCAGCAGCATCCCTCATCCCGGCAGCGGCCTGGCCAGGGGTCAGATCAGCACCAGCCCCTCCCATGGTACCTGGTGCCGGAGCCCGGCCTAGTGCTGGGGCAGCTCCCAGTCTGGAAACGTGGACTTGGACTCTGGGACTTCATTTCTGGTCTCTAAGCGAGGTCCTGGCCAGAGGCCACCAAGGCCTCTCAGCTCCGAAACCCTCCCCTCCGGCCCCCGAGGCACCGCTTCCAGGCACAGCCCACTGTGGCTATTGCATCTGGGAGGTTGGGGTGAGGATGGTGGCTCCACGGTTCTTTCCAAGTAGATCTTGTCTCCAGGCCTAAGTGTGAGCCTTCAGGGTGGAGCATTCAGGTCCCGTTATTCTTCATTGGACGCAGACTGTCCTAAGCAGCCCTGAGGGCCGCCGCTCACATGGCACCTCTGCTCAGGCTGGGCTGGGAGGTGTGAGCTGCTGAGGGAGGGGACGCTCTGGGAGACGCGGTTCCTCATACGAACAGTGCACGGATCATGGATCCCAGGGCCCGCCCCGCAGTCCGACAGCTGCCCCCTCTCACCTCTGAGACTGTGCTAGAACGCCCTGCAGTCCAGTCCTGTGCCCTGGATGTACATCCCTTTGCTCCTTTCTGTACGTGACAGGGGTTCCTCTTAGATCAGAGACTGAGGAGTGCACCTAAGCAGCCCCGACAGGACACACCAGCTCCGGGGTGAGAACTCTGCCGGGTACGTGGCCATGTCGGGACATTTCCGGTTGTCACGGGGGAAGGCACCACTGGCACGGGGTTGGCAGAGGCCAGAGAGAGGTGCTGTTGAACCTCCAGTGCACAGGGCAGCTCCCCAGGTCCGAGCAGCCTCTAGCCCCAGGGCCATTTGATATTCATTACATCATCACAGGCCACACAAAACCATCAACTTGAAATTAGCCTGCTATACAAAAACAAAAATGTTCCTTCTATATTGGGTCAAACACTTCATTAACGCCCCCTGATGCCATGGCAGGACCGGACCAAATGATTTCTCAGGCCTCATACGGCCCTCAGGCCGGACGTTCCCCAGCCTGGTCTGCCCAACATGTCAGTCGGTTTGAGGTTGGGAAGCCTCATCGTAAGACGGCTGCTGGCCTTGTAGAAACTCGTGAACAGCTGAATGGCACGTGTGTCGGCAGATGGACTCAGAAACAGCCCCCTGCCCTGAGCTGGGTGGCTGGGGAGATGCCTCTCTCTCCCCACATCTGCGTCGGAGCTTGTCACGAACACGCCAGTGTCCCTGCGCTCCATGGTCTCACACCCGCTTCTCTCGGGCTCCTTCGAACCACCGTCCAGAGAGCAGCAGCACAGCGTCCGCGAGGTTGACTCGATGCGCAGTCTTTCCCGGGGGGAGTGCAGTGGGCGCCTCGTCGCCAGCACCTTTCAAACTGGCCTGGAGTCTGCGCTTTCTCGGGGCGTCTGCGCTTCCTCGGGGAGTCTGCGCTTCCTCAGGCAGAGCTGCTCCAGCTAGAGGCCAACCACGTAATCTCGTGGTCCTGGTCCGTCTCTAATGCTGTGTATTTCCCTGATCACCTCCGATGATGCCATTGCATCTGTTGCTTTAACATGGCTCAGTGTCGCCCAGAAAATGCCTGGAGATGGCGGGCCTAGCCCACGTGAACAGTTAAATGTCAACAGAAAATGCGTCAGTGTCTCTGTACGTCATGGTGATGCCATTACCATGAGAAAAAGTAGAAGGGGAAATGCTGTCCGCGCAAACCCGGTCATCAACGCCACACCCGAGGCACGACGGGGAGCAGAGCGCGTGGCAGAGCATGTGGCAGGCAGGCTCAGAAGTGCCGGTCAGAGTGAGAGAGCAGAACCCCTTTCCTAGCAAGTCTGTGGCGTGAGCATTAGTCGCGTCCCCTGGCTGTGGGCACCCACTAATGAACGTGTCCTTGGCTCGCACAGCACTTTAGGGAACACTGCATACCGCCTTCTAGAGACTGTTCCGTGAAGTGGAACATGCCTCACACACGGGCCCGTTCCACGTTGGCTCCCTGTGCTCACTAGCCAAGGGCCATGCAGACACGAGGACCTGGGATTGCTCCCGCCAGGAAGTGGATCGTTGGGTGGATGATGGGAACTCCAGTGGCACGATGGGGACTGGTTGGTACTTGGGGATAATTTGGGTCTTCGGTGTCATTTTTAGACTATTCCTCGCTCTGGTGTTCCCAGCTCTGTGGCTGCTCACGTTTAATTCATCTAAAACTCAGCATTATCTCTGCAATTGTGTGGACTTTGGAAACGTTAATTTATTACATTCACATCTCCTTAACCTGATTAAGATGTGGAAAGGCTGCCTTTTGCGTTGTGACAATTCTTTAACGGGGGGCGGGGGGAGGGCCAGGGCAGTAGCCCAGCACCCTGTTCCCGTGAGCTCTGGACACTTTAAACCATTTCACCCCCCAAGGAAGTGGGGCGTGAAAAAGAAAGAGGATGGAAATGTAAAAATCTTGATTAGAAAGTATAATTTAATAGAACATGTATTGAACCAAATGTATTGATTCATGTGGGAGATATAGTACTTCCATTGATTCAACCCAGAGATTTAGTACTAAGAGCTCTGAGCCAAAAACGCCGGTGCCGATTGCTGCAAAAGTCCGCGTGACACTGGCCTTGAGAATGTCTCCACAAAGAAATCCTCAGACTCTGAGGCCAGTGGCTGAGGCCCTGTCCGCCATCCCGCCATGGCGCCTCGCGGAGCGCTGTGCTCCGTGCTCTGAGCGCAGTGACCAGCCGCCTCATGTCCGCGAGTCACTGTCCTTAGGGTGCCGCGCTCTGTGTCAATATCCTCGCATTTTAAGTCCGTGCGGGCTGTGCTGCTGGGAAGGGGCAGGAGCCGGCGGACTCTACTGGTCCGCGCTCATTAATAAGGCGGCCGCGCCTGTCCTCCCTGCCCACCGCGGGCCGTGCGGGCCTGGGGGACCGCAGACACACGGAGAGAAAGCTGCATCGCGCGGGAGATGAAAGGCAGGACTCGCAGGCATTTCCTAAGTCAGCTCGATGCCCGGCTCAGGGTGACCTTAATGGGTCAGGGAAGAATGCAGGTCAAAAGACTGATTACCCAGCCTGTGGGAAACCAATTGCTTTTGTTTGGGGGAAAGAAATAACATAAAAAATAAAAAGCAGCCGTGCTTTCAAGGTGGCAGTGATGTGCTCTGCCCGCAGCCGGAGCTGCGCGCCTGTAAGTGCCTGGACGGCGCTTCAGAGCAGTGAGCGCACACCCATTGCCCGTGTGTTTGCAGGTAAAGGTCCAACGCCCGATAGAGGGAAGGGCCGATAATTAGTTAATCAGCGATGATTGATTGCGAATGTTTGCGTAACTTCCACGAAAGGAAAAACAACAGGCTGCCCGGCTGTCACCATCTGCTGGAGGCAGAGCCTGTTCATCTCTGTATTTCTCTCTCCCCGCCTGCCCCCCCACCCTACCACCCCACCCCCCGCGCATCACGGCAGCCAATATTGTCTGCCATTTCACCGGGTTGGAAAACATCTCATTTAAACTGAATGCAACTGCAGTTCAAACCGACTTGCTAATGGCCTGGCGAATTAGTGCAAAGCTTGTGTGGGGTGCTTTTTTCTCTCTTTTTCAACCAGCCTGCTGGCTCTTTTCCTTCATTTTAAAAAGCTTGTCAGAATTTGTTTGAGACAAAGAGCTATACATAGACAAGTCCTGGTAAAGAAATGAGGAACATCTCCGAGTCAACAGACTCACAAAACCCCCATTCAGATGCCGTTTTTATTCGTGTTACTGCCGTGGCTGCTTAACCTTTTGCCGGTGCCAAGAGAGGGTTACACGGCACAGACCAGACGTGGCCTCTGCCAAGGGATCGACAGTCTGGGCAAGCCTCGGGAAGGTGGGACTTCATTTTTCCATCCTGGGAGGCGGACCCCCTCCCCCACTCCACCCCTCCACCCCACTTTGGGGCTTCCTTCCAAAGCTTAGCTTCATCGTGCCATCAGGGCACATACTCAAATTCACATCAAGATGGAAGGGAAGTGGGATAGCTTGGCCAAGGTGAACGGTTTCAGGGGATCACGGGGTTTTGCTTTTCTTTAAAAATATTTTGCTTGGATTGCCTTTTAAATAGGATTAAGCCGTTTGACCAGTAAATGTGGTCAGCTCTCCGAATGGCGGGCTGAATTAATCATCGGTGAGCGTGCCAAGCCCGAAATGAGAATTCCAGGCCTGGAAAATGAAAGGCCTCTCATATTTTAAAAGAAATACAGCGCTGGAAGGGACTTCTTACAGCCCCGTCTGTTTTTCAGCTTTCTGCATGTCGTTTCCCATGTGAGGAGGGAGGAGAGGAGCACACTCCTTCCAGAGCCCAGGCCGTACGAGGGGGCGGGTTGTGGGGACCTCGTCCTGCTGGCCTCGCACCTCGATGGAGCTGCTTGTCAGCGGGAAGGTGTGCTGTGGATTTGATTTTTTTTTAACACAACACCCCCTCATGAAAAACAACTGCTCGTCCCTGGGATTGATGGTTTGCAATTTCAGTTCCTTAGACGTGGGGTCTCCAAAGATGGCTCTTTGCAGAGACGATGGCTCCCTGTGGGGCTGCAGGAGTTTTCTCCTCTTCCGGTTTCCTCTTCTGTCATCGCCCCACCCCCCACCGACGCCGCTCGATGTTCCCCTCGATTATGTAAAACACTTTTCCTTCATTGGAACAGATATTTTTTCTCATAACCTGTCATTGCATTAAAGTGCTTTGGGGACTGAATTGCCGTGTAAAGTTGGTGAGATTACCCGCTGTGTTCCAGTGCAGCGATTTCCTCTGGACCCGAAGAGCAGCCCGCCCCGGGAAGGCTGTTTGCCGACGGCCGGGCAGCCTGTCCTCTTCCGCCACGCTGGCCCTGCCGTGACTCGGACCCGCTCCATGGCCTGGCCTCAGGACAGAGGGAGGGAGCCGCACAGAGCTCCTCGCTCTCCGTGCTGCTCTGGTCTCTGTCCCCTCTCCACTGGCTTCTTGTCTCCCTTCCAGAGAAATGATGTCTGTGCCGGCCAGCGAGGCTCAGGGGCTGAGCATCAACCTATGAACCAGGAGGTCACGGATCGATTCCCGGTCAGGGCATGGGCCCAGGTTGGGGCCGATCCCCAGTAGGAGGCGTGCAGGAGGCAGCCAATCAGTGATTCTCTCATCATTAATGTTTCTCTCTCTCTCTCTCTCTCTCTCTCTCCCTTCTGCCCTGAAGTCAAAAAAAATATTTTTAAAAAATAATAGTAAGTGTTGCCTGTGATTCTCGGAACACAACGTGCAGAGAGGGTTCTCGCTCCCCCTTCTCTAGAAAGGTCTGCATGAAGCTAGACAGGGACCCGCTGTCCTCTCCAACCCGAGAAGCCTGCCCACTGACCGTGAGGGAGGCCACATGTGTTCTCATGACTGAGTACAGGGGCGCACATCGTCTTTGCGTGAGGACACGTGTGAGGACTGGGGTTCTTTTTCTGTCGATGCTGGTTATGTGCCCATTTCCCAGGACCCTCTAGGACTATGTCCCTCCCACCGTGAGAGGCCCTGCCAGTGGACCCTGGACTCCTGCTCCGAGCGAGTGCATGGACCCCCCGGCGGCCCAGTGGCCTCTCAGGATGTGGGAGGAAGTTGTTCACTCGAAAGGGGACCTGCTGTGCGATGGGGAGGACAGTGCCACAGAGGCTGCGGCCGCTGGGGTGGGGCAGCGGCTGTGGCTGCCACCAGGTGCCCTGTAGCCTGTGGTGGCGCGGCCCTGGCCCGCCTGCAGGGGGCACTGGAGAACCCACTGTCCTTCTGTCCCTGGCTGGCAAGGCAACTTTTGCCTTTAAAGCTTATATCCAGGGACAGACAGAGCCCTGGGGTGGGCATGGCCACCACCTAAGGCGATTTGACAGCTTTGCCATCAGTGGGAAGGAGGCGCAGATAACGAAAACGGTCCCGTGGTGCTGCCCTGGGCTGTGAAGGTGGGCGGCGCTTCGATAAGAAGAGGCGGGAGGTGGGTGTTCTGGGAAGGTGGAGGGCAGAGAAGAGGAAAGGCAGGGACCAGTCACTCCTCCCGTGGTGGGCCCAGCGCGGCCCTGCTCTCCCAGCGGGGGGGCACCCAGTCACCCGGTGTGAGCACTTCGTTCCTGGCGTCGGAAACCAGCAGCAGCTGTGGGTACGTGGTCTGATGAAAACCCAAGCACTTACGTCCCCCCCCCTCTTTTGTTCCAGAATCACACGATGACCCAGCACAGCAGCTAGTGGGAGCGCGGTCTGTGGAGACTCCTTCTGAGGCACAAAAAGGGAACATGTTTCACTCTTTGCACGAACCCCTCCTTGTCCATGTATATTATTCAGAGCATTGTATTGTACCATGAACTTGTATTCAGACGCTGGATGTTCATGTGTGTGAACCTGGGAGCACCGGATAGACCCTCTGTATATAAAGTGTTGCACATGTATGATGTCGTCGGAAACTAACACGGTCTCATGAAGACGAGTGGACTTGGGCCCTGTTCAGGCAAGATAGGAAAAGAATGTGAGCAGAACGGCTAAAGAGGAAGTATTTTCAAGGAAGACCGAGTTCAGGCACCTGCGTGACGCAGGAGGGGCCGTTGGACTTGCTGTCATGGACCCTTCAGCCTAGACTTTCCCTTTTTGGTAAATCAGCGTTAAATCCGAGACTATTTTTTCATTGCCGAAGATTCTGCGAACCATGAGGAGATGTTCTCACGGCGCAGCCCTGCCGGATACGCCCGTATGTATGTTTGTGCGCCTTGCGATGTGACAGGTAGCATCACTATATATGCAATAGTTGTTATGTAGACTGTCGGCGCGTTTCCCGGGAGATTTGAGGCTCTGAGTGTTCAAGGTCCCGTGTGATCTCTCACGCCAAACTCCCGGATCGGTTGGACTGACCTGTATGTTACTGTTGCTCATGTTTACTCTGCCCCGGACCTGGAGATGACTGGAGTTGTTTTCCAAGAGGAAATAAATTCCGTTTCCCATTGGGTCTGCGTGCATGTGTGTGTGTTCTTGTTCTAGGGCCTCTCCCCTTTGAAAAGCGGAGCTGCCGGCGCTCTTGGAAATGGAACCTGCTCTGAGCACGTCTGGGGCTAAGCTCGGTCATATTGAGAATTAACCGTCCACGCTGGGCCCGATGCAGCCGGGAGGGCGTCCGCCCGGGGGGCAGGGAGGAGACGAGGCCCCGGGTGCGTCGGCTCTCCCAGCGTGACCTTACCAGGTCGTGTGGTCCTGGAGGACTCGGACCGCACATGGATGCGGCGGCTGCTTTCTGCGTGATGTGCAGCCCGACGCAGGCCATGCTGTGCAGATCCGAACCCCAAGCAGAGGCTGCATGGAGAGGCCGCTGGCTGACGTGTGCTTAAGGAGCATCTGTGTTCCTTCAGAAACAAGGCACAGAGCAGGAGCCGGGCTGTGTGTTCTCACTCTGGTGCCCACTCCCAGAGTTGCTGTCTCCAGAACCTTCCACCACCTGCCTTGGTTTCCCAGCGGGGGTGCGCTGCGGGGTCAGCAGCCTTCACCCGGGCCTGGGCGTCTGGAAGATGCTGGTGAATGAGCCCTCGCCAGTTTGGCTCAGTGGATAGAGCATCGGCCTGCAGACTGAAGGGTCCCAGGTTCGATTCTGGTCAAGGGCATGTGTGTTGGTTGCAGGCTCAATCCCTGGCCCTGGTTGAGGCGTGCAGAAGGCAATCAATTATGTATCGCTCTCATATCCATGTTTCTGTCTCTCCCTCTCTTCCACTCTCTAAAAATCAATGGAAACATATCCTCCAGTGAGGATTAACAACAACAAAGTTGTGAATGAGCACGAGCTCTCATTTCAAAGCGTCTTTTTTTCTTTGAAAAATGAACTTAGAAATATGTACAGTGGGTCCTGATAGGCCTCTTGAGTCAGAACTGGTAAGTAGACACCTGGTATGAATGGGCAACTGCCAGCCCCCCGCCCCCCCTCCGGACCCTGTGCGGGCGACATTTCACTCACTGTGACTCCTCTGCCTCTGAAACGGAGGGCCTCCTGCCAATCTGGACGCCGCAAGCGAGAACCCTCCCAGCACGTCTTGGATGGGAGAGGAAAGCCGGACCCATTCACCTGGTTGTGACCACCTGTCCCCAGGCACCCGGGACTGGGACCCAAGTCTGTGCGTTTCTAAGAAGTTCCCAGGTGACGCTGATGTTTCTTGTGATGCCGTGTTTTGTTACCAAAAAAAAAAAAAGTCACATTTTAAAATTATTCAGAAACAAGTTCCCCATAGTGACTAAAGTGCATGCGTTTGCTAGAATATTTCGTGTACGGTGTGTGTGTAGTGTTTAATGCTAGGAAGTCTATGTCTATACATTTCACAATGGATTGCCAGCATGCTAGTTAATTAAAAAGCTTTTTCACCGGCAAGATAAATAATGAACTATGCCGAGAATATGCAAGGACATTCATAATAAAAATACTCAGCTACATTTTTAAAAAATTAAGATCTCTGGTCTATTCAAGGATTTTGCATTTAAAATAACATGACCAAACTTAATGACTTTTTCAAAAGATTGAAAACTTGTGGTTTCAAAGGAGCAGGTTGTATTTCACGGAAAGCAGGCTGTTCTGTGTTTCACAGAAGCAGGCGATGGAGCCGCCCGGGGATAGAGGCCTCCAGGACCTCCCAGACCCCTGGTCCACGCGGAGCTGGAATCCTGGGGAAGCAAGAGAGTCTTGCGTATCACCTGGAGGCCTCCACGCGGCGCCCTCGGCCTCCAGCACACAGGTCAGCCTCACCCCAGACAAGGCTGGAGGGGAAGGGGTGCACCCTTATTTGCTCCATACACCCCAGTCCTTTCTTAGAACAACCGTCGCTTGGGTCACCCGTGCGGAACAGTCCGCGGGACAGCCATCCCCTCCTTTTGCTCGTAACCTTGTGTGTTTCCTGCTTCATTCCCTAAGAATGTAAGGCAACTTAAAGATGAACAACACGCCCGTGGGGACATCAGCAGCTCCATGCAGAGGGGAGGGAAGATGCTGGACGTCGTCGTCTTGTTTTGTGATTTTGGTTTTAATGCCTTTCTTTTGCATTGACTTAGTGCTTCCTGGTAGTAAGGGGAGCAGGGAGAGGACGAGACCACTTCCTTAGAATTCTTTCCTAGCACCTACTAGTAATTGCAAAAGAAGTGCAGGAGGCCTTACGTAGGCCGGGGCTGGCTCCTGGAACAGAACGCCATGACCTCCTGCTAGTGTGGCTCTGGGCGGCGGCTAGAGGCTGCTGTCGGCCCGCCATGCACAGCACCGGCCCAGAACAAAGAGCATCCTGCCTGAATGTCAGGAATTCCGCAGCTGAGACACTCCGAGGGGATTTTTCCACGTTGGAGTCGCCGGGAGAAGGTTGAAAGCGCGTGTTGCCTGAATCCCACCCCCAGAGGTCCTGCCTTAATTGGCCCCGAGCGCCAGCCGGGCCCCGGAGGCGCCCCAGGTGCGTGTGGCCGCCTCTGAGACCCACTGGGCCCTGACGTTCTCCAGCGGGTGCATCCGACAGGAGACAGAAATCTGAAAATCGTACCCAAGACGTCGCGAACGCGTCAGGGAGGGGCTCATGCGCCCTTTCTCAATAGGACTTTCTACAACTGGGCGTTTCATGGCCGTGTTCACTGTACGCACCAGGGAAACAATAGCAGGCTTGGGCAGATGCGGGAGAGTAGCAGGACCCAGAACCCCACCCCCTGACACCTGGTGCGGGATTAGGGCCTCAATGAGTGGGAAGCCCGGCCCAGCAGGGACTCTGGGGCCCGGGGAGCAGAGGCCGGACCCCCCGCTGTGCCCAGGGGGAGGCAGCCTGGCAGCCTGGCAGCCTCGGGAGGAGCCAGCCATCAGGTGGTTCTGCGCCATGTGTCGGTCTCAGTGTTGGCAACCGGCTCGGTGTTGCGCTCACACGCAGCTGCCCCCACTATGAGGCCATATGAGACCCACTTGGGGCCAGGCCCAACGCCTGGCTTGCGGCTCTGACCTCGGCCATCACTATTATTTTCTTTCTAATGACTCCCGTTCCAGACTGTTCTAAATGTTTGCTTACAGATTTCTGCCGGTAAAAGTGTGGCTTGTGCTTTAAGTCAGCCTCACAGCAGATTGGAAGGTCGCTGTGACTTCACGCTTCTGCTGCCTCGAGGTGAGCGGCGGGCCGCCCCGTCCTGGGCTTAGATTTCAGGCGGCTGTTGTTTTCACGACGAAGGGGAAGCGTGGGAAGTCACTGTGCTTTGTTGCCAATCAGATGCGTTGCTCATGGAGGCCAGGTGAAGCGGCTTGGGAAAGCCTGCCAGTGGGCGGGTGGGCAGTCACCAGCACGCACAGCCCTGCTCCTGCCCAGGGGCAGGTGGAGGCGCCGGGGACAGGCTCTGGGGTCCCCGCAGCGGGGTGGGCTCCTCGGGTCCGTGCTGCGTCTTCTCAGAACTCGGACAGGGACCCGGTTGAGCCTTCAGGTTGCAGGTTACAGGCAGAAGCCCTGCGGGGAAGGGAGCCTGAGGACAGAGCCCAGCAGAGCACCTGCGTCGCCTGCCCCTCCCCCCCCCGGCCTCCCCACCTCACCTCCGCCCCGTGGGCCCGCGCTTCCCACCCCCCGCGCGTGGAGGGAGCCCTACAAAGGGAGGGACATCTCCTAGAGTTCGGGGAAGGGACAAGGGCCCAGCGTGGTTTCTGGCCGAACCCCAGGGCTCAGGTCTGCTGGGCACTGCACTCAGCCGGGGCAGGGGGGCAGAGGGGCAGAGGGGGAGCCATGGCCAACCGGCAGGTTTCTTGCAATGACATCAGCTGCCGGCTCCCCGGGGCAGGGGCACAGCACCCCTTCATTCCCAAGCAGGTGTTGCCTCCTATCAAGGCTGCGCCCCATCCTGCGCGCATCCCCACCCAGCCAGTGTGCCGGCCCGCGCGGCTCTCTCCACAAAGGGGGACTTGGCAGTGGTGGAGGCTGCGTACTTAAATGGCCACCAGCTCTGGCTCACGTCAATTAACTCCTTCCTGGACCCGGCCTGAGGACAGTGCCTGGAGTGGCCGGCTGCGGAGGCTGAGGAAGACAGCCCGACAACGCGCCCTCGCGAGGGCTCCCCAGCGAGAGGCGGGCGAGGCTGTCGGGGGCCTGCGTGGGGCTGTCACCTACAGGCAGCGGGCGGGCAGGCCCCCTTCTGGAAGCACCTTCTTAGCAGAGACTCCCAGAGGAGTCGCCTCCTTTGGCGTTAACCTATCCTGACCCCTGACCAGGAGCTGCAGGAGCCGAATGGGACCAGCAAGTCGGAGACAGGCGTGGTCTGCCTTCCAGCAGCAGGGAAAGCCGTTCAAACGGGGTCCTCCCCCGACGGGGTCCGGCAGCGCCCTGGCCGGAGAAGGGGCATCTGGGTCAAGCGCTGCAGGCAGACGGACTGGGTGAGTGTCGTTAGTGCCCTGTGAGTATGGTTAGTGCCCTGTGAGTATCGTTAGTGCCCTGTGAGTGCTGGTTGGTGCCCTGTGAGTGCTGGTTGGTGCCCTGTGAGTGCTGGTTGGTGCCCTGTATGGTTAGTGCCCTGTGAGTATGGTTGGTGCCCTGTGAGTATGGTTAGTGCCCTGTGAGTATGGTTAGTGCCCTGTGAGTATGGTTGGTGCCCTGTGAGTATGGTTAGTGCCCTGTGAGTATGGTTAGTGCCCTGTGAGTATCGTTAGTGCCCTGTGAGTGCTGGTTAGTGCCCTGTGAGTACTGGTTGGTGCCCTTTGAGTATGGTTGGTGCCCTGTGAGTACTGGTTGGTGCCCTGTATGGTTGGTGCCCTGTGAGTATGGTTAGTGCCCTGTGAGTATGGTTAGTGCCCTGTGAGTACTGGTTAGTGCCCTGTGAGTATGGTTAGTGCCCTGTGAGTACTGGTTAGTGCCCTGTGAGTACTGGTTGGTGCCCTTTGAGTATGGTTGGTGCCCTGTGAGTACTGGTTGGTGCCCTGTATGGTTGGTGCCCTGTGAGTATGGTTAGTGCCCTGTGAGTATGGTTAGTGCCCTGTGAGTATCGTTAGTGCCCTGTGAGTGCTGGTTGGTGCCCTGTGAGTATGGTTAGTGCCCTGTGAGTATGGTTAGTGCCCTGTGAGTACTGGTTAGTGCCCTGTGAGTACTGGTTGGTGCCCTGTATGGTTAGTGCCCTGTGAGTACTGGTTGGTGCCCTGTATGGTTAGTGCCCTGTGAGTATGGTTGGTGCCCTGTGAGTACTGGTTGGTGCCCTGTGAGACTTGGCATTCTCCAATCCACCTGATCCATGTGGACTACAGCGCAGCCCGTGCACGTACATGCACATGTGGACTTGGAGCCGCAGACCTCAGGCGCTCTCCTGATGACCCAGGGGTGTGGCCACCGACCAGGTGGAACCGAGGGAGTTAGGGGCGAACTCGCATGTCTTCTGAGCCTCCCTCCCTCTCGGCTCTCCTTTGGAGTCCGAGGAAGAGTGGGTCCCCTTCCTCAGGAGACGAACCCTTGGGTTCCCTAAGGTCGTGCACTGTCCACGTGGTCCCCACGTGTTGCCTGTTGGCTGTTTAGATGTAGATGAAGTTACACGGAGCATGCTCGCTCTCGAGGGGCATGTCAAGGGTCCGTTGCCACGGGGGCTGGTGGCTGCTGCACAGAACTTCCTCATCGTGGAACGTTCTAGCAGGCAGTCCAGCAAGTCCCCCCTCTGCTGCCCTTTGCCCCCGCCAGATCCAGAGACCCCTGTTTCTCCAGCTGCATCAGCACTTCTCCTTCCACACGCCGCCCGTCTTCCCGTGTGTGCACACGTTCCCAGTCTTCAAAAAAAACTGTTTTCCTCGGCCCTGAAACACCTCACAAGACTTCTATTGATTTCCTTCATTTTCTCCGACTTCCTCACATCTGCGTCTGCCGCCTCTTCCTCCGTTTCCTGGCCCGGACTCGGGCCTCCCTCACCTGCGGGCTGGCCCCATCCACATCCTCACTGAAACCGAGTTCCCAAGTCACCCGGCCTCCTCACCACCTCATCTTTCTGGGTCCCCCCTCCCCGCCCAGGTCCTCGCTCTCCTCGGCCTCTCAATAACTGAGACCATCCGTCACCAGGTCCCACGTTCTCGCTCGGCAGTATTTCCTGTGTTTATTCCTTCCTTTCTGTTTTCTGTGTCGGGCCCTGGGAGAGCCTTTCCGTCGGCTCCCCCGGTCTCTCCTGCCTCTGCCCCTCGTGCCCGGCCACCAGGTCAGCCTCTAGGAACGCTGACGCCACGGCACCTCCTCGTCCGGCGGCTCCCAGGGCCCCCCGGAGCCGGCGGTGGGAAGGGCACCGTCACACGGAACTGGAATCCGTGTCTGCCGCTGCGCGCAGTCTGGCCTAGACCGGCTTCTTCCTTCTCTGAAACTCGTTCTTCCTTCACGGAGAGGAAGTGTACTCTCAGGGGCCCTAAGACGCCTGCCGGTGTGACTTCAGTGGCTTCAGGCCCTGGAGCCGAGGGCGGGCCGTGTCGTCTTGAGGCGGCCGGGCTCTCGGTGCTGATTCTGGGCCCGCTGCTGCTCTTCGGGCGGCGCTCACCCCGTGAATCCGGCCACCGCTCCCCTGTCTTTCTAAGAAACACCCTGTTCCCGTCTCCCGCCAGCGAGAAGCTGGAAAGATAGAGACCCTCTGACCTTCCCAGGTCTCACCCTCGCCCAGCTGCGACCTGTGCCAGCCAGGCCGCTCCGCTCTCCTGCGACCGCCTGTTCCCTCTGTCTTTCTGTTCTCCTCTACCTGTTCCCACGCTCCACACACTCTGCCCTCCTCCCCCACCTGCCTCCGTCCTGTGAACCCACTTGGAGTTGCGCCGCCCTCCCCTCCCCTAACTCCCTCTCCCTAACTCCCTCCCCTAACCCCCTCTCCCTAACTCCCTCCCCTAACTCCCTCCCCCAACTCCCTCCCCTAATCCCTCTCCCTAAATCCCTCCCCTAACTCCCTCTCCCTAATCCCCTCTCCCTAACTCCCTCCCTCTAATCCCTCTCCCTAATCCCCTCTCCCTAACTCCCTCCCCTAACCCCCGCTCCCTAACTCCCTCCCCAACTCCCTCTCCCTAATCCCCTCTCCTTAACTCCCTCCCCTAACCCCCTCTCCCTAACTCCCTCCCCTAACCCCCTCTCCCTAACTCCTTCCCCTAACTCCCTCCCCTAACCCCTCTCCCTAACTCCCTCCCCCTAATCCCTCTCCCTAACCCCTCTCCCTAACTCCCTCCCCCTAACCCCCTCTCCCTAACTCCCTCCCCTAACTCCCTCTCCCTAACTCCCTCCCCTAACCCCTCTCCCTAACTCCCTCCCCTAACTCCTTCTCCCTAACTTCCTCCCCTAACTCGCTCCTGCGCCTACAGCCAGGGAGCAGGGCGCAGCGTCCTTGGAAATGACTGCATGTTCCCGCCGGGCTGCAATCCGCAGGAAGGGCCCGCTGTCCGCATGCTGGTCACCCACCTCGACGCCCACAGACGTTCAGTTAAGCACGTGTTCATGTGGGTGAATCACTAGCGTGACGACAGCCCTCGGCCCATCCGAGTTCCGTACCCACATGCTGTCTGCTGCTCGGTGCTGGGTTCAGAGCATGAGGGGCGAGACCAGGTCCCTCCTCTCCAGATACTCCCAAGCCCAAGTACCCCGACTCAGTCTCCGCCCTTTGTCTTGGTTCAGTGGCTGCCTCTGTCCTCATTAACCAGGTGAGAGAGGGCACCGGTCAGCCTGGGCTCCGTTTGTAGCCACAGGACATGGAGTGGGCGCCCACATGCCACCCTCTTGGATCTCGTCTACGATATGATCTCAGTGGGTGCGGCTAGCTCCCGCGTCTTGCCGTGGCCTCTCTGAGCAGTCAGCAGCTGCGAGGCAGGAGGTCAGCTCACTGAGGCCCAGGCCGGCGGACCAGCCTCCTCCCCGTGAGCAGCAGGCGCTCGCGCTAGCCAGGCTGGTGCTGTCAGATCCGAAATGAAGGCCCAAGCGGCACCTGAAACGGCACCTGAACAGGCACCGGGTGTGTCTGTGGATTTAAGCCGCAGCCCATTCTCCTCTTGAAGCAGCAACGATGCTGTGGCCACAGACAACGCGAGCTCCCCTCTGACGGCACGGGCACATCCCGAACCCACATCGCCACCTTCCCCCGACAAACGGGCTCGCCGCAGCGCAGGGCCGGAGAGAAAGGACCCTGTCGGCAGTGACGGCTCCCGGGCCGGCGGGTGTCACCAGGCGCCTAATCCGCTCACTGGCGCCCGGTGCCGACGCAGCGCACGCGAGGCGGCGCACTCCCAGGCTGCTCCTCCCTCGTGTGAACACGGCGTCACGCTTTCCTTCCCGAGTCGTGCGTTCCTCGTGTTGTCGGCCAAGACACAAACCAAGCTCATCCATTGGGTCAAACCGGGGGTCAATGTCCCTGAGGAGGAAAAGCAAGAATGAGGAAAAGATGCCCTCGAGCAGTGGTCCCCAGCCTTCTTTTGGCCACGCCCCCTAAGCATCTCTAACATCCTGATGCCTCCCCCCCCCCCCCCCGTGACATATAATTCTTATTATTATTAAAAAAGTGAGCTCCTATTCATGAGGAGGAAGCCTAAAAGGCCATGAACTTGGTCTGAACAAGCTGCCAAAGAACACGGCATCCACGAAAGAGAAAAATAAAAGAACGAAAGGACAGTGGAAGTGCTGAGGAAGACATCACTAAGCAATTGTTAAAAAATAATAACATGAAGTGATAGGAAAAAATAGCAAAGTTTCAAAATGTATAATAGAGAACTGAAATGCACAAATATGCCACAATCTATATTTATATGCTGCAGATGAGGCCCCTAGACCCATAAGAAATGCAAAACATTCACCGTTAATGACTCACTCTCGAATTGTTCCCCTTAAAAGTCAAACTGCCCGCTGGGGGGCGTGTGCCCACGTGGGACCCCTGCCCAGGAGGAGAGTGCCTTGTTGCCCAATGTTGGCGGGGCTGCCTCACACTGAACACGGCCTCGCGAACGCCAGCCCCGGGGAGGCACCGCCCCAAGCGAAGACGCGTTCGCACAGAAGATGGTAGCGTCGGGCCCCGGGATGGTGAGCAGAGTCGGGGATACAAACCACAGAAGCCGCGTCTGCTTGCAGCGGAATGCTGCTCCCGCTCCTCACGGCCAAATGGGAAGACATGTTCCTCCTCCCGCAGGTCTCACCAGCTACCACACGGATCGGCCTTCGCATGTGAACGCATGACATATTGGTTAAGACGGAAAATAGCGTGTTTCTGGTAGAGTTCAAATGTGTAAGGAACACGGCACCCCACTGTGTTTGTAAACGCCTGAGTTCCACGGCGTCGAGACAGATGGTAGCAGGCAAAGATGCAATCGTATCATCAAAAGCTGAAAGATGTCAAAAATATGTTAGCAAGCAGAACGCAGCAGCTTCCGCGCTTCTCCTGCCAGCTTGCAAAACATGTTAGGGTGGTGAGGCCTCAGTTTTGTCAATACGGGGCCGGCGAGCAGAGCCTCGGCACCTGGCGGGGAGCGCCGACCGGCTGCTCCTTCGCTGCGCTGCGGGAGAGCGCGCCGGGCAGCTCAGGGGCCCCGGACGGCTGGACACGGGAGGTCCCAGGATCGAGCGTGGGGATCCATTTCCCTCCACGAGTCAGTTTCTCTGTGAAACCTGGAGGCTGTTTAACTGAATTACGGGAGACATTCAGGCCTCCCAGAGAGCACTGTGAGGGTTCCGGGGAGAATCGTCCTGCTGTTTAGCTCGAGGAAGCAGAAGGGTGAGTGTTATTTGGTGAAACCAGAATGTCCCCTCGGGTTTCGGGGTGTGTCAGTCCCATCCAAGCAGGTCTCTGAGCACACGGTGGCACGGCTTGGGGCCCGCAGAAGGAGACGGGCTGGCCTGGGGGTCGGGGTCTGGGCTGATTTCCGGTCAGGGCTGTGGCGTGGAGGGCGACGGTCGTTGTGGTTGGAGGAACGTGGGGACACTGTGCTGAGCACTTGCTATGGACCAGATGCTACGCTCACGTCCTCTGATCAGACCCTTAGCCTCGGACGATGGAGAGACCCTCACCGGCTATTCTGCATCCAAGGGACGTTCAAATCTGACCTCCTCCCCTCCGGCCCCTCTGCAGTGAGGGAACCCGGGTGGGGAGGGGGGGAGTAGGGCTGGTGTTGTCGCGCCAGCGCTTCCACCTCAGGCTCCAGGCCCACTCTGACCCAGGCGCCTGTCGGTCTGCACCGCCCCGAAGGCACAGGGCCGGGCCGGCCCCCTCGGGGAGGCCCCAATGGGCCAGCGGAGGCTGCATCTTGGAGCCAGAAGCAGTGTGATGAGCTCCTTGGGTGGGAGGGGGCGGGATCGAGGGCCCTTGCGTCTAACAGAAGGCCGTCGGTCATGTCTGGTCAGGAGCACAGAGCTGCGTTGTTCCTGAGCGGAGACAGCGAGGGCGCTCTGCACAGAGGAACCCCGGAGCCGGCCGCAGCCGCGCGTCCAGTGCGTGTTTCTCAGTGTCGCAGGGCAGGGCTGGGCTGGTTCCTGGTGAGGACGGGGCAGGCCGACCTCCTCTGCCGTCTGCTCCACAGCACCCCGCCAAGGCGCCTGCGCAGAGGTGCGCTGGGGAGCGGGTCCTCACCCGCAGCGCTAACAGGTGCGCGTGCGTGTCCGCCTCGTGCGCAGGGGAGCAGACACCCCGGCGGAGCTGGAGGACGTGGGAGGGGCTGGCGTTGAAGTCAGACTGCCCACGAGTAGCGCCTGGGACCGCGCCCTGGGGAGAAGGACTCCCTGAGTGTGAGCTGGGCACGGAGGAGCGGCTGGGGCTGGACACTCCGCACCAGCTCCTGCCCTGCCCCCGACCAGCCACCTGGGGAGCTCCTGGCTGCTCCCCCGAGTGAGAGCCCCCTCCTTCCCCCACCTTCTCTCTCCCCCCCTTCCAGCCGCCCTCTCTCCTTCCCTGAGCAGCAGCCGGCCTCCCTGCAGGCCTTGCAGGCGGGTGCTGCCCTCAGGAGGCGCAGGACCTTCTTGCACAGGCTGTCCCCGCGAGCGAAAGTCCAGGGCTAGACCCCAAAGTACAAAGCCTGCACCCCAACTTCCTGTGCGTCTCCCTAAGCCCACCCCCTCCCCCCGCCATGAAACCCAGAATGCCCACGCTGCCCACGAGAAGAGGGAGGCTCAGGAAGACACGCCAGCTGCTCGGGGCTCACAGCTTAGGTGGAGGTGTGGGTTCCGACCGAGGAGCGGGGTGAGGGGGACGGGCGGGAAGGGGGCTGTGGGACGCCCAGGTGCGCGTTGGCTAAGGCCCACGCTGAGTGCCATGCCCCTCGTGCGGAAACGCTAGGAACGTGCTCCCCTTTGGCTCCCACTGAGAGTCCCGGCTGAGACCCAGTAAGACCTCGGACTGCCCTGCCACTGCCCTTCCGCTCCAGAAAGTGAGCCCAGCACACAAGCAAGCCACCAGCTCAGGGGCTCCGCGCACCGGAGGGAGCACGCAACTCGCACGTGGGCCGCTGAAGCCGGGGACGCTAACCCACGGGGAGCGGCGGTGGGAGGAGCGGGAGCCTCGGGTTTCGGAACCACATGCGGCAGCGCGATGGGCGTGGACGGTGAGGGCCCGTTTCATAATCCACGGGCGTCTTCCTGACACAGCCACGTGGGGCTCCCCTGTGGGCGCAGCCAGGCGGGGACGCTTTCCCCGAGAAAGGAGGTGCGGGCTGCGGGCTCTGACAGAAGGAGGCGGGAAGGCGGTTCCAGGCCGGGATGCGCGAGGCGGGGCCCAGCCGATGGCCCAGCCGGGCTGTGGTTCTGGACACACAGCGCCTCTGGGCTCCGGCTGCTTGTGCGTTAACGGGGCGAATGGCCGCGTCCTGCAGGGCTGTGAGCGCAGAGAGCACGCAGGCAGCGCCGTCAGCAGAGGGGGCTCGGTGCCAGGCAGGTCCTGCTGTCCCCAGCGTCCCTTTACTCTGCGAGGGGCGAGGATGTGAGGGGCCGTCTATTCTACCCACGCCCTGGCGGCCACTCGCTGAGGAATCAAAGAGGGTGCCCGCTCTCTGAAGGGCTCTGATGTTCGGAGACAGAGCCACGCATGACACCCCGGCAAGTGCTCCTCGGGGCGCTGGAGAGGTGAGCGGGGGCCAGGCGGGCGCGAGGGGGGCCAGGCGGACAGGAAGCGGGGCCAAGCTGCACGGGGCTGGTCTGCTGGGCACCACGTCCAAGTTCCTGGCGAGGCCTTGTCTCGATTTAGACCCGTGGCACACGTGGGTCCCTGGGGATGCCACGGGGTCCCCACAGCAGGACACAGGCGCATGAGATGCAGACGGTGGCCGTCAAGCCACACCGCAGTTCTCAAAGACAAACTCCGGGAGATGGAGCCTAGACCTCATGTCACGCCAGAGTGGGCAGACAGGGCTCAAGGGACCAGACTGGGAGAGAGGGAAGCAGTCAGGTACATGAGGGAGGCTGTGGCTTCAGGGCGCCAACGGGGCCCTGGTCCCAGGTGAGCAGGTTCCAGGAAGAATGAGCGACACTGAGCCCTCCCCAGCTCCAATGCCCTGTCCCCGTGTGACCTGCCCCCTGTGACCTGCCCCCGTGTGACCTGCCCCCGTGAGACCTGCCCCCGTGTGACCTGCCCCCGTGAGACCTGCCCCCGTGTGACCTGCCCCTGTGTGACATGCCCCGTGTGACCTGCCCCCATGAGACCTGCCCCCATGTGACCTGCTGACAGTGTGACCTGCCCCCCTGTGACCTGCCCCCATGAGACCTGCCCCCGTGTGACCTGCCCCGTGTGACCTGCCCCCCGTGTGACCTGCCCCGTGTGACCTGCCCCCGTGTGACCTGCCCCCTGTGACCTGCCCCCACGAGACCTGCCCCCATGTGACCTGCTGACAGTATGACCTGCCCCGTGTGACCTGCCCCCGTGTGACCTGCCCCCGTGTGACCTGCCCACAGTGTGACCTGCCCCCGTGTGACCTGCCCCGTGTGACCTGCCCCCGTGTGACCTGCCCCCGTGTGACCTGCCCCCGTGTGACCTGCTGACAGTGTGACCTGCCCCCGTGTGACCTGCCCCCGTGTGATCTGCTGACAGTGTGACCTGCCCCCGTGTGACCTGCCCCCATGAGACCTGCCCCCATGTGACCTGCTGACAGTATGACCTGCCCCCCTGTGACCTGCCCCCGTGTGACCTGCCCCCATGAGACCTGCCCCTGTGTGACCTGCCCCCGTGTGACCTGCCCACAGTGTGACCCCTCTGGTCCTGACAAAAGTGCTCCTTTGCCTCGGGGGGGGGGGGGGGAGGAGGGGAGGAGAGGAGGCGGGACAAGAGGAGAGGCAGGAAAAGTACAGCGAGGACCTAGCGGCTCCCAAAGGGGGACACGGCTGACAGCGGTTCCCTGGTGGCCATTGGAAGCTGGAGCTGATGTCTGCCACTCAGATCTCTGGACCCAGTTTCCCTCCCGTGTCGGTTGTGTACGGGCCCTACCCCGGAGTCCAGGAGCATCATTACATATTATGCTTATTAGTGGACTTAGTACAACCTCACCTCTCGGGGAACATGAGCCAAAGGTCTGAGACACGCCTAGTGTTGACCAGCCACATGCGACTTTCACACACAGCGCAGTCACTCCTGTCGCCCTCGGTGTGCAGGGAGCGTGTAGCCCCGTCGCTCCCTGGTCTTGGACTCCATCGTTTGCAGGAGCACCCACCTGCTGGGCAGAGGCGGGATGATAGACTCGGTGCGTCCAGCAGAGCTGGTCCCATGCGTCAGGCAGGGGTCCTTGTCGGTAAACACTCAGCAGCTCCAGGTGAACGTCTCCGCCCTCAGCTCCCATCCTCGCCCTCCTGCTCCTTGTGAAGACACCGAAATGGCAAATGGCTGTGGGGAGATGCAGGGCCCTGAGCACTGACCTGACCAACGCAGCGGTAGGTGGGGCAGGTCCCCAGAGAGCCCTGAGGCGGCGTGAGGGCGGGGTGAGGGCGGACGGGGCTCCTGTCCTGTGGGGTGCAGGGTGCAGTCTTGTCAGTAGGACCCTTTCTCTTCTATAAACCATCTCAGGAATCGAGCCCTCTGCTCTGCAGGGCGGTGAGTGAAAGAGGCGTCTGATGTAAAATGCTGTGGCGATGACAGACAATGACTCCGACCGCTGCTAATGCTCCTGGTTCCTGACACCCACATGTGTACTGACGCTTGCCAGGCATTTCCCTAGCCCTTTCCATGTAGAAACCATTTAGTCTTCATAGCAGCTCCATCACCAAGAGCCACGGGATCCAATGCTTGTTCCTATTAACATCCGCTAATCATTGGATGTGCTGGGGACAGAACGGACTCTTTTATGTGTGTGAGATGGTGACAACGGCGTGGGGGGGTGATAGGGTATTTTCTAGAAATGTTACATTTAAAATCAATGAAACGCATCAATCATTGATTAATACACACTGGGTGCCAGCTTTGCACAGGGTGTTGATACACGTGGGGCCGTCCTGTTGGCATTCCAGGGGCAGGAGGAAGATCAGGGCCGCTGATCTGTGGGCACTGCCGCCGTCTTCCTGGGAAACGGTAGGCTGCTTCCTCCTCACCCCAACCTCGGGGCCTGGGACTCAGAATCGCACTTTCTGTCTCCGAGGGACTTTAAGAGGAATGGAGGCGGGGCTAAGTCAGTGTTGGTTCCTGGCCATGGAGATGGTGGCCCAGGAGATGCCACTAAGAGCCAGGAAGGTTTCTCGATGGATTTCCTGAGGATACAGAATATAACAATGACTGAAAGCTGTCTTCTTAGGGGAGAAACCAACATGGGCTCAGGTGGAACATCCAAAGCTCCTGGATTTGTAAAGTGAGCGACAAAGGATGGTCCTCTTTGAGGGGAAAACTATCCTCTGGATCCGCCCAAGTGTGATCACCCCTTTGGGGTCAATGAAGAATAAAGGGCCCGTCAGGCAAAGTCAGCTTTAAATAGAAAGCCTTCACTTGGCACGACGGCTAATTTAATCTTTCAAGTCAGATAATAATAAGCGCAACACACTGAGCTTCAGAGGGCGCAGGCACTGTGCTAAGCACACGCCGGGTGCCTGTTGTCAGTGCAAGATCAATCCTGCTGTAAAGCCCTCAGACATGCTGCAGTTCTGACAGCCGGGCTCCTGGTGTTTCTGACCGGACGCTTCAGGATGTTTACAGGGTCTTCTCTTGCCCCATTCTTCCTGAGCATGACCTTGAGTGTCTGTGAGGGGCTTCAGCTTCTCCACAGTTGGGTTTCTCCTCTCCCCTGGCCTGGCCAGGCCCAACACACCCCCCTGGGACTCAGTATCCGACCCTCTGGTGCTCACCACCCTGCTGGCCTCCTGGTCTACCTGACTACTGACTGCGTGCCCATAGTCTGTCCTTCTGCTTGGCCAGCTGCCTGGACAGGCCCTGTTACTCAGTCTGGACCTACCTGGCATCGCCTGCTCGTGTGAGCTCCCACCAAACGCTGGAATTTTGAGTGGAATCAGCTGATCCCCAGTGTGGAGCGTGCAGGAGGCAGCCAGTCAATGATCCTCTCTCATCATTGGTGTTTCTATCTCTCTCTCCCTCTCCCTGGCTCTCTGAAATCAATAAAAATATATTTTTTAAATAAAATAAATAAAGGAGCAGGGTGGGGATTTGATTGGCATTTGCAAACCACTCACAGATGCCCTGGCCGTCTCCTGCTTTCCAGTCTCAGGTTTACCCTGAGTATAATGTGACTTCCCTCCTCACCTGGAACATGAACTCTGAAAGGAGAGACCATGGCGTGTTCTAGTCTGTGTGTAGCAGAAAACTGGTGGCGTCAGCCATGGACACAGCCGTTTCTGATCAGCCCTATAGCGCGCCATAAGTAGATGCCATGAGCTGTGATTTTAAACCATCCCAGGCACCTGACACCAGTAAAATGAGAGAAAGTGACTTTTAAATCATATATATGTTTTGATTGATTTCAGAGAAGACGGGAGAGGAAGAGACAGAGATAGAAACATCAATGATAAGAGAGAGATTGATCGGCTGCCTCCAGCACGCCCCCTTCTAGGGATTGAGACTACAACCCGGGCATGTGCCCTTGACCAGAATCGAACCCGGGACTCTTCAGTCTGCAGGCCGATGCTCTATCCACTGAGCCAAACCAGCGAGGGCAGAAGCGACTTCTTAATCAACTGAGAGCCACAGTGTCGTCAGCGACTGCCTAAATGGGTCACCAAAAATAACCCTCCCGAACAGGGCCGCGGAAGGATAAATGATGTCGCCTCCCTCCTTGGCAGCACTGGCTCTCCTCCAGCCGGCCCCAGTGACCTCGGTTACTGGCCACAAGGCGCTGGAGTTCAATCAGACACGTCTGCAGGCGGGCGGCTGGGGCTCCGTCCAGAAAAGCAGCCGCGCTGAGGGGGCCGGACACAGCGCTGCTGAAATCTGTCCAGACAACATTGCGCTCCCGGCAAGAGGAGATGCCACCGCCATCTGCCTCTGTTTGGGCTGACCTGGGAATAAATAAAGATTAACCTTGGTCCTGGAATGAATCATGGAGCTCATCAGCACTTCCTCCGTCCCTAACGACTCCTGGGCGACATGTGCACAGTGCGCTGTGGAGGGACGGGCGGAGGGCCACTGCTGTCCGTGGCTCTTCACCCGGCGTGGGCCGCCCACCGCCCTCTCTCAGATCCTGTGCCATCACTGCCCTCTGCGCCCTGGGTTGGGAACAGTTAAAAACAAATAAGGAAAAACAAGTGTTGTGCGCCCGGCGAGAGCTCAGTAAATGACCAGGAGATCATGGTGTCCAGGTCCTCAGTCCAGCCTGAGGACGGAGGGGGCTCGGGCTGCGTCTGCCCTCTGGCCTCTGCCCAGCTGTCCATCAAGAGGGCGGTTTCTGAACAACCTGTGCTCTCTTCTTTTTTTTTTTTTTAAATTCTCACCCGAGGATATTTTTCCCACTGATTTTTAGAGAGAGTGGAAGAGAGAGGGAAAGACAGAAGCATCGATGTGAGAGAAACATGTCGATTGGTTGCCTCCTGCATGCACCCTGACCAGGGCCCGGGCCCAGGAGGAGCCTGCAACCGAGGTGCGTGCCCTTGACCCGGATCGAACCCGGAACCCTTCGGTCCACAGGCCAACGCTCTATCCACTGAGCCAAACCAGCCAGGGCTGTATTCTTTCCTGTAATCCTCAAAGCAGCCTCATGATCTGTGAACCCCTTTTGACAAGAGAGGCCATCTCAAACACTTGGCTTGCCCTGACACCCAGGGAGTGGGTAGAGGAGTCAGGGCTCCCGCCCCCATGTGGCTGATGCCCAAGTCCAAGCTCGCTCTGCCCCTCGGCACGGATTCTCAGCAGCAAGGCCACTGGACCCTGCAGAGAGCTCTAGGAGCCGTTAACTTGATTTTGAACTAACAAGCTAGTCACTTAGCGAGGCCCTGAAGAAACGGAACAAGGGAGAGCCATTTTGATTGTCTTGGGGGCGTCGGGGGAGGCATTGAAGGGGGTCTCGGAAAAGCAGGGGGAAACTGGGTCTGGATTTGGGGATGCTAACTTCAGCTCGATTGGTTCTGGTGTTTGCTGGGCTTCTGAGCAGACTGCCTCCCGTTGCGGGTGCCTTCGCCTCATGTTCCGGATGCACCGTCAAGGCAGGGTGGGCCGGCGCCCTCGCAGCTGAGAGCGTGCGCGCGTAGGAGAAGATTCAGGGTGTTGCTTCGTGAAGTGACCTGGGCTGCAACTCAGCCCGTTAGCTGCATGTTGAAGAACCCGCACCCTGAAGCGAATGCAGAGAAGAGGGGACCGTGTTTTGATGGAATGGCTCATAAAACGTGCCTCTTGGAACGTGGAGAGTTTAAGGCTCTGCCCTCGGTCAACATCAGGAGGGGGGTGCACCTGGGGTTCTGGTGTCCAAATTGGGGGCGCATTTTCTCCTTCAGGTGACGATTCTAAGTGAATGAGTGCGAGTCGGCTCAGGAGCCTGGGGCAGCTGGTTATCACATCGCTGGCAGGTGGGGGAGCGGAACCAGCTCTCTCTGCAACTCCTTCTGTTTTGTTTCACGGACATTGTTTTCAACAAAGAGGAAGCCATCCCTCTCGCCCCGACATATGGCACCTGCTCTTTATAACGAGATGAACAATTCCCTCACACCTTGACGGGCTCCTGCTCATGGAGCCGTCACTGCCGACGCCTGTGCCGGCAAAGGAAGACTTCCCGACGACAATGTTGTGACAGGTGAGCACCGAAAGCAAATGAACCCTAATTGGTGACAATCAGAGGGCGCAGCACAAACACAGGCAGTGCAGCGACCGAGAGGGCGCGTCTCTCGCGTGGGGGTCGCCACGGAGAGTTGCCTGAATGTTCACCGGAAACGGGACATCCATTCAAGCCTGGTCATCCACAGCTCATTCACTTATTTGTAGTTTTTCCCGCCACCGCTTCTTTTCTTAGTAACGTCTAAAGGCCGTTACGGTTTTAGGGCTTCAGCGTGTGTTTCATTTCTATAAAACGGGCTTTATAGGAGCCCTTGTTTTAGGATAACACGGATGGGCCTTCCAATGACCCCAATGGACACCTCCTTCTCCCCAGCCCACGCCAATCAGCAAACATGTCAGACCTCCTCAGTGTTTACTGGACCCCCTCCTCACCACCCCTACTGCTCTCACTTCAGACTGAGCCAATGCTGGTTCACCTGAGACTGTCCGCGCCCCCCGCCCACCCCGCCTCCCCCCCCCCCCCCCCCCCCCCCCCCGCCGATGCCTACAATTATCCGGAGAAATCTTTCTAAAGTGCTTACACATCCCTCTATGGCTCCCCAATGCTTGTAATAGGAGGTTCAACATCAAGGTCCAACAGTGCTGCCCTAGACATGGAGTACCATAGTGAGGAGAGCAGGCTCCCGTGCAGTCCTGGCCGGACGGGTGACCTCAGTTCGTCATCTACAACATCCTATCTAATAAAGACGGAATATGCAAATTGACCATCACTTCACAACAAAGATGGCGGCGCCCACAGCCAACAGGGAGGGAATATGCAAATTGACACGACAAAGATGGCAGCGGCCAGGCTGGGATGCAGGCGTTCCAGGACGCAGGCGTTCCAGGCCGCAGGCATTCCACCCCGCCCCAGCCACTCCGGGCCCCTGGGCAGCGCGCGAAGGCAGAAGGCGGCTCTGGGCCGGAGCGAAGGCGGAAGGCGGCGGCCTGAGCGAAGGCCTGGGTCCTGGGTGCCGGCAGCACGAATCTTCATGCATCGGGCCTCCAGTGAAGATTATAATAGAATCCATCTCATGAAAAGGACACACCTCCTGGAGCACCTGACCTTTTCTAAGTGCCACCGTCCCTGCCCATGGCCTCTCTCAGCACCTCCCCCACCTCCCCCTTGTATCCCTCTGCCCTTAGCCTTAAGGACTCCTGCTCAGTTCCCCAACCTGCATGTTCCTCCACCCCACCCCGGCCTCAAGGTGGGCATTGGCATTCCCTCTGACCGGAAATCCCCATCAGCCCCTCCACAGGTCACAGCCCCCACCTGCTCTGCTGGGTAGCTGCAGAATGGTGTTTCGTCTTTGCTTCATGGTCACCGCCTGAGGGAAGCCTTCTCTGACTACTCCTGCCCCCTTCCCTACAGCGGGGCCCGATTCTTAGTAAAATTCTCAGCATATTCTTTGTGCTTCCTTTGTAGCCCTCAATACAACTGAACACTTGTGTTTGCTTTGCCTGGTGAATGCTTCTCTCTCCCTCTGCACTGCACGCTCTGTCCAGGACAGGGGTTGAGCCTCAGGGATGTATGCCAGTATCAGCTGGGCCTTCATTGGCTGATGAACAAATCTGGATCAGAACAGCTCCCTTATCTGCAGGACAATGGCCCCCGAGCTGTCCAAGCTGTGTGCTCGGAACCGGGAATGTGTGACCATGTGACCTTACATGGCCAAAGGGACTTGGCAGGTGTGATTAGATTAAGGGTCTGGGATGAGGAGATTAGCCTGGACTATGGCCCGTGCCCGATGTGGTCACCGGGTCCTTGTGGAAGGAAGGCGGGCGAGTCGATGTCAGAGCCATGCATCTCGAGAAAGCGCCACCTGCCACTGTGGGCTCCGCAGAGGGAGGGCGGGGCCACGAGCCAAGGCTGGGAGTGGCTCCCAGAAACGGAAAAGGAAACAGACTCTCCCCTCGAGAAGGAGCCCGCCTGCTGGCACCTTGTTTTTAGCTCTTCTGACTCCTGACCTCAGAAACTGCACGATAATTAATGTGCGGTGTTTTCTTTTCTGTTTTGTTAATCCTCAGCCAAGGATATTTTCCCATTGACTTTTAGGGAGAGTGGGAGAGAGAGAGAGAGAAATATCAGTGTGAGAGAGATACATTGATTGGTTGCCTCCCGCACACACCCAGACCAGGACCAGGATCAAGCCTGCAACCGAAGTATATGCCCTTGACTGGAATCAAATCCCAGACCCTTCAGTCCTCAGGCTGATGTGCTATCCACTGAGCCAAACTGGCTGGAGCCATCTGGAGTTTTAAGCCACCAAGGTGGTCATTTGTTCCAGCCAAGGCCGGCACCGAAGGCCTCCGGCCCGTTCTCCCCACCACACACTCCGGCCTCTGCCTCCCAAGGCTCGTTGGTTCTCCGATCTGCTTCCTGTTCCAGAGGGAGAGGTCCCTGGGGACGCGGTGCTTCCACGCAGGAGCATGTGCAGGAAGCCGCACAGACGGGATGGGGAGAGAAGGTGTGGCTGCAGAGCTCGGAGCAGCCCCCAGAGGGAATCCCCGGGGAGTCGGAGGGCCCGGCCAGCCCCACTCCCACGGCACCCCTGCTCCCCCCGTCTGTGCTGCACAGGCTCCCTCTTTCCAGAGCTGTCTCATATTGTCTCTGCCATCACAAGTTTAAAAAAGGAAAGTTAATTAAATATGGAACAAGACCGAGCAGCATCTTTTAAAGCATCATGTCATTAGAGCCGGAATCCTTAGAGAGCTGCTTAAAAGGGGCTGGAGAACAATGACGGTTCAATCAGATATTTATGGGCATAGTTATGTAAACACACTCTTTATTGTCTATGTATATTTAATATAATTATCAGTTTTGTAGCTGGACTCTCCAGAGACCCAACAAATCACAGTGTTGCTTTGAAAATGTCAGCAGAAAAGACAATTATGTTGCTAGCAAATATTCATAAATTATATTAAAAAGTCCTGTGGAAATGTCCCCGGTGCTGCCGAATCGCCGCCGCCACGGAAGGAATGACCCTCTCTTTTCTCTGGTGGGAGGGTGGCTTAGACCCTCAAAGCATGAGCCGGGCAAAGGAGCTGGGGGGCCCGGGAGACCCCAAGCGGGGCCCAGGGCAGTTTGGCATCGCTCTCCTGGGCGGGCCCGTAGTCGGTTCCTAGGTGCCCGCACCGTCCAGGTACCTGTGACACGCCTGCTGGCAAAACCAAGGAGCACAACTTATTTCCTAAAATACCCCGTTACAGGGAGAAGATAAATCCAACCCCGCCCTGCCAGCGCCTCCTCAGAGCCGAACTCTTGCCCGTGGCACTTCCCTTTGGAAACGATTTTAGAACGTCCCCCTTTTCCTCTCTAATCGCTTCCTCTCATATGCACGGGCGGTATAAGTGGGGAATTGGGAACGCGCTCGGTAAGTTACGACGCCCAGGCTCCGGCTGAGCTGCTGGACACCGAGGAGGCACGCACTGCAAGGGATGCACCCCAAGTCCATGGCTCAATTAGCAGCAAGGACGCTGGACGGAAGGTGAGAGCGCAGCGTGCAGACGCGGCGTGGCCGACCACTCGCGTCCCCGCCTTCTCAGGAAGAGGAAGGAAGGAGACGCCTTGGGGGACGATGACAGGCGCCCTAGGTCAGCACGCTTGGCAACGGGGAGCCCCTCAGCTATGGGAGCTGGTCTGCTACGCGCCCTCAGCGAAGGCGGTCGGAGCCCTGGCCTGCGTCCCATCCTCACACCCCCTCCGAGGCCCGTCTCTCCCGGTGAGATGAGTGGGGTCGAGGCAAGTCTCTACAATGTGGATCCCACAGAGTTCACCCGTTAGCCAGGAGGACGGGTTTCTGAGAGACCGACGCTCCCGATCGGCTTCTGTGGAGATCACGGTCCTTGCAAACTGAGTCCCTTTGCGCGTGCCGTCCCCGAGACCGGTCCCCTCGGTTTGGTTTGCTTATTGTTTTCGTTTTGATGCATTTAAATGTTTATTTTTTAATTAAACTTTTTATTATTGACAGCTGTCTCCCCTCCCCCTTCCTCCCAGCCCCTCCCCGCCCCCCAGGTCTACATTGCCCCATTGCCCGTGCCCATGGGCTATGCTGGAAGTAGGTGAGTTCTTGGGAAGGCCAGCCCCATGCGGTGTAGTCGCCTCAGCCCTCCCGCTCGCTGCCTGCTCTCCTGCCCCCTCCCCTCCAGGCTGGCCGCCTCCGCCTTTGCTCCTCCGCTGTCCCCACCCCAGGCCCCGCCCGCCCGCCTTGCACCTGGCCACCCTACCTGCAGCTTCTCTCAGGTCCGGCTCCTCCCTGAACTCCGGAGATGAGGAGCAAAAGGACACCTTTTTTCCTTTTTTTGTTGGTATGTTGGGTTGGGTTGCTGGTCATTTTTATTTTTTGTTTTTTTTACTGGTCCATTTTATTTTCTTTTTATTTTTTATTTATTTTTAAATTTCTTTATTGATTAAGGTATTACATATGTGTCCTTATTCCCCCATTACCCCCCCATCCCTCCCATCCCCCCAACTCATGCCTTCACCCCCCCTATTGTCTGTGCCCATTGGTTAGGCCCATATGCATGCATACGAGTCCTTTGGTTGATCTCCCCCCCTTACCCCCACCCTCCCCTACCTTCCCTCCGAGGTTTGACGGTCTGATCGATGCTTCTCTGTCTCTGGATCTATTTTTGTTCATCAGTTTATGTTGTTCATTAGATTCCACAAATGAGTGAGATCATGTGATATTTATCTTTCTCTGCCTGGCTTATTTCACTCAGCATAATGCTCTCCAATTCCATCTCATTTTTATTTATTTTTAATTTTTTAAAATACTTTTTTATTGATTTCAGAGAGGACGGGAGGAGGAGAGAGAGAGAAACATCCGTGATGAGAGAGTCATGGATCGGCTGCCTCCTGCACGCCCCCCACTGGGGACGAAGCCCGCGGCCCGGGCCTGTGCCCTGACTGGGATGAACTGTGACCTCCCAGTTCCCAGGTGGACGCTCCCCCCTGACCCCCCGCCCTGCCCCCCAGGGCTCGCTGGTCACTGTGCCGCCGCCTGCTGGACAGGCCCCCGAAACTGACCCTCAGCCGGTGCCGTCCCCCACGGGGCCCACTGCCCTCCCCCTGGCTCCCCCAGCGGCCCTTCCCCATGCCCCGGGCACTGGCAGGGGATGGGGTTCCTGCAGACTCGGGGCGCATGGGCCGCCTCTTCCCTTCCGTGGGGCCCAGCTTCGAGGCTGCAGCCCCCGAGGGCACCTGCTCCTCACCCCTGAGCCCGCCTCCTGCGGCTTCACTTCCTGTCCCAGGATGCACCTCTTCCCAGCAGATGTCTCGGGGCGTCCTTTCTTCCGGGAGGAATTGCAGCTCCACCTGCAGGGCCCCGGCCTGCGCCCCACAGACGAGGCCCGACCTTCAGCCGACCTTCAGGGTGAGTCCATGACCTTCAGCAGACCTTCAGGGTGAGTCCAGTTCCTGGGCCCTCAGCTCGGCTCCACTCCCTCTCCTCCCCGACCCAGAGGAGGGGAGCCCGGCCTGGGGCCCCCTGCCCCCTCCCCTCTGCAGCGCAGCCCCTCACACGCTCCCTCGGAGAAACCCCAAACCCCAGAGAAAGCCGCCATGGAGAGGCCCCGCCGCATTCCTGCCGGGCAGGGACTCCATGCGACGGTCCCTGCATCGCCCTGTCTGTCCGGGGGCCGCGCCCGCCGGGTTGGGGGAGCCCCTCGCGGGCCTGGGGGCAGCAGACACGGCGGCAGGAGTAAGAGGGAGCACCTGCTGCTGAAGACAGCCGGGCCGTGGACCCGCATTTTATGGATAGATTAGTTTTGCAAATTGACAGCGTCGAGCAATATCTTAGAATTATATAGCATTTTCCTCCTCACAATTTACTTTTATATTCATTATCATGGCAATTCCTGTAACCCAACTATGACTAGTTACTCCTGCCCGCGCTTCATCGGAGCACAGTTTTCAGGGGCTTACCCAAGGCCACACACAAATTCAGTGCAAGTGACTTTGAAGAAAAGGCCCCACATTACCACTCCATCTAGCCCCCCGTTTTCCTGCAGGGATTTAGCCAGATTAGATTTAGTTGCCAATACATCGCAGTTCAATTACTTAGTTTTATATCTCTTCACCCGCCAGATTGGGGGCTACAATTAGTTTACCTGGGTCCCCCCGGGCCCAGGAAGCATTTGCAAACAAACGGCCAGTGAGGTGCTCGTTGAGTGAATGCTGAACGACAGTGTCCTTGCTCTCAAGGTCAGTGGGGCCGCTGCCAGGCCCAGGGCATCTCCTTTTCCTGGAGCGAGTAGCCGGGTTCGCACTGTCCTCGCTGTTCTAGTCGCCGGCATCCGCCACCTTCCCTCGGTGCCGTCTTCGCTGCGAAAGGCCGAGGTAATACTGTCAGACGGAAG
Source organism: Ia io (assembly GCA_025583905.1). Classification (NCBI taxonomy): domain Eukaryota; kingdom Metazoa; phylum Chordata; class Mammalia; order Chiroptera; family Vespertilionidae; genus Ia; species Ia io. Next base: position 1,033,935 of record JAJQQW010000013.1, on the reverse strand, counting down.
TCCACAACCTGGTTAGACCTCAGTGGTGACGGAATGGTGTGCCCCTGGGCACCATTCGCAGGCTCCAGGCATAGAAAGGGGAGGAGGAAATGGGAAAGGGGGGCGCATAAAGGAACCAGGAAGAGGAATAAAGAGGTTGAGGAGAGAGGGCAGGAGCAGCTGCCTCCGGTTGGGAGAAGCCATGTGCCACCATAAACCTGGCACCTCCTGGCCACCCCATCGCATAGGTGCCGATCCTCGTCCTAAAGGACGAGCGCCTCCCAGCGGGCTCCCCGCATTAGTGACCCTCAGGTGGGCGTGACCCACAGGTGGACATGACCCTCAGCTAGATGTGACCCTCAGGTGGACATTGACCCGCAGGTGGATGTGACCTCAGGTGGACGTGACCCTCAGGTGGACTCAGGTGGACATGACCCTCAGGTGGGCAGTGACCTCAGGTGGGAGTGACCCTCAGGTGGACAGTGACCTCAGGTGGGAGTGACTCTCAGGTGGATGAGACCCTCAGGTGGACAGTGACCTCAGGTGGGCGTGACCCGCAGGTGGGTGTGACCCGCAGGTGGGTGTGACCCTCAGGTGGGCAGTGACCTCAGGTGGATGTGACCCTCAGGTGGACGTGACCTCAGGTGGACAGTGACCTCGGGTAGACAGTGACCTCAGGTGGGAGTGACCCTCAGGTGGGCAGTGACCTCAGGTGGACAGTGACCTCGGGTAGTCAGTGACCCTCAGGTGGACGTGACCTCAGGTGGACGTGACCTCAGGTGGATGTGACCCTCAGGTGGGTGTGACCCACAGGTGGGTGTGACCCTCAGGTGGGCAGTGACCTCAGGTGGGAGTGACCCTCAGGTGGACAGTGACCTCAGGTGGACAGTGACCTCGGGTAGACAGTGGCCTCAGGTGGGAGTGACCCTCAGATGGACAGTGCCCTCAGGTGGATGTGACCTCAGGTGGACATGACCCTCAGGTGGACGTGACCTCAGGTGGACAGTGGCCTCGGGTAGACAGTGACCTCAGGTGGGAGTGACCCTCAGGTGGACACTGCTTGACTCAATGAGGACGTGGGCCTCGTTAGGGCTTCTTGGGACGTCGACCCAGATCAGCTCCACGCGGGAAGATGGGTCGGTTCCTGGGACTGGTCACCGGGCGGGTTTCCTCCTCCGCCCGCTTTTTGGTGAAATGTGGACTCCTGCTGTGCTCTTCGACCCGCCTTGTGTAAATAATGGCTTTTAACCTGGAGACGTAACGGAACTGTCCTGGGTGCAGGTTTCAGGGTAGGACGAGCATCAAGGCAGAGTTAGACGCCCGCCCCTCCCCCAGATGCCACGACGGGGTGAGGTGCCCCCACAGGCGGGCCCCTGCCCTCCGGTCACTGCCCTGTGCGGCCGCGGGCTCCTTCCTCTGCCGCTGGAGCGCCTGGGCAGGGGGTCCTTTCCCGCTGGGCCTGGCGCCGGGCGCGGTGCCTGGCTCTGAGTCGCACGCGGCCAGGAGTCGGGGAGAGGGGACGCGCGAGGATTAAGTGCAGCGGCTCAAGTTCAACAGCGGGTTCAGGACAACTCACAGCGGCCGTGAGCGCAGTGTCTACCGTCTTCGCTTCCCCATCAGCACACAGCACCTCAGGGCGCAGCGTTGGTGGGAAATGCGCGTTCTGCTCGGCGCCAGACACCTCTCGATGATGGCTTCGTCTCACAGCGGCCCTCTGATGTGTGTCCCACCTCCACTCACTAAGGAGGAAGCGGAGGCCCAGAGCCGCCGGGTCAGGCCCGCGAAGGCAGGGTTTGCAGCCACATCTGCGCCCGCGTGCCTTTTCCTCCTCCTGACGCTGGTTTCCCGAGAAAAGCAGCTGCTGCTCCTCCTTCCCCTCATTCTTCCTCGTCCTTCGCTTTCTACTTTTCCTTCTCTTCCTCTTTAGTGATTGGGGAACTGGTCCCGCCGCCTGTCCTGGAGGAAGGGCACGTCTCTTGGGGCTTGTCTCTCAGGCATGTTCCATGTGTGACAAACATGGAGCAGTCACACCGTCCTGCGGAGGGCTGACGGCCTGGCCATGTAGATATTTTTGTCTTATGCTCTGAAAAGCACAGCACTGGTGGAAATGAGACAAGGAAAGAAGAAAATTCACTGCTCCAGGAAATGTGTGATCCCCGGGCAAGAAGCAAGGACTGTCTGGGGGTCGATCATTCTGAGAATCAGTGCCTTTCTTCAGTGTCTGGACAAGAGAAGGAGACGTGTGATATGACCTAATTCCTTTCTGCAGTTTGGACCGGACAGATGTCCTCGCTTCCTGCCTGAAATGTTTATGAGGTGTTGCCCTGAAGAATGGGGGGCCCGTGATGTCTTCCATGCAGGGGCAGGGCACTGGAGGGAGCGGCCGGAGCTGTGCTCTGCGCTCCTAGCATGTGTCGGCCTCAGAGCACTGGCGGGTAAGAGGCTACCGTGTGTATAAATTATCATCATTGCTGCAGCCACAGAGAGTCGGTCATTGCACTGACAGGAAGCCCGGAAGCCCGAGACAGCTGGAATGTGTGGTGAAAAGTGACTTGCCGGAGACTTGACAGCTACTGAGGGGCTTGGGGATAGTCTATGGCCGTGGTCAGCAAACTGCGGCTCGCGAGCCACATGCGGCTCTTTGGCCCCTTGAGTGTGGCTCTTCCAAAAAATACCACGGCCTGGGCGAGTCTATTTTGAAGAAATGGCGTTAGAAGAAGTTTAAGTTTAAAAAATTTGGCTCTCAAAAGAAATTTCAATCGTTGTACTGTGGATATTTGGCTCTGTTGACTGATGAGTTTGCCGACCACTGGTCTAAGGGAGAGACAGGAAGACCTTGAAGATCGTGGCAGGTGCACAGGTGTGGGGGGGTGCATATGTGCATGTGTACATGCATGTAAACATTGTATGTGTGTGCATGTGTGTGTCTGTGCATGTGTGGGCATTCCTAGGCTACATGCTGCGGGGCGTGAGAACAGAGTGGTGGAGAAGGAAGTTCAAGCAGAGGGACAACATGGCTGCCTGTGGGAATGCGGGGCCCCGGAGTTTAGGGGAGGTGTTGGGTCCAGGGAAGGGACTGGTGTTGGGCCTTTGGCACTTACATCTTTCGTAGGGAAGTCGGTCAGTAAGTTGTCTGCTCTTTCAAGAGGAACAAGCTAACCCTTCCCCGCGACGGCCGCGCACAGAGCTAAGGCAGGGCTACTTCTGACCTGAATTTACCCAGGTCATTTCTTCACGTTCTCCTTTCTCCACCCCCAAAAGGGAAGAACCAGCAAGAAACCCCAAACACTGATGTTTCTGTTGTTGCTTCAAGCAGGAAATGAGATCACGGGGAAGGAATGTTTTGTGCAGATGCAGACGCTGCTGATAAGCTGATTCCAGCGCAGTCCGCGTCCACTTACCTTCCCAACCCCCGACTGGAAGGCCTCTGGCGCAGGTGCAGCAAGGATTCGGCTGGCGGGGGGTGGCTGTGTTTTCCCCTGCTTCCTCATGACCACGTGGGACCCCAGTCTTCCCTGGAGGGGCCGCATGCTGGAGAGGGAGGCCCAGGCTCTGGGTCTCACTTTCCCTGTCCGCGGATGTGGTACCGATGCAGGTCTTCATGGGCCCAGGCACTCGTGCGTCTTATCTTCATCCGTCTCATCTCTCCTGTATCAGATCTTTTCTGTCTGAAATGCCCTGCCTCAGTTCCGAAAGATGCCCCAGTTTGCAAAGATCCCCACAGATGGCTGTGCTCAAGGAGCCGCGTGCGGAGCGATTCCCAGGTAGACGCGGCCGTGCTTCCAGGCGGCCTTCGCGTGATGCGGAGTTCGGTTTCAGTTAGGCACGGAGTGCCTGCTCTGTGTCAGGCCCCGCACTCGGCTCCAGAGAACAGGAGACAAAGACGCGTTTCTCGGGAAGTTCCAGGTCACATGAGCACGTGTTTCCCTCCTTTAGCTGGCTCTGCACTGGGCGCCCATGAGGGGGAATAAAGGGATGTGGTGGTTTCCCTTCCATCACTGCAGACAGACTGTCACACCACAAACAGCCCTGATCGGCAGGGGAGACCAAGAATAGCAGCGGTCATTCAGGGGTGGGCATGAAGGAGAACATTCCAGGCCGCCGGGAGGTGCCCGGGAGGCGAGCTTGCAGGGCCTGGCGGATGCTGGCCCTTAGAGCCACTTAATGAGAGGAGGGCTTCCAGGAGTCCCTCTCATTCCAGCTCGTCCTTTTCATCCAATTCGTCTTCCCTTCCCTCCCCTTCTGGTTCCTCCTCACCCGGGAGCACATACAGAGTGACCGCAGGCTATTTCTGCCCGGCAGCCCACTGCTCCCGGCGTCGGGAAGCCCGGCGTTGGTAAAGGGCTGTCGGTGGTTCTGCAATTCGCTCTCACCCTCTGCCTTCCCCCCCAGGCCCATCCTGCTCTGTTAGAATGGAGGCACCGAGTGTGGAGCTGCGCTGCCGTGCAGGGAGCCCGGTGGCGGGCTGCGCCCCCAGCAGCTGCGTGGACTGGGCTGGGGCGCGGCTTTGGTGAGCCCGGGCACCTCTGACTTCACAGAGAAGCTTCTGCTCTAGCTCTTTTGCTGTGTTTGGCTCCAAGAGAGTGACCCATCGGCCTGCTGCGGCTACTGGCCGGTGTATCTGGGTGGTTGCTGCTCACGGACCTTCCTGGCTGCGTGGTCCTGTTGTCGGAGCATTTTCATTGCCGCTGACAAACCCCGGCATGGCCTGCCCAGGGAGCGCGTCCCTGTGTGCCTCTCATTTTTCTCCGGTGTAGAGCTTATTGTTTTTGAACCTCATGTTTCTGTGTGACCTACATTGTTTCCTGAAGCACAGGAATTGGGACAGGGACTCGTTTCACTGAGGATGCAGATACTTTGGTGGACAGCGTTGTGTTCCAGGGCAGACTCGCTCTCTGTTGGAGATGGTCAGATTGGCCCCCACGGTCCAGTGAGGGGCATTCTTCCGTCTCCCGCTCTCTGGCTTCCACAGCCCGTGTAGGAGCGAGGCGAAAAGGTAGTTATGCCGGAGCCTTACGAAAGGACACCTGGTCAGCCCCTCGTAGTCAATGCCACACGTACGACTGTGGAGTCCAGGGGTGACGTGGGGAGCCAGCCCGGGGATTATGCTCAAACTCACTCATTTTCCAATGAGATGTCACTACAAAATCATTAGAGTAGCTAAAATAAAATAAAAGATTGAAAGCCAGATTTGGTGAGGATTTAAAACAATTGAAATTCTCATCTGCTGTTAGGTGGGAGTGGGAAATGTTAGAACTTTTACATCTTTTCATCCCTTATTACAGTGTCTAAGAGCTTAAGCACGATGCGAAATTGAAGTGAGAGCCACATCCCCGCTTTTTCCTGATCTTAGTGGGAAATACCAGTGATTTATCATGGAGGATGATGACGGTATTACCTGCAGGTTTTTTAAATAGTTATGTTTGTCAGTGTGAAGAAGTTTCCTCCTATTAACTTTTCTCCTATAGTTTTCACTGTGAATAGATGTTGAAATTTGTCATCTATTGAGATAAGCTTTCCTTGACTTTGTTTTTTAATGCACGAATTACTTTGCTTTATTATTGAATGTTAAACCAGCCTTTATATGTCATTTGCTTGAAAGTATTTTCTTAGGTTTTGTTGGAGTTGGTATATTTTTTTAAGAATTATTTCTGTTAAGTTCTTTTACTAAGTGATACCCTAGAGATCTTAAACCTGTAGATAAGGGTGTTGTAGGGACATTTTTCAAAGCCTCAGCTGTCCACCTAGACCTTTTCTTCCTTTTCAGCCGCAAACTACAGAAGCGTCCTTCCTGGCTGACCGGTGCCTCACATCGCCCCCAGGCGTCCTAACTGCAGCCAGAGGACCTTTCAGGGGATCACCTAGACCAGTGGTTCTCAACCTTCCTAATGCCACGACCCTTTAATACAGTTCCTCATGTTGTGGTGACCCCAACCATAAACTTATTTTTGTTGCTACTTCATAACTGTAATTTTGCTATGGTTAATGAACCATAATGTAAATATCTGTGTTTTCCGATGGTCTTAGGTGACCCTACTAGCGGTTCTCAACCTTTGGGTAAAACACAGATATTTACATTACGATTCATAACAGCAGCAAAATTACAGTTATGAAGTAGCAACGAAAATAATTTTATGGTTGGGGGTCACCACAACATGAGGAACTGTATTAGAGGGTCGCGGCATTAGAAAGGTTGAGAACCACTGACCTACATGGTGATGGAAGGAGTCTTGACTTTGGGTGGCAGACACTGCAATATACAGATGCTGGATTATAGAACTGTGCTCTTTAAACTCACATAATCCTGTTAACCAATGTCAGCCCAATACACTTAATAAAATGAAATGACAGCACACACACATACACATACACACACGCACGCACACACACGCACAGCTCTTGTCAGCTTAGACTTATTACCACGGCCTATGTGATGGTGTGATTTGGCCCCACTCACACTTCCCCAGCCTCGTGCTACTCTCCCCTGATTTCTGAGCCCAACCACAGTTCTCAGCAAAACACTTTCACACGGGCCAGGCACTGTTTTAATAATTCTGTTGTTTAGGAACCTTAATCCCATCCTATATAATAAAAGCCTAATATGCTAAGTGTCCGGTTGTCCATCAACCAATCAAAGCGTAATATGCTAATGATATGCTAAGGCCACTCAACCACTCGCTATGATGTGCACTGACCACCAGGGGCAGACAATCAACTGGTCGACCAGTCGTTATGATGTACACTGACCACCAGGGGGCAGACGCTCCAACCGGTAAGTTAGCTTGCTGCTGGGGTCCGGCCAATCAGAACTGAGCGAGATGGGCTGGACATGCCCTGGAGCCTTCCCGTGGTCCCTCTCCAGCTGGCCAACCTCCTGCGTCCCTCTCTAGCCCTGCTGGTGCACTGGTGGGGTCCCTTGACCTGGCCTGTGCCCTCTTGCAATCCGGGACTCCTCGGGGGATGTCAGAGAGCTGGTTTCGGCCCGCTCCTGCAGGCCAGGCCAAGGGACCCCACTGCTGCACAAATTCATGCACTGGGCCTCTAGTTTTATTTTTTATTTATTTATTTTTAATTTTTATTTTTTAATTTTTTTTATTGTTTAAAGTATTACAGATAGTAGTACATATGTCTCCTTTTTTCCCCCCATTGACCTCCCCCCGGCCTCTAGTTTTAAATAAGAAGCACAGAGAGGTTAAATAACTTGCTTGGGTCATGGAAAGTTAGTACATCTCAGGCAGACCTGGGATTCAAACCAAGGCCCCCTGGCTCCAGGCGCCACACCCCACCCACTGGGCAGTGCTGCCTCTCCTTCCAGACTCCCCGCAACCCCACTCATGAGCCCCACCCCTAGGGGGTTGCACTTGGTGTCCCTTTTGTCTGGTGTGCTCTTCCCTCGCCCTTTCTAATCTAATCAGCATCTTCAGAGCCCAGACTGGCTAACAAGGTAAATACGTCTCTTTTTTAAACTTCTCAGTGCCATTATAGTTACATGTGGACTGTTTTGCTTTTATATTCTCAAGAGATGTAGATTTATAGTTTCTTTTGCTTGTAAAGTTTTACAGCCTCGTTTTAGTGTCAGAGTTATCCCGGCCAAAACAATGAGTTGGAAAGTATTTTTGAAAGAATTTATGTAAAATTTGTATCAGTTCTTCCTCAAATATTTGATAGAACTCATCTGTGAAGCCATATGGACCTGGAACTTGCCTTGTGGGGAAGTTTTTATCATTCATTTAAAAACGTGTCTTTAGACACAGAGCTAGTCAGATGTCCTACTTCCTGTCTCCATTCTGGAAATGTGTGTCTTTTGAGAGATTTGTCCATTTCATCTCCATTGTTGAAATTATTGGCATGAAATTGTTAATAATGTTTTTATTGTCGTTCTAATGTTTGTTGGGCCTATAGTGATGTCTCTTCTTTTGCTGCTGATTGGTGCATATCCTCTCATTGTTTTTCTTGGTTGGTCTATCTAAACCACTAGTAAGTAACAATAGTAAATTCTTTCAAAGAACTAGTCTTTTTGTTTTGTTGGTTTTTTCTGTTGTTTCCACATTTTTCTTTTTAAACTCTAATTTTATCATTTCTTCTACTTACTTCGCATGTAACTTTCTCTTTGCTTTCTAACTTCCTAAAATGGAAGCTTTTTGTGGATTTCCCACTTCCCACAAGAAGCACCTGCAGCTCCCTCCTGTCCTCTACGCAGCCCTTGGGCTGTCCTCTGCCAATTTTGCAATGCTGTGGTTCTCTATTATTTTTTAAGTTGTTACTACTTTATAATTTTTTTCTCATGATTTCTAGTTTTCCCCATAGATTATTATTGTAAGTGAATTATTTAATTTCAAATTTTTGGATTTTTCTTGAAATTTTATTACTGATGAGTTATCATAAAATGTTACCGTAGTCAGGACAAGCACTCTGTAAAATGGCGGTCTTTTGAAATAGATTAAGACTTGTTTCAGTCACCATCCCCTCTCGCTTGAGGACCTGCTCCTTGAACCTAGAAGAAGGCATGTCCTACATGTGCTGGGTGTGCTCTTCAAATCACAATTAGGTAACAGTGGTTGGTAGTTTCATTTAGCTCTTCTAGATTCTTAATGGTGTGTGTTTTCTTTTCCTTTCCTTTCCTTTATTGTCCGGCTAGTATATCAATTATTGAGAAGAGTGTTGAAGTCTCTAACCGTGAGTATGGATTTACCTATTTTTCTATCAGTTTTTACTTGACTATGTTGAAGCTCTGTTATTACATGCATAAATATTCATGATTGTCATACTTCTTGATATTCTGCTGTGACAGCGTTCCCTCTACCTCTGGTAACATACTTTATCGTGAAGTGTGTTTTGTCTTCTGTGATACTTTGCCTCGTTCGTGCTCTTGTGCTGACTGATAATATGATATACCTCTTACCATCCATTAACTGTGAACCTATTTGTTTCTATGCACTTAAAGAGTATCTTTTACAGACAGCGTATAATTGGTTCTCGCTCTTTCATTCCATCTGATGATCTGGCCTTTTGATTGGAATATGTGATGGGTTTAAATTTGTTCTGGTTATTGAAATAGTTACCTTTAGGTCTGCCGTTTTCCTAGTTCTTTTCTTTGTCTCATCTGCTTGTTGGTTCCTCCTCTTCTACCTTTGTATGTGTTCATCAAATATTTTTTAATATTTGGTTTTAATTCCTCTAGCTATCAAGTTAATCCTTGTATATTTATGGTGGTTGTTCCAGAGTTTACTACATACATCTTTAACTAATCCAAATTTATTGAAATTTCATATTGAATTCCTTCAAGGAAAGCATAGTAAACTTGCGACAGTTTATTTTCATTTACCTGACCCTCCCACCATTCTCAGTGTGTTGATGCTATCAATATGTTACAACATCTATTGATGTTTTATATGTTATCAACTTAACAATATAGTTTTATCAATTCTGCTTAAACTTCTATGTGTCTTTTAAAGAAATTAAGAGAAGAAAAAATATGCGTGTAAGTGTGTGTGTACATATTGAGCTTTTTTTATACCTACACATTTTCTATTTCGGATGCTCATTATTTCTTCTGTAAATCTGTAGGATTTATCTGATATCATTTCCCTTCAGCCTCAAAAACTTCCTTTAGTTTTCAAATAGCAGAGTTCTGCTTGCAATGAATTATCTTAGTTTTGTTTATTTGGGCATACCTTAATTCTCGTTTTGTTTATGAAGGATAAGTTCTTTGAATATATAATTTTTGCTAGCCAGATTTTTTTCTCTCTCCAGCAGTTGAAATATGCCATTCTGATTTCTCATGGCCTCCTTTATTTGATGGGAAGTCAGCAGTTAATCACATCGTTATTCTCCTATATGGAACATGTCAACTTTCTCCGGCTGCTTTAAAGATTGTCCCTCTGTCAGTGATTTTCAGCGCTTTCACTCTGGTGGTTTAACCTTCCCGAAGTTGGCTGAACTTCCTAGAGTTAGAATGAATGTTTTTCACAAAATTTGGAAAGTTTTAGGCCATTATTTATTAGAAAATTTTTTTTCTGGTCCTTTCTCATCTCTCCCCTTCTATCACTTCAATTTGAAAACACTCCAGTTTCAATTTTGTGTCTCTTAATAGAGTCCCGCATGCCTTTGATGTTCTGTTCATTACCCTCCAGTCCTTTTTCTCCTTGTTCTTCAGGTCCAGCAATTCCTATTAATCTCCTTTTAAGTTCATTGATCCTTTCTCCTGACATTGCAATCTGCCTTTATTCTTATCAATCTCCCTTTAAAATGATTGATTCTTTCTCCTGACATTGATTGCATCTGCCTTTAACCCATCTAGTGACTTTTTCATTTAACTTATTGTGGTTTTGAGCATTAGAATTTTCATTTTCTATAGTTGTCATTTCTCTGTTGAGATTTCCTAACTATTCATTAAGGCCATTTTCCTTAAATTTTTTAAACATTTTAGATTAGCTGGTTTGAAGTCTAATTGGGCCAACATCTGGGCCCAATTAGAATCCGTTTTAATGATTTTTTTGTTTGTTTTTCCTCGGTATGAGTCACATTTTTCTGTTTCTTTGCATGACAAAGTTTAGTAATTTTTGTTTGAAAGGTAGACAGTGTAGAAAATACAATGTAATTACTGAATCCTGCCATAGTCTGAGTATTTTTGCTATTGTTGTTGCTGCCGCTGTTTTATTAGGCAGTTAATTTGCTTACAGTCCGACCAAAAAGCTTGCCTCCCCTACGGTGTGACTTAGCTGCTAAAGGTCTGGGTCCACCCTCGGCAAGTGCAGAGGACGTACCTGGCGCGGCTCCATCTCGAAAGGGGGCTCTGTTGGGTCATGGCCCGCTGTAGACACGCCTCTGTCAGGGTCAGCCGTCTGGGCAGAATTGACAGGTGTTTGGGCTTCAGCCCTTTTGCCCTTCCCTCGCTTACAGATTTCCCCCTTAAACGTCCCCTGTGCTCTGTCGTCTGGCACCTTTACCTGGAAGGCCGCCAATGTCTTTCTTTGAGAATGAACTGCAAACTCCCAATTCCCAGCCCCTCAGGGTCCCTTTTCTAAGGAAAAGCTCCTCCCTCCGGGCTCTGTCTGCTGTGGATGCTTTCCGTTCCTCTGAGGCAGCTTTTACAATCGTTTGTGCAGGTTTTATCGTCGTCCTCTATGGTTGGGTAGGCGTCCCACCCGCCATCACTACTGGAAATGCCGCGTCTAGATCTTCGGTCTTGATGGTTTTCATGGTTCTGTAAACGCCATGAGGGCAGGCAAACCCTTCGTTCATTGCTGTCTATCCAGGTCCTAACAAGACTGCATGCTCGCTAAATATTTGCTCTGATTACCTGACAGTGCAGCCTGCTGCTGCAGTCATGTGATTAACCTCTCAGCTGTGCAACCACAGTGTTTTCTGCTTTTATTAACTTCCTCCAGCCACAGCATCTGTGCCTAGAGACACTGGCCTTTTCTCTCCTTCGTTCCCAGGTGTTTCAGTCACCTTGGAACAAGCGGGGGACCACGTTCATTAAGTGGTGTTCTCCTGCATGACCGATAAGAGAAAAAAATACAAACAAGTTACCTTCTTCCATCTTTTAGAGGAAGTCATGTGCCACCGCGAGCCTTGCCAGCGGCCTTGGAAATTCTCAGCCTGGGTCGCCGCCTACCGTGGGTGTGGCGTGAAACGGCGAGGCCTGCGGGTCTTGTAAGGCCTGCTTTGCGCTTGTCACACGGTCACTTCCCCGAGTGAGGTGTCAGCCTGCCCTGCAGGCTCCTCTATGCACCGGGAGCTCCGCCTACATCGAAACCACAGCCTCCAGCTCCAACCAACTTAGGAATCAGGTGAAATTTGCTTGGGTCTGAGCCCATCAAACCAACAAAACGAAAACACCCAAGCCTCCCTCCTGCGGGAGGGTGCCTCTCAGGTGGCTTCTTTGTTGTCGTGTCGTGTGGTGTTTGCCCCTCACCGACCGGCATTCTTGGTTGGGCGAGGGGCGAGTACCCCCATGAGCACACCTCGGGGGCCTGGGGTCAGAGGCGGCGTGTCCACATCGGATGAAGTCATTTTTGTGACGGTGGGTGTTCTGGGACGTGTCCTGTTTCACGTTCTACTTTAAGGTGCTCACGGCACGAGCTCTGTAGAGGGGGACCGGCTGCGGAGGGATGTCCATATTCCACCTGTTGGCAGCTCATGGAGAGGGTGGCTGAGAGTGGAGGCCGGACCGGCTGCGGGGGATGACCCTATTCCACCCGTTGGCAGCTCATGGAGAGGGTGGCTGAGCCGTGGTCTCACCGCCTGCTCTTCTCCCGCCGTCCGCGTGCTGAGCGCTCAGGTCTAATGGGGGGAGAGGGTCCACCTCTCTCTTCCCCTTCTCTGCGGAGCCTTCTAGAGGGGCCACTGCTCTTCCTCCAGGAGAAGGAGAGGGGCTGGGCGCCTCCAGGTGGAAGCGCAGTTCACACCCCGCTGGGAAGGCGGGGAAGGGGAGGGCTGGTTCTGGAAGTGTCTGGGTTTCTAGAACTCTGTTTGCTTCCAGATTTCTCCCTTAAAACTCCCTCTTTGCTCTGTCGTCTGGCACCTTGACCTGTAAGGTGACCAGTGTCTTCCTTTTCTAACCGGGAGTTGGGGAACCTCTTCGGGCAGGAGAACGAACTGCAAATTCCCAATTCCTCGCGCTTGTAAACAGCGCCAGAGAGGAAAGGGGGCCTGGGACCTGGTGGAGGAGGAGAGACGGGCTCCGTGGGGAAGATGTGGGGGAAGGTGTTTGCACTCAGTGTCCCCGCCGCCCCACCTGCCGAGGTGAGTGGCATCTTCAGAGGGGCCTGAAGGCGGCGCTCCCCTCCAACCAGGAGCCGGGCTGTTCTCGTGGGCAGGCCTCCGCCCGCATTCCCACATCCTCCTTTCCGCGTGTGGGAGCTGCCTGATCCCGCTGGTTTTCAGAGCCTCGCCTGCAGCTGGAAGTGCGTGCAAGGCAGCGGCCGCAGAATAGTCACGGGCTCCAAGTTGCAGTTTGTGCGCGCGCGCGCGCGCGCGCGCACACACACACACACACACACACACACACACACACACGGCTGCTCCCCAGGCCCACATTAAAGCGATCTGGGGGTCCCCATTGGAGAGGTTTTTCACCTAAGGACGTGCCGGGCCGTGATTGGCAAATGACTGCCGACCAAAGCCCGTCCTTTCCCCCAACAGCCTCGTCCAGAGCTAACATTCCAGAGGCGTGCCGAGTGCGGCGATGCCACAGCCGTGCTGAGATACGAAGTCACATGAGCAAATGACCACAGAGAGGGGGCACGGCCCCTCTCCGCCCTGTCGTCAGCATCAGCAACATCATGATTTGCTGAAAATATGTGCGAAGGCCCCTGGTTAGATGAGGTTCCAGTGTCTTATTCTTCCTTTCTGTCTCTTATATGTTTTTATTGATTTCAGAGAGGAAGGGAGAGGGAGAGAGATAGAAACATCAGTGATGAGAGAGAATCATTGATCACTGCCTCCTGCACGCCCCCTTCTGGGGATCAAACCCACAACCCGGGCATGTGCCTCCGACCAGAATCTAACCAGGGACTCTTCAGTGCGCAGGCCGATGCTCTATCCACTGAGCCGCACCAGCTAGGGCCGTCTTGTTCTTTCAATGACCACAACCGTGGCTTGCAAGCTCAGGCCTTGCTTGGCCGTGGCCACACTCCGCTGACCTCCCAGCTCTGGAAAGCCAGGCTGATCCCCAGCCTTCTTGGGAAGGGTGTGGATTCTCCCGTAGTTGCTTCTTTACCAAAAGTCCCATAAATACGTTGGTGGAGAAGCAGCCACCAGCGTGAGCTGTGGAATGTCTCATGGTCCCCTCGCCTCTGCCGGGAACGCACAGTCATCCTTGCGTCTTTGACTTTTTATCTGCAAAACAGATCACACCGGGTCTTCTGTTCTGACTGTGGAATGACAGCAGGGCCATACTGAACGTGGGCCGTAGATCTTGCAGAATATTTCCTTCTCGTTTTCCCCTGCTCTGCCACGCAGCACAACTGCTGCTTTGTAGATCTGGGCCACATCCATGAGTTTTTAAGCAAACGGATCAGTCAGGTTTCTAAGGCCAAGTTGTAAACGACGTGAGGAATCAGATGGAAATATGGCAGACAGGAAACCACACTATTGCTTGTGAATGAACAAATCAATGTCTTTCTCCCTCTCTCCCTCCCTCCCTCTCAATCCATAAGCAACTGCAAAAGGAAATGTCTCGGTGAACGGTGCTGAGGACGGGCTGGGGCTGGGGCTGGGGCCGGGGCCTCGGGCAGGCTGTGTGGGCAGGTGAGCTCCTGACAGCGTGTTTCAGTGGGTGCAGGCCCCACACGTGCGGGCAGGCTCAGTGTGCTCCCTGTTCCGCTGGCCTGTGTGCTGCCCAAGCAGCCGTCTGTCTCCCCGCTGGGTTCCCACAGCCCTTGACTGTTTGCTCGGCGGCCACAGCACAGCACAAGGACGGGGCCCATCCAGGAGCAGCTTGTTTCCTGACAGTTCTGGAGGCAGGGGTCTGGGGTCAGGGGTCAGCAGCACAGGCCACTCCGCTGCGTGTGGAGGGCATCTGCTCCCGGGTCACCGTCTTCCCTGCGCACCTGTCTGTGTGCAAATCCGTCTTCTTATGAGGACACGGCGATCCTGGATGAGGGCCCTGATGGCCTCGCCTTAACGTCATTATCTCTTTAAAGACCCCGCCCCCACGTACAGCCTCTCTCTGTGGTACCAGGGGTTAGGAATTCAACACAGGAAGGGAGGGGACCTAACACAACCCCACCATGCTCCCACCCTCTCTCAGCTGTGGATTGTGGCCTGTTTACCTGTCGTTTCTCTATCAGATGACAAACCAAGAAGGGAAGTGAGAGAGGGGAGAGGGAGGAGGACAGAGTTCCACTGACAGGCAGGACACACCCTCTTCTGTGGCTAAGCAGTCATGCAGCTGGACAGGAATAAAGACCAGTTATAAAATAGAAGGCCGTGGAAATGCACATCAGTGAGGAACCTGTCAGAGCTCCCCACCTCGGAGGACACCTGCACCTGCGCGAAGCGAGCAGGCTTCGTCTGCTCTGGCGGCCTTTACACCGGAACGGACGTGGTCCTTTTGCCCAGAACCATTCCCCAAAGCGAGCGCCCGGGGATGGGTGGTGTGGACGGTCCGGCTCCCACCACCTCTCTGCTCCCGCCTGTGTCCCGTCCCCTCTGGAGGCCCAGCGCCGAGCAGGACTGTTGTTGCTTCTTTCGACTGTGCCGTCCGGTGATGTGGCCTCCCCGAGTCACCCCGCTCTGCTGGGCAGCATTTCAAGGGATCGGGAAACGGTTTTCCATCCCAGGAGCCAGCCTCAAAGTTAGCAAGTCCTGTGGTTTGGTTTGGATCGCGCTCATCCCTACAGAGAGCTCGGCCTGCCAATCCCTACATACGTGTCAGCATAAATAGCAACAGATGTACCTTCGCCATGTAAGAGCTCCATAAATGAGAACAAGCCCTACTTTTCCACTTGGGATGAGTCATTAGCCATATGTTTGCGATCCTCTGCGTCTGCAGATCCGAGGCCCGCGGTCTACCTTGCAGGAGACGAGAGCGGTTTCTTTGGAGGAGGCTCCTTCCCGCCTGGAGAATGGCCTCCGCAGCGCCTGGTCTATTTCTGGGACATCTGGAACCGCCCATGGAAAATGTATGGACGCTTCTTTCCATGGGCTGTGCAGCCCGCATGCCTGGGCCCAGCCCTTGGAACGGGTCTCGGCCGGAGCATTTGAAAACCTGGGCTGGGCTGGCGCGCCGAGTGCGGCTCATGTGACTGCTGGGCGGCCGGCCGCCTGCAAGGGGAGATGCTGATTTCAGGAGAGCGGGTCTGGTTTCTGGTCCTTCAGAGACAGAAGTGCAGCGCTTGGCAAGGCCGCGGGCGGGGAGGCGGCAGCTGAGCCGTTAGTGGGTCGTTCTGCGGAGAGAGGTGGAGGCCTTCGGTTTGGATTTGCTGTGTGAAGGGGTGTCTGGGGTGTGCTCTGTCTCAGGCCTTGGAAAGCGAGCTGTCCTGGAGGAGTTTTGCCTCCTATTGAAGTTAGTATTTTGCAAAACAAAAGGACTGAACGTTTTGTTGTGAAACATGTTGAACACACACAGCGTAAGGAGTATGATGTGGGCCGTGATGAGCCCTCTTCTGCTTGCCACCTGGAGTGCATAGTTCCTCACATTTGGCCACTCTTGCCTTACTTACTCCGTTTCTCTTTTCTTTTTTGTTTCTTTATAGTGTTTTTAAAAATTCTGACATCATTTCTTCCTTCTGCATCTCCCAATAAAGACTTTTCTTACAAACACACTCAGGCTAACATTAACAGTAATCCCTCCCTTCTTCTCCTCTTCTTTCCTTCCTCTTCCTCCCTCCTCCTTCCTTCCTTCTTCCTCCTTCCTTCCTCCTTCCTCCTTCCTCCTTCCTCCTTCCTCCTCCTTCTTCCTTCCTTCCTCCTCCTTCCTCCTCCTTCCTTCTATCCTCCTCCTTCCTTCTTTCTCCTCCTTCCATCCTTCCTTTCCTCCTTCTTCTTCTCCTCTCTCTCTAATTCTTTCTTTCCTTCCTTCTTTCTCTCTCTGATGTTACTGACTTCTTGTCCTGTAAAGTGTCCCAAACTCTGGCTTGACCTATTATTTCCTGGTTGGCATCTCAAACCTGTTCCTCTCCCCGTGGTCCTTGGCCCTGGACGCTAGGTCTGCAGGCTGTTTAGCGTCTGTCTCAGCAAGAGGACATCCTGGCTGGTGTCCCTTCCTCAGGGCAATGGGCGAGCTTCTGGGTCCTCTGCCTCAAGGAGAGGGAGCCCTTACTTCGCCGGGCCAGCCCGTCCTCCAGCAGCAGCACCCGGGTCTCTGGTCTGGCTCCTTCTTTTAGGGGCTTGGTGACCAGAGAGGTCGTAACCATCGCTCCTGCCACAGGCTCTTCTTGCAGTTATTGCACGTTTTCCGTGTATTAATAGCCTCCTGCAGTCCCCTTCCTGTCCCCACATCCACGGAAACGCCCTCCTCATCCCAGCTGCACCAGTTCCTCCCATTGCGTAGCCCTACAGCTCCTCTCAGTTCTCTCCATAGCTCTTTCTGCAGCCGGTCATATTACTAACCACACTCCCCTCTTCCGCAGCCTGTTCTCCTGGTCTTCTCTGGTCTCACATCTCTCCGATTAATCCCTCTTAATCACATCCATTTGTCTCTAAAGTAGAAGTAGTTTTGCTAAGATATGAGGGATAGTGGCCAGATATCCTACAATTTAAAAGGAAATTTCATGCCAAATTAAAGAAGGACTCCAGGAGTCGGTATATAATTCATGCACATGCGAGGATGGCGGAGAATGACGGGATGTGGGTAGAGGCGCTTCCAGCAGCACCTGGTAATACTTCCCGGCTTGGGGAAGCGGAAGGGAGATAAGAATGGGCCCAGGAAAAATGGAGCCACCGTAGCGAGGGTCCCTTCCCGCCATGGGTCAGTGGTGGTCACCGCACCGGCGGATGCCTCTGCGTTCAAGGCTCCACACTGATTCTCAGGCCCGAGAGAATGATGTGCAAGCAACGTTAATACAAAGGGAAAATCTGAGACCAGCTCCTAGGAAACCACCTTGCAAGCCTAGGTCAGCAGCAGCAAGCAGGAGCTACTGAGCTGAGGAAACCCCTGACCCACCATAGGACCCGCCAGCTGCCAGCTACCAGAGCAGCCAGGTTCCCCTCACACAGCAGCAGGGGACAGGCCAGGCCCTGAGTGCCCCCTGCTGCTCCCTCCGAGTGCTGGCCCCGTGAAGGGCTTCTATTCATGCCTGTGCAAATGTATTTTCAGTTTTCAGCCAACATATATGTATGTACTAGAGGCCCGGTGCACAGATTCATGCACGGATGGGGTCCCTCAGCCTGGCTGGCGACCAGAGCCTATCAGGGCCCTCTTGCCCAGTCCCAATTGGGGCGGCCGGCCAGGGGGAGGGACCGCGGGAGGTTGGCTGTGGGAGCGCACTGACCACCAGGGGGCAGCTCCTGCATTGAGCGTCTGGCCCTGGTGGTCAGTGCGCTTCATAGCTACCGGCTGGTCGTCCCGTCATCCGAACGTAGTGGTCACTTAGGCTTTTATATGTATATAGATATATGTGTGTGTGTGTGTGTGTGTGTGTGTGTGTGTGTGTGTGTGTGTGTGTGTATACTAGTATATATACACATATATACACACACACATACTATATAACACATTTATTTTAGAGAGATGACGGGAGAGGGATAGAGAGAGAGAAAGATCGATGAGAGGGAAACATCATTGATTGGCTGCCTCCTGCACGCCCACTACTGGGGATGGAGCCCGCAACCCAGGCATGTGTCCTGACTGGGAATCGAACTGGTGACCTCCTGGTTCCTAGGTCCATGCTCAAAGGCTGAGCCAAGCAGCCGGGCAAGGATCCGTAATCCTTTTAAACGTGGGGCTCCTTCATCTCCTAGGCGTCCTGCCCATCAGGAGAAAGAGAAAAAGGAGAGAAGTACACCACCTCCTCCTCCTCGCAACCCAAAGGAACACGCAGACTCTGCTCACAGCCCACTGGCTGGAACCGGGTCAGGAGCTGAGGCCATCGGCTGAGCACCAGGACCAGGGGAGATGGCCTGGGACTCACGTAGTCAGGGCCGTTCGCTGACTCCGCAGCTGCTCGGGGCTTAGCCAGCAACAAGGCATCATTGGTTGCCCACACGCCGTTGCCTCTAGAATGGAAGTTCTGGTTTGTTTAGATAATTAACATTGCGTTAGGAAGATAATACTAAGTGTATACACTTACAGAATCGTAGTTATACTTCAGTACACATGTTCAGTACACACACTCAGAACGTGAGAGTTTCCAGCCCAGAATGTCAATTGGATCTAGATGGTTAAATTGAAAAATAAATTTTCACTCATTTTTTTTTCTGTATGTTTTTTACTTTTTTTTCACAGTAAGGAGGTATGCATTCTATAGCAAGAAAAATATAAAAACAGTAAAAGCCATTTTAAAAACATGTTTCACAGTCCCTTTCAAATGCCAGAATTTTGCAAACTCCGTGTTCCCTGCCCCGTTCAGCGTCAGTCCGGCCGCCGAGGACGAGGTCGCACGGAAGGGCTCCAGACTTCGCAGCCCCCCTCCCTGGAGGCCCCTCTTTCCGTGGGGTGTGTGTGCGGGCGGGGGAAAGCGAGGTGCGAGCCTTTGTCTTGCTCTGCGTGCTGCCCTTCAGGCCGGATCACATGGCACAGGCTCTGTATTCCCCAGGGCAGCCCTCTCCTGAATTTCAAGTCGGAACGGGGAAGAGGGCAAAGGTGAAGGAGCAGAGCTGAAATGTTTAATAGCAAATGCCTCGCGGGGCGCAGAGGAGGGGGGAGAGGGGACTGCGATTGCTCGGCTGTTTGCAAAACGGAACTCCTCTCCCTTCCAGGGCGAGGTAATTAGACTTATTTCTGAGAAAAAGCAAGTCGGGATATTTCCAGGGGCCTGATGGAGACAACCAGGTCGTTGTTGACAGGAAAGGCGACTGCCTTCCCAGTGCAGGCTGGGATCCTGCCTTGGAGGCTCGGAAGGGGCGAGATGGGAGCGTGAGGAACCTGTTCTTTCTAACTGAACACTCGCTCTGTCCGAAGGGCTGGCTTTTGTATCGGCAAAGAGTGGCCAGGAAGGCTGACCGGTGTCCAAGGAGTGGGCTGTTCAGGAGCCTGGCCCAGGAGGCGCATCTGCAGGAAGTGGGGATGTGTGATGATACGGCGTTTACGAGGTGTTAAGGAATGAACACAGGCCACAGGTCACATGATGGTGTCTGGACAGGGCCCTTGTGGAGGCTGGGCATAAGACATCCCAAATACCTGATCCCGCCCTCCCGTCCGTGTGCTCAGTGGTTGAGCGTCGACCTCTGAGCAAGTGTCCCAATAAGAATGCCGCCTTCCCATCAACACTTCCCCAGCACCGTCAGAAGTCACTTCGATTCCCGGTCAGGGCACGTGCCTGGGTTAGGGCTTGATCCCCAGGCCGGTGTGCAGGAGGCAGCCAATCAATGATTCTCATCATTGATGTCTCTCTCTCCCCGCCCCCCCCCCATCCTCTCTGAAATCAATAAAAATATACATACATCTCATCTCCACCGGATTCCCCAGCCCTCAGTGTCTCTGTCCAGCCAGCTGACGCTGGTTTGGGCGCTATCCTTGGAGGATCTGGGTAGGAAGGTGCCAGATGCTTACAGCCCTGCATCAGCAGGTCCTGGGAGTTTTCCACTCGCTCATGGAATCCGCCCTGGCCTGTGACCCTGCCGGGCTCCTGGGCTTTCAGGACAGGCACATGCCGGTTACCATGAGGGAGAGGGACGTCCACCGAGGGTCTGACCTCTTGGTGCTCTGACATGGGGCAGCCACTTCCTACGGAGGCAGGAATGTGGCTCACAACACGCTGTCGGCCACAGCAGGATGGGCCTTTGCTGCCGGAGCTCGGCGGCTCAGGACTCGCGCATTTGTATTTCTCTCACACAGACTTGGCGCTGGGTTTGGGCGACTCTCCCAGACAGCTGGTCTCAGGCCGTGACTGGGCCCCCGGCAGCTTTGGTCCCCTTGTCCTGCTGTGTCCACAGGAACCCCCCCACGATGCGCCCCCCGCAATACGCCCCCCGCGATCGCAGCAGCAGGGGCTTGAGGGCTTGGGGAATGCGGGCCTGCTGTACTGTGCAATGTCACTCCCATTGCCCAGAACCAATCACAGGCCCTGGTCTAACGAGGGGGCTGGTCTAATGAGGGTGAAGAAGTGTAGGCAGTGCGTGGGATCCTTCAAGGCCATTGTCTCCAGCTCTGCGTGACTTGCTTCTCTTCCTCGCGGGGGTTGACTGGGTCGCCACAGGTGCCTTCAGTATGGAGCCCTCATCGTGGGCATCTCCAGCGAGGTCCTTCCCCATGCGTGGGACACACGTGATTGTCTCAATGCCCGTCCTGCATCCTGGCTCCACCTCCCAAAAGGAGCGTGGTGTGGCGACTAAAATGTTGTACAAAGTCGGTCAGGCCGCTCTTTCCGCCAAAGCTGCGCATGCGGCCTGAGGCCTCCTCTGTGTGTCTTGGGTGCCGCCATCGCGCACACCCGGGCACCGACCCGGTCCATGGCCCAGGTGTGGGCCGGGAGCAGGTGTCTCCTAGATGAACGCACCTTCCCATCAACACTTACCCCCGCGCTGCCCAGCCCCGGGCCAGGAGGATGGGGACGGAGTCCACCTTCGGTGCTTTGGTGCAGCGGGAAAGACGGTTCCTTCCTCCATTCCCTCCCGGAATAAACAATAGGAGGTGCTGAGGGAGACCTGGAAGAGGTGAACTGATCGGACCGGGAAGTGGAGGAGAGAATGCGATTGACAGTGACATTTGAACCAGATGAGAAAGGTGGGAAGAGGGAAGAGCCGTGAAGAGAAGCAGAAAGTAACCCTCCCCCCCGACTTTCCGGAACTGAAAGTGTGTCCATGTGCAGATGGGGGGTAGGGAGCTGGCGGGTGGGGGTGCAGATGAGGAGAGTGGGTGGAGCCCGATCATGAAGGTCTTTCTGGCATCCCCAAGGTAAACCTTCAACTTGGCCCTGGATATGGAAATGAAGAGCCACCCAAGACCTCACTGGCTCCTCCCCCCTTGTTGGGGGTCCCCTTGTTGGAGCCTCCTTTGCTTCCTCTGGTCCGAGCCAGCTGGCAGCGTACTGAGCAGATGCAGCCCATACAGCACACCTGGCCACTGGGCACCCGACGTCCCACCCTTCGGTTCGTGTCCAAGCCTCTCCTCAGGACGCAGCGCGTCCCCTCCCCACCACCCCGCGCCCGGGTCCTGCCCGGAGAGTGGGCCACGTGAGTGGCAGCCGGCCAACCTTCTCACCTCTGCTCTCCCAGGCTTCCTGGCCCAGTGCTGCTCCCCGTTCCCCAGCCTGGGTGTCCGGGGCTTGGCAAGACCGTGGAGTTAAATGCGTGGCAGATGTGCTCGGGGTCAGGGGGCTCGTTCTTTGCTGATCTGCAGTTTCTCTGACAGCCTGACTCGGCCGGGGCCTCTGCCGAGTTCTCATCCCATCACACCATGAGGTCCGGGGGTCGGTGAAGTCAGCTCTGAGCATGTGGCCAACCTCGGGGGCCAGGCAGTGCCAGCGACCAGGAGCTGGTCTGCGAAAGGGATGGAGACAGTGGCATCCTCGGGGACGGTGACGGCGACACCAGTCCCAGGAGAGATTACCGCGGTGGCGGCAGCCAGCGAGCGGGGTGCCAGGCTTAATGTCACCGCACTCGGCTCGCCTGGGGAAGGAGACGTTGTCCGCCCTGCTCGTTCTCTGAGGGACGATGTCCGCTATCCACCGGGGAGCCGGATGTTGTCGTGGTGAAGGGGATGCCACCGGCAGCAGTGGCTGCGCCCTGAGATGCGTCGTGTGAGGAGCGGGTCCTGTCAGAGTGACTTTTAAAGAGCTGTCCCCTTTCAGCCCCCTGCTCTTCAACCGGCCACGTTCCCGGCCTAAACGCCGCTCTGTCCCTCCGGGGCGTGTGGTTAGGTGTCGGCGTGTGTGGAAAGCTGTGACGTTTGCCAGGACTGGGTGGGGAGGAGCGGAGGGTCCGCGGGTGGCACCGCCGAGGGCCGTGGTCTGGGCTTGCTGACGTCTTCAGAAGCCGCTCTGTCCTGAGAGGCCCAGGCGAGTGCCGTGCGGGGTGAGGCTGTGGTCACAGATGGGGTGATGGGTCCATCATTGATGTAAAATGGGGGGATTGGGATGATAAGGGATTGTTTTCTATTCAGTTGGGCAAAGACCTCACTTCAACAAGGCAGCTGCTGGGGAGGGGCTGTTCTGAGACGGGTTCCCATGTGAGCTGAGTCCTGGCCCCAAGTGCCCACTGTCTGCCCCCGGAGCTAAAGACTGTTACCTCGTCTGGCAGAAGGGACTTGTGGACGTGATCACATTAAAAATCGTGTGATGAGGGGATGCTCCGGATGACGCGGGTGGCCCCCAGCTGCCCTCACTGTGTTCTTATAAAAGGAAGGCAGGGCGAGGCGTGACACAGAAGCAGAGATTGGAAGGATGTGGCCGCAAGCCAGGGAGTGCCAGAGCGACCCGAGTGGGAAAGGCAAGGCCCAGCTTCTTCCCAGATTCGGGGTCAGACTCCACTCGGCTGGGGACCTGGCCGCGGACGCGAGCTGCCAGGGGACACGTGGCTGCTGTTCTGAGTTTCCGTGTGGCCGTTGGTTAGCGCCGCCGCGGGAGAGCAATGGCTCACAGTCAGGACAGCTCCAGCGAGGTGGCTCCGTCGCGGATGTGTTTTAAAATAGATGACATATTTTTATTAGAGTGGGCGTGTGGGTGGCTGTCTGTCAGCTGTGCCCCATCAAAAGCCTACTTGGCTCGCTCAGAACCACCTTTTTCAAAGAAACGGCGGTGACTCGGCCTCCTGAAACCCAGGCGCTCCATCTGCGCATGAGAGCAGTGTTTCTAAGTCACGCCTGGTTCGGGGCGAGCAGGGGGTCACCCGGCTGGGGCTCCTCGGGCACTGCCGTAGGGAGCAGGCTTGGAGTGAAGGCAGGAGCCACGGGCATCAGTGCCATGAGGGGAGGAAGCTGCCAGGGAGGGTTTGACGCAGCACAGCTACTCACACCGCCAGCCAGACGCTGGACAGGACGCCCCTTCGTGCGCCCACGCGTGTTCCTTAGACTTTTCCTCTGGTGACATGTCCCCTTCCATGCAGAACTGCCTGGGAACTCACCCGATCGGTGCCTTGTAAACACATGGGAGCGGGACACCGCGGGAGTGGCCTGGGCCCCACACCTGGGAGTCTTGGACCCTCTGTTCCTGGACTGGACACAGCTGTCAGTGACCTGGGACCAGGGGAACTGGCAACAGTATCAACAGCCGCGAGGGGTCTGGGGGAAGCACGGGGCGAGGCGGGGTCTTGAGAGGCGATCACTCAGTCACTACCATCCCCCACACCGTGTGGCCCCCAGGTGAGCACCGGCAGGCCTGCCCTCCGTTCCTCACTGGGCGTCACCCACGTGCGTGGCAGGCTGGCTCCCCGTAGACTGGCTGGATTCCAGGCCCTCGTTCTACCCACAGTCCTGAACACGGTCTCTGAACAGAATGTTCCGGGCACCCCAGCCTCTCGGCTCTCAGCAGCGAGCCCAGCAAAGAGGAGGGGAAAGCCATTCAGAGCCTGTTCTCAAGGGGCCAGAAGAAAGGGTCCTGTCGTGAAGGCAGAGCCTTTGCTTTGAAACTCTCCTCCCTCATCGGCTCATTCCTGAGGCAGGGCCCTGGCACGTGGACACGGGCGCTCTGGCTCCTTGCTCGGCCCGGGAAGGGACCCAGGCCCCCTTCCAGGTGCTGCTGGAAATGCTGCCGTGGAGACACGCGATCTCCCGCAATCGTCCCAGCTCATCACCCCGTGCACGCTGCCTTCCTGCTCCCATCTCTCCTCCCCTCCTCCCCCCAGTCCCCCCACCACCACCCAGGAGGGGGCCTGCAGCCCAGAGCTCCAGAGAAATGCTGCTTTTCTGTCAAGTTGATGACACAATGGCTCCAGGCGACCCACCACGGACACGCCAGGAGTTGGCCGGGTGGGGGAGAAAGCCGGGCGGAGTTCATGAAAGTTTTCCACTCGAGTCAGCAATGGCTTAAATGCAAACCAGGCCAGACGCTTGCCTCTCCGTGTGAGTTGTTCATCAAAGGCTCTGAGAAGGGAAATCGGAGCCAGCCAGGGTCTGCCCAGCGGCTCCCAGTGCCTCCTCTCTCAGGCTCCGCCTCCTGTCTGTGCCGTTCAGCTCAGGAAACCGCCTTCTCGGAGCCTGGCTCATTCTCTCAGGTCCAGTTCTCGTGACCAGTTTAAAAACTCCCGAGTGTGGAAATGTCTACGTTCCTCACACACACACACACACACACACACACACACACACACACACACACACACTCTCATACGCACACACTCGTACATAGTCTCACACTCACACACACACTCACACTCAAACACAACACTCAGTCAAACACACTCATACACACACAGTCACACATACTCATACACACACTCAAACACACACACAAGCACACACACTCATACACACACTAAAACACACTCATACACACACACTCCTACACACTCACACTAAAACACACTCATACACACGCTCACAAACACACTCACATGCTCACACGCTCACACACACACTCTCACATACACTCGTACACAATCACACTAAAACACACTCATACGCTCACAAACACGCTTACATGCTCACACGCTCACACACACACGCTCACATACACACGTACACAATCACACACTCAAACACTCATACACACACACTCAAACACATTCATACACACACACTCAAACACACACATGCTCACACACTCACACCTACACACTCACATGCTCACACACACACACTCACACTCGTTCACAATCACACACGCTCACACTCACACCCTCACACTCGTACACAATCACACACACGCACACACTCAGTTACAAGTATGCAGGGTTTGTTTGTGCGTGCTGGAATACCAGGACTTCCCTGTTTCGTCGGCACTGGTTTAAACTAAGTTGCCCAAGGCAGGGAGTGAGGCGGCCAGCATCCTGACCATCCAGATTACCTGTGGCGTGCATGCCAACAGCCAGGGAAACTGTGTGGCGCTGCAGTAGCTCCGACACGCCTTAAAAATGTAGGCCCGAAGCCTCAGTCCAGACGCATCTGCTAAGGAAAGTCAACGTTCAGACAGGATCCCCTTCATCCCAAGGAGGAGGCCTAGCCACGCTGCCCAGGAGGCGTCCTAGCCTCCCCGCCTGCAGGCTCCCTTCAGGCCCTGGGCTGAGACAGGGTGTCCAGTCCTCCGCGTTCTTCAGCGTAACTTCGGGGAGTCCCCTCAGCCCTGGTTGTCAGGTCCCTGCCTGTCTCCCTTTAGGACACCTGCCCTTCAAGGGGCAGGCGGGCCCGGCGTGGCTGAGGCAGTGGCTGGGCCCTGGCGGGGACGGTGGTGGGTGACCGGCCTGACCGGCAGGCATGTACTAGTGCTTTCTAACCGCCTCGGTGTTGTCATTCTTTCTTCTGGCTCTGTTCCTCCCCCCACCCCCGTTTCATATTCTTTTCTTTCTTTCTCTGTAGCCTAATCAGATTCTTAGAAACTGGGGCTGGAAAGACTCTGGGACTTGCCTCCTCTCTGCCTGCCAGGGCACGATCGCTCCCCATGAGTTTCCAGGGCCCCCGCCAGGCCTCCCCCGCGTCTCCGATGGTCGTTTCCCCACGCCCTGGCCTCGCAGACTGGACTATAAGGAATGCTGTCAGGCACCCGGCATCACATGTCCTTACCTAGTTTATGCGGCCCCTCAAGGCCCCTCCTGGGCCCCCTGCGCCCCTGCAGGAGGTGTGTCTGGTGCCCTTAAAGCAATGGTGCTTTTACAGTGGCTTCTCTTTGGGGGAGGACAGTGGGAATCTGGTTCCGGATACTCCATCAGGGGCCGGCATTTCCAGGCACTCAATTCAGGAGCCTTCCATTCACATTGCTGGGGGGGGGGGGGAGGGGATGGAGGCTACTAGGAGTCCTCTTTCCCATTGATGGACACAGTGATGGCTTCACCACCAGGCTAACTGCTCCTTCTTTTTCTAGAAACCTGTCCTTACAGGGTCGGGGAGGGTGTTCACAGAGGTGGTCTGCAGGAGGCCCCCCACGCGTGCTCACTGCAGACACGGGAGGCTGTTCCGGCTGTGGGCTGCGCTCAGACGCCCCCAGACAGGACACTGCTGGAATCTGGCTCCCCGGCCGCCTGTCCATGAGGCCCCAGGCTCAGGAAACTTCCCAGCAAGCCCGGCGCTCTGGGGAAAGAACGCTGCTCGGTGTGAGCTAATAAGAAGCATGAACAGAGATGTCCAACTGTTTCTGGAACCTGACGCGAGGAACGTAGGAACCACGTCAGGATTCGCAGGGAGTGCGACATACTGTCCTTTACTGGGGGGGCGGGGGAGGTACGGCCATTCTTGGAAAACTTAGAGATCTGCCTGATTACAAATTTACAATTTCCTTCCTCATTGCACAAAGGAAAAAATATGTTCATTAGTGAAAAGTGTGGGCAGCTCCCTCGCCTGTCACGCTAGCATGTCAGCAGGTCATCAGACCTGCCTTGCTTTGGGTCTCGTTGGGGTAATTGCCAAAACCCTAATAAAGCTGGGGGCCCAGACAGCGGCCGGCCGCATGGAGACGCCCCGCAGCGGGCAGCTCTGCTCCGACAAGCTGGCGGTCTCTGCTTTCTGCCCCGTGCCTCAGTTCCCGCACCAGTTAGCGTGACTCTCATTTTAAAACATCCCTTTCTCAGGTGCTTGGCCCCGACCAGCCCAGCAAATTTGCTTTTAAATATCTTGTTACACCAACAGTTCTTTCCCCTTTAGCAATAATTTTCATCTTCAAACTCATTCTGGGCACAGGAGGGATTCCCAGTGAGGGTCCCCAAACACCTGGGGGTGCTGCAGGAGGAAGGGAGTCTGTCTGTGGTAGGGATTTCAGAAACCTCATGGAAGTTTCTGTTACTCAGGACCAGGCTGCAGGAGGAACCAGGAAATCTCCTTTGATTTGGCTGGAAATGGGCCGAAGGAGAGCAGGCGTGAATGCTGAGGACGGGTGGTTGGTGCGGATGGGAAGGAGGGCCCTGTCCTCACCGGGGGGGGGGGGGGGGGGGGGGGGGGGGGGGGGGCGTGGCTGGTCAACCTTGAGCTGTTACTACGGCCCCATTTCTCGGGGGGATTAAATGTCTTAGAGAAAATAGTCTCAGAGGAGGCGGAGGGCAAAGGGGGAGCAATTTCTGGAAGGGAGTCCAAGGAGCAGAAGGTCAGGGGAGGGGCTCTGTGGTGTCCTGGGTGACCTTCAGTCCTCTGGGGCCAGTGCCTTTGTTCCTGAGGCCTTTCCGAACTAGTGCTCTGCTCAGGTTCTCCCCCTTCGACAGAGCGGACACGGGCTGCAGTCCTGGGGTTGGGTGCAGTCCTGGGGTTGGGTGCAGTCCTGGGGTTGGGTGTAGTCCTGGGGTTGGGTGCAGTCCTGGGGTTGGGTGTAGTCCTGGGGTTGCTGGTTCTTGTTCTTGCTCGCTGCTGCCTCCGTGGCTGCTTTTGCTCTCTAGGAATAAAGGGCTGGGCCGCACCTACTTCCTCGTTCACTGGGGAGGAGGTAGCGTAAACCAGACATTTTCAGTGTTGGAATTCCATGGAGTAAGGTGATTGGTAATCGTTATTAGTATTCTATAAGTCCCCAAATGAGCAAGAATCCAAAGACAGAGATAGATAGATGATAGATAGATAGATAGATGATAGATAGATGATAGATAGATAGATGATAGATAGGTAGATAGATATTGTCCAAATGGAGCCCTATATATTTAGATGTATGGAAAGGTGTGTGTGTATACACATGCGTATCTCATACACGGGTATACATGTATATGTCACATGTATCTGCATACACACTCATATATGCAGGAACCCTCTTCCCAGTGTGGTCTGATTTATTCACAATTAGAGTTCCATTAGAGAAGGAGTGAACCGTGCATCCTGGAGTCCTGTTGGCGGCGGCCAGACTGCAGCCTGGGGCCGTCAGCAGTGGCTGCAGAGCACAGGCGCTCCCTATTCGTATTCCAGACCTGTCCTGACCCCCAGGTCCTCCGTCTGGTCACATGGGCTCCCCTTCTGGCCTTGGGAGCCGAGACGAGGAAGCCGCCATCGCTGAGAGCCGGGCAATTAAAGGCTCAGGCCCGGTCTCAGCGGAGGCTCCTGGGTTACCACGGGGACTGGCGCCTGAGGCTTAATCAGGGCTCCCTGCGCCTTGTGGGCCCTGTCTGGTTGGTACAGGCAGCACGGCCACCACATCCTCCCACTTTTTAAAGGGAAAGCAGCCTCTTTTGAAATGGAAAGCAGGCGACTTTGTGGAGGGGCCTTCCTGGGAGAGTCTGAGAGGAGGGCAGTGGGGTCTCCGAGTCTCCGGCCTGCCTCCTGGGTTTGGGGAATAAAGTAAACGGTGCCGCAAGGCTACCTTTGTGTTTTTATTTTACTTCGTTAAAATGAGCATTTTAATATAAGTCATTGGAAGATCCGTGAGGACATAGGAATCTATACGTTAGAAGGCACGGCTGACATTGGCTCTGCAGATTACCACTCGAGTTAATTCCCTTTAGAAAGTACATCACGGGAAGGACTAGAGGGTGAGGGTGAGACAGACCCCCCCTGACAACACTGCCGTGTCCTTAGAGTTTCACAACCTTGTCCCTGGAGATGGCAGCGCCCGGCAGGGAGCCGCATCCTCCCACCGGCTGGGCCACGGCCAGAACCGTCCACCTGCACTTCTTGGCCAACTTCTAATCCCAAGGCAGCGGGACATCGGATCCTTCCCTGATCAGCCAAGCGCGGGTGTGCATGTGTGCACACCCCATGGACACGGGGGTGGTGATGGCGCGGGGCAGGGGCTAGAGCGCCAATGGGGGAGGGAGCATCAGCAATACGTCCAACAACACAGATCTAAAGCAAGGAGGGACGCTGAGTGCTACTCCTTCCGCCCTCCTCGACCCAGGCTGCGTGGAAAGGGCCCCTCGGCCGGCCCACTGCTGGGCTCCTGTTGCTGGGCCTCTGTCACGTGGGCCTCACCGTGACGCTTGTCATTGTCACACTGCTTTGTTGTTTGTTTGTTTGTGTTCTTTTATTTCATCTTTATTTATTTTTCAAATCTTTATTGTTGAAAGTATTACATATGCCCCCCTTTTCCCTCCATTGACCCCCTCCAGGCCACCCTCCCCCCCCGCCCCAGGCCCTCACCACCCCATTGTCTGTGTCCATGGGGTGTGCATATATGCACACAAGGTGCTTGGTTGATTACCGCCCACCCCCTTCCCCGCTGTCGCCCCGGATTCCGCACTCTGTTCCATGCCTCCAGGTCTCTGTATCCGCTGTGCTCGTCTGTTTGTTTTGTTTCTTAGGGTCCACATGTTGTCACGCTGCTTCTTGAACCTCATTGGTCACAACCAGGTTCTTGTGCCATTGAGTCGCTGGATCCACGTGCAAAATAATCTGTCCTAAGGCGGCGCGAGGCTGCATGACGGGCCTCTCCGGGGGCTGGCGCTCTTGTCCCGGGAAGACGGGACCTTGAAGTCCCATTTCGGGCGGTTTTGGTTCTCAGCAGAGGATGGCGGCTAGAGTCCTATTAAAAGACGCCCCAAATTTGCCAGCGTGTAGGCTGGCGTGTAGTTTATCACTAAGATCAGGGCACCGTAAAGAGTGAAAGGGGTGCTACTAGCTATCACGCCAGGACAAGAGGCATAGCCAAGGGTCGTCCCGCCAAGCTCAGCCATGGGCCGCTCGGCCGACCCGGCTGGCCCTGCAGCCCTGGTGCGGAATTCGCCTCCCGCAGGCCTCGGTCCTGACCTCGAGGCTAAGGGAGTCCCCTTAGCAAGGGAGCTGGGCATCCAGCTGGAGAGGCTCGGGGTTTACGATTAAACGAAAACAAAGAGACGCAGCGGCATTTCTCCCACCACGGAGGCTGTCTTCTTTCCAGAAGTGCTTCGCGCTGGCGGCGTCTGCCGTGTTGTTCAGGCCCCTCTTTCTTCCTCTCCTTTTCATCTTCTCTCGTCTCCAGCTGAGACACACAGCAGTGCCAGGGCTCTGGGTGGCCATGGCCGTGGGGTTATGGAGCACCCTCCCACCATCCCCAACGTCGCGCCCTCGGTGGCTGCCAGCCGGGTCCGGACTCGGCTTCCTCATCAGAGTCTGCCAGAGCTGCTGGGACCACGGTGACTTGGTCACTGCTCACCTGCTCTGTCTGGAGGCCCAGAGGGAGCTCCCTGGGCAGGGTGGGGGGTGTCAGGGGCGGCACCCACCTCGGCCCTGGCTGCCCCTCCCATCACCCACCCTTATCACTTGCCTGTGGCTCAGTCCCAGGGAAGGAAAAGGCGCCCCAATCCCTTCTTAGAAGCTCGCAGGGTCATATTCCATTGCAAACAGGGTTCAGCGGACGAAGAGGCAAAGCAAAGGGGAGACACAGGGACTCGGGGACTTCTGGAACATTCCTGGGTCCCATCACACAGGATGGTTGTTTGGAGGCAAAGGAGACAAGGAGCCGGGACTAGTGCGAGGGCCCGATCATGACACGTTGTGACCAAAAGGCCCAGGAATGCCGTGTCAAAGGCCCGAGGGAAAGCGGTCCCTCTGACCCCTCACGAGTCTTCTCTTAAACCCAGTTCCTCGAACCCAGACCACCTAGGTCTGGTCACCAGTCCTCTCGGCGGGAAGGTGGCAGCAGGTAAGTCTCAGGACACACCGCAATGCCCCAAAGAGAGAGGGGACTCGAGAACGTGACAGCTAGCTGTCCCTGCAGCTTGAAACACGTGTGTATGCATGCTCCTGTGTGTGTGCGTGTGTATATGTGTGTGTATCTATGTGTCTGTGTGTATCTCTGTGTTTATGTGTATCTCTGTGTGGTCTGTGTATCTGTGTGTATGTGTCCGCATGCATATGTGTGCATCTGTGTGTCTGTGTCCCTGTGTGTGCCTGTGTGTATGTGTCTCCGTGTGCATGTGTCTCTGTGTATCTCTGTGTGTGTATGTGTATCGCTGTGTGTCTTTGTGTGTGTATCTGTGCGTGTCTGTGTGTGCATGTATGTGTGTGCATGTGTGTCTCTCTGTGTCTGTATATCTGTGTGTGCCTGTGTATGTGTGTATGTGTGTCTCTGTATCTGTGTGTATCTGTGCGTGTCTGTGTGTGCATGTATGTGTGTGCATGTGTGTCTCTCTGTGTCTGTATATCTGTGTGTGCCTGTGTATGTGTGTATGTGTGTCTCTGTGTCTGTGTGTCTGTGTGTGTACATGCATGCGTGTGCTTCTGTGTATGTGTGTCTGTGTCTCTGTGTGTCAGTGTGTCTGTGAGTGTGTGGCGCTAACTCCTGGGTTTTCTCTTCAGGAGGCGTTGCGGGCTGTGCTGCATGTAACTGTCCCGCGCTCTCTTCCCCGCCGCTTTCTTTGTGCCGGTCCTCACTTTCCCGAGGCCTGTCCTCTCCACTCTCCAATCCACGCTCACCACGGAGCAGACATAACCCCAGGTTTCCAGTAAATCAGCACTGTGTGCTCCCCGGGACGTGGGGGTTTGAAGCTGACAGCCTGCTACACGGGAGGAGACGCCGCCCCGCCCTCGCACCCCAGCGGGAACCGGAGCGTGCGCGGCATCCCCTGTAAACGAGGCGACACAGACCCGTTACTCTGAGCACAGGTCTCGTGAAACGTGGGTCATACGCGCTCACCCTTGCCCACGTCTTCGACCAAACACAGCCCAGCACCGAGGTTTCCAAGTGCAGCTCCTTCCCTCCCTCCCTCCCTCTGCCGGGCACCAGGGGGTGCTGGGGCCACGGGGGAGGCGGGGAGGCGGGGGAGGCGGGGCCCTGCTGTGAGGCTGCGAGACAGGCTGGGATGGGGACCCCAGTGCTGCTGGGTGGCTGTTCTGGGCCCCGTCTTATGAGGCACATTCTGGCGGGGGGCGTGGGGTGGGGTGGCAGGGAGCAGTTTGGGGTTATTCCTCGCTGCCGTCATGATGCGCGTGGTGAAGGGCTTGGCCTCTGTTACGGGTCAGACTCACTGAGGACAAAGCTGGAGCGGGGTTTCCGACTCTCAGCCTGAGGGCCTTAGGGATGAGGTTGCGGCTGATGCTCAGAGGGGGCGCTGACTCCCGGTGACGACACCGTGGGGCCGATGGGGAGCCAGGGAGCACTAGGAGGGCCCGGAGGGGGGCGGCGCCTGGGGACAGTAGCTGGCAGCCACGGTTACACAGCGACCTGATATCCCAGGACCGTGGACACTGGGCCAGCCTTGGTTGGAAGTGACGCTAGAGACTGTGGGCTACTTGAGGGCAAGAGCCATGCTGTCCCTCCAGGGACAAGCGCCAACAGCAGGACAGAGTCTAGGTTAGTGCGGGAGGGGCGGGCGGGACACTGAGTTTCACTTGGGAAATGATGCAGACCGGTCCTCCTCGGGGGTTTCCTGAGCCGTGTTCCCTGGTTAAGGGCGACGAGCAGTTCTCCCAGCACAAAGCCATACTCGGTGCTTCCTGTCTATTGGGCCAGAATGCCTTCTCCCGCCCACAGAACCCCTCTCCAGGTCCCAGGGCTGCTGGGGAATGGCCGGCTGACCCTCCCCTCCTAGGGCCTGTGCGTGCCCAGCACCCAGGAAACAGACATCATGGTCCCTGGCTATGGATGGAGCCCAGGCATCTGTAGGCCCTGGAGATGCAGACGTGGACAAACAGACATCCCTGTCCAGATGCGGCTGGCACTGCAGCCTGTGCCCTGCAGCCTCGGTTGACAAATGAGGTTCAGTGTCCACCCCGGCCCTCCAGTCACTCCGAGTGGACAGGACCCAGGATGAGGGTTCTTCAGTGGGAGACCAGCCTGCCGGCGGCACGTGGGTTCCTGGGCATTGGTCATCCTGCAGCGTGGACCCCCAGCTGCTCCGCGGGGCATCCAGCTCTGCTCTGTCAACTCCGGCTCCGCGGCGGCCACACCTGTGAGTCGGGAGGTGAAATCTCTCGTTTTCACTTTACCTCGGTTCCCCAACATGTAGCAAATGAGGATGACTAATCACATTCATCTCCCATTTCACGCCCCCTCTGGGAGATGCCAGCCCCTCCGTGGCACCTAATCTAGTGCCCGTGCCCGCGGGGCGTCCAGGCCATTCCCATTCCTCAGCGAAGCGGCATCCCCTTCCTCCTCACTCGCCCGTCAGCCGTGTGTTGTTTCCGTCGGCGCTGTCTCGCTTCTGGTCTGTGTTGTTCTCCGAGGGCAGCGGCTGATGAAAGCAAACCCTCAGCCTGGCCTCTGTGAAGCTGGAACCCGCCTTCTCCTGTGGTGTCTGGCGGTGCCGGGAGCGCCAGCAGGCACCCGCCTCCTCTCCTCATTTTCCTGGCCCCGCTCTGTGTTCTCAGCCCTTGATTGGGAGCCCTGCGGAGGCCGCCTCTGCCCCGCGGCGTGTGCCACGTGTGATGACCCCCCTCGCCTGCGACCCGCTGAGATGTGGAGAGCTGCTGTCCGGAGGCGGCTGACCGATGGAAGTGGGTTTTGGCTGGGAAGGCCCCCTCTTCCTCCCCAGCACCAGCGTCTTCCTGAATCCCCGCATCCTGGGAGCCTGCAGCAGGGACTCAGACTCCAAGTGCTGGGACAGGGAGGGGGAGTTTGCCTCGCTTCCGGGAGGCAGCTCTGTCCAGGCTCCCAGCACACTGACTTTCTGGGAAATACTGAGCAGGTGCAGCCCCCCAACTCTCTGCCCCTTTCCCGCTGTCTTGGTCAGGGACCCAGGCTCTCTTTAGCCTCCTAATTGAAGCCTGTTTGCCCCGCCCCACATCCCCATCCTTACGCTTGATCCAATTCTAGGTTGTAATCGTCAACGCGTTCTAGATCCACACGTCAGTCAGGGCTGCTTTCTTTGGCATTGCTCTTCAGCGGAAAGCCCATGGGAGGGGGAGAGAGGGAAGAGGAGGAGGAGGAGGAGGAGGGAGAATAGGGTGGTTGGTATACTTAATCATACAAACAGGCCTTTTAATAAGGGCAGGTGAGACGTGTGACAGTGACAGTAGTGGGGCCACCAGATGCTCTGCACACGCGCCTCTGTGAGCCTCGGTAGCGTGTGGCCATCTGTGAGGTCTGAGCAGACCTGCAGGGCAGAGCACTGAGTGCATCAGCTGAACTGGGATCAGAGACGAAGGAACCTCACTTTCGGGAAAACCAAGCATCAGGATGCGGCATCCCCTGGAGGCCCTTCAGGAACATGAATGTCCTGCTTTCCACCTGCTCCTTCCTCCTCCCCCGCGAGGTGGGCAGCCCTACTGGCCCCAGACAGGCTCCCCTGCTCCATCTTCCCCGGGAGGGGGACCTCCTCCCACCCTGGACAGAGCTGAAGGACAAGACGTGGTGGCCAGACAGTGACCGTGTCCCCGTCCTCAGGGATGAAATACGGTCCTGTCAATCTCATCAGATGGTTGGAAAGGCGTGTTATGCGGGAGAGTGGATAAGCTCCATGTGGCTCCAGAGAGCAGAGGGAGCAGACCTGGAAAGTGAGGAAGCCTCCTGGGGCGGAGCCTGGATTCAGGTGAGGATTTCCTAACAGCTCTCTCGCCAAGAGGAGGAGCTGCTGACTCAGGCGGGGTGTTTGCAGCCCTGGGGGCACTCCTGAAGCAGCCGGGTGGGCACGTGAGTGATGAGGGGTAGAAGGGATTGCTGCACAGGACAGAGACTTGAGTCAGATTCTCCCCACCTCCCCAAGTCCACGTCCACACGCGTCTGCCCCGTTCAGCGGGGACTCCTAAAAGTGTGTGAGGCCCAAGCAGAGACTGGCCGGCAGCATGTGAAACAGGCAACAAATGCTCCCCCATCGCCTCCATCCCGGTCTCCCCACCAATGCTTGGACCGTGGTCCCAGTGAGCCCTGCTTCCGCCTGTGAGCCTGGGCGCCCTCTTTTAAACAGAGGTGAGAGGGAGGCGGTGGGAAGGGTCCGTTTCCCTGAGGGCTTCCCAGCGGTGGAAACTTCTCTCCCAGTGGGCTGCTGGCTGGGAAGTCACATCCAGATCAGTGTGTGGTCAAAGAAACCGACCCAACCCCACCGCACCGCATAGCTTCCCAAGTTTTCTCTTTTCTCCGGAAAAGACTTCCAGCCTCTCCTCCAAAAGGTGAGTCGTATCCTGAAAGCTTCCTTGGGGAACCATGTCAGATTCCACATTTGAAGGACACTCCATGATCTCTGACTACCTACTGTGCGTCCGCGTGGTGGTTGGTGGCTTGGCAGTGTTGGTACAGAGATGTGCATATGGGTCTTGCTGTCTAACTGTAATAAGTTTTGGGGTCAGTCTGATTTTCATACAGAAGATCCAGCATTCTACAGCAATGCCCGTGGCGTCACCACCCCTGGCCCCGCGGCTGTGTCTTTATGGGCAGATAGAGATTGAAGAGGGAGGTGACGGGGACACTGGGTGTGGGTTCATGTAGATAGGACACAAGGTCTCCACGCCCTTCTGCTCTCACCAGGGACGCGTTTCCTCACAGGCTCTTTGTAAAACAATCGCTCCTGAGGAGGTCAGCAGCGGAAAGTTTGTCTTCCCAAATTAGTAATCAAAGAGTGAAAATAATTAATAGAGAACGCAGCCCGGTTCCACACTGCGTTCCGTGTAGGTGTCCACAGAACAGTAAATCAGTGGGGGAAAGAAACAATCCAGGCATTTGCAATCAGGCCGCACGCGTGAGGCCCTGGGCAGGGGATTTGTGCTCCAAGGAGACAACATCTGCTGCGAGCAGGTTTATAAATAACAGCCAGAGCTTCAGGTGGCGCACGACAGACGGTCTCTCGTGTCCTTGTCCTTTTGTGTCCAGCACTGAATGCGTTTACGTCCCTGCTTGTGCTCCGGCCACGAATGTCTCTCTCCTCCCGTTAAACCGAAGCCTTCCCCATCCGCGGCCCAGAGACCCAGAGGAATCGGCTGCCTTTGCTTCTGACCGGCCCCTCCCTGTGAGGAGGAGCACGCCTGGAAGAAGTGCCATCAGACGCACGCTCGGCACTCTCATCCGCGAACCAGTTCCTTTTGTGTCGACACCAGGCTTGACCAAAAGAATGACGTGTGAGGTCAAGTGCATGAGCGCTAATTCGGAGCAATGATGGATGAGCCAATGTTGGGACCCTCTCTAATCTGGATGTTGGGCTGAAAGGCTGCTATTCTGCCCCCTTTTTACAAAGTCTCCTAATTTTCTAGTTGATGAAGTTCTCACAGACCCGGTGTCTGTGGGCTCTTTCCTCTCCTTGCATTCTCCAGCGCTCTGCCACGCTGCTGACACGCGTGAGTGACGGCCTTCCAGGAGGTGATTTTTCTTTGCTACGAAGGCCCTGATAAACATGCCTGTCTCTGCAGTCAGTTATGTGTGAAATCATCCACTCTGGCCACCTCAGAGCCGTGGCGAGGAACATGGCCTGCGAGGGAGCCTGCAGCTGGCCGAGACCCCGGAGCACAGACCCTCAGGTACCCGGAGCCGTGTTGCCATCGGTCACTGTTTGCTTCTACTTCTATTCCACTTTGGGGGAAGGAGGTGCAGCAAATGAAGATGCAGCTGGGGGCTTACCCGGGAAGTTCCTTTCCGAGTGTTCGTGTCATTAGTGGCTGTTATTTCAGCGGCCGGCACCTGCTGTGGCCTTGGGCCTGGACCGTGCGATTCCCCATTTCTGAGGATGCTCAGAGACCGAGCAGCACCCAGAACTCTCGAGTAAAAAACAAAATAAGCCTCCTAATTTTCATTTCCTAAAATAAGAAAGCAAATCGATGTATTATACCCACGTTTTTCAACAGTAAAAATTGACTTAAAAGATGGAAAAATAAGAGACTTTAATTGACAAATTTTAAGCACTGGCTTTGGTATGTGGAGATTTTTCCCAGACCTGGAAATTCACAGCGTGAGATTTATCCGGATGATCACTTAGTGCGTTATGGAATGTCCATTCACCGGGGTGTGCACCTAAAACTATGTAATAGTGCATTTCAACCGTAATTGAAAAGCAAAATATGGTTTAAATAATAATAAATGGAAGTTGCCGGTCCATTCTGTCGGGTTTGGGATGGGTCACAGGCTGCGTGTGTTCTTGCGCGCATTAGGGAGCCTCTCTGTAACGCACGCGTGCTCTGTGGTGTCTCGGCGACTGCTGCCCATTGCAAGTTCTGTTTGGCTTGAGAGCTCGCTGTGGGCTCTGTCGTTCTTGCACATGGACCTTACATGTACTAGGAATCCAAACCCAAAGCCCAAGTACAATTGACCCTTGACCAACAAGTACAGTGAATGACTTTCTTAGTAACATCTTCTTTTCAGTTTTTTTTAATTATAAGACTACAGTATATAACACACATAACAGAAAAGCCATGTTGGGGGAAGGAGTTGTAGCGAAGTAAGGTGCTGTGTGTGTGGATCGACTGACTGTGTCACCAGTAAGGCTTCCGGTCAACGGTAGGCTCTTAGTACGGTCAGCCCTCTGCACCCGGGGATTCCCAGCCGCGGATCAAAAATACTGTTTTTGGTTGAATTCTTGGATGTGAAACCTGCGGATACAAAAGGCCCGCTGTCAAGTTTTGGGGGAGCCAAAAGTTAGACGCAGGTTTTCGACGGCACAGGGCAGTGGGGCTGAGGGTGTCGATGACCCTAACCTCTGCATTGTTCGAGGTCAACTCTATTTTGTGTCTTTCCCAAGGATCGCTATTAGAATGTCCTCTGATGTCAGTCATTCCCAGCAGAGTAGAAATGTAAGTTAGCGGGTTAACTCTTCCAGGCATGTTCCCACTGTCAACATTGTCTCAGAGGAATGAAAAGGTTTGTCGTCATGCACAAGCCTCAGCGAGGAGCCATCGTGCTGTAGCTACACCAGGAGTTTCTCAGCACCACGCTGTCGTTGGCTTAGAACAGTGGTTCTCAACCTTCCTGATGCCGCGGCCCTTTAATACAGCTCCTCATGTCGTGGTGACCCCCAACCATAAAATTATTTTCGTTGCTACTTCATAACTAATTTTGCTACTGTTATATCTGTTTTCTGATGGTCTTAGGCTCTACAGCTGCAGTTCTCAACCTGTGGGTCGTGACTGTAGAGCCTAAGACCATCGGAAAACACAGATCTTTACATTACGATTCGTAACAGCAGCAAAATTACGTTATGAAGTAGCAACGAAAATAAGTTTATGGCTGGGGGTCACCACAACATGAGGAACTGTATTAAAGGGCCGCGGCATTAGGAAGGCTGAGAACCACTGGCTTAGAAAGAACTTGGAAATCATCCCGTAGCCCAGTTCAAATTATTTAGGCTCAACCCTGACTGAGGGCCTGCTTTATGTTCCCTCAAACCTGCATCTCATTTCATCCTTACGAAACCCTGGAAGTCAGGGAGAGTGTCATTATTTCATAGGTAAAGTAAGACCCGGAGACATTAATGTGTGGACTCAGGGCTATATAACCGGCATATGACAGAGCTGGTGTTTAAAACGAGGTTTTCTGGTCTCCAAAGCAGAGGTAGGTCTGTCAGCTCCATGACGACTTGGGAAGCGTATTAAAAGGAACAGGAAACATAGGGCTTGCCGCTGGCGTTCATAATGACGGCATTCCTGGGCGAAGGGGGATAAGCCGTCCCTGTATCATTAGCTTTTGCTACAGTGATGCTGTAACAAATTCCCCAAACCCGGTGGACTAAGACAACCTTCAGGAAGCATGAATCCGCCGGAAGTTGGCTGAGTCAGGCTGGTCTCCGTTGGGCTTGGCTTCAAGCTGTTCATGTGACTTTCATTTTCCTTAGACGAGTGCGGAAATGGTAGTGGCAGAAACGCACAAGAATAAGATTAGCCGTAACCGCAAGGTTAACCACATAAGGCAGTGGTCAGCAAACTCATTAGTCAACAGAGCCAAATATCAACAGTACAACCATTGAAATTTCTTTGGAGAGCCCAATTTTTTAAACTTAAACTTCTTCTAACGCCACTTCTTCAAAATAGACTCGCCCAGGCCGTGGTATTTTGTGGAAGAGCCACACTCAAGGGGCCAAAGAGCCGCATGTGGCTCGAGAGCCGCTGTTTGCCGACCACTGCCCTAAGGACATTTCACATCTCCATTTGCATCACATCTGACAACATTCTGCTGATGAATGCAAAAAGCAGGGTCAACCCCCAAATTAAGTAGCTGTTGATGAAGGAGCCCCATCTTAAGACCCTCAGAAGTGTCTTCTGAGTCTGGGATTGGGCCCCAAGCCCAGGCGCTTGTGGACTGTGTGAAGTCTGAGTTTAGCTCTTCTTGATTTGAAGGCCAAGGAGCTAAAAACAAAATAAAACAAACAAACAAAAGAACCCCAACCAAGTGATCAGCTCCATTTCTAACGGACAGAGTGGCAGGAGAGGGACAAGACTACTCTTCTTTGAAAAGGAAAGAAAAAGAGGCATGAGCTGCCACTGATCATGGCACGCCTGACACTCCCCTGGGAGACGCTGTTAGGAAATGTTTCTTGATCGGGCCCCGTGCTCCCCGTGGGTCTCCGTGGTCCCTCGTTCTCCATCACTCTTGATTCCACCCTCTGCAGGGTCTTTTCTAACGTCCTCTTTGGCCACATTTGATAAAGTCAGTGGAGGATACACGCTTCTCAGCAGCCTTCGCAGAGGCTTGCTGTCTCCAGAAACTTGGGGAGCCCCAGGACTATGTACAGCTTGGAAAAAATCTCCATTGTTTTGACATCTGGCAGTGTTTTTGACAATACAGGTCTCTCAAAAGCCGTGTGGGCTTCCTGCGTACTTAATTTTTGTCCACTGTGTGTGCTCAAAACACACAATTATTTCCAACACGTTCTTCTCTGTACATATAGACTTAATTAGGACCACTTCAGCCTCCTCAGACTTCTGTGGGACGATGCCCTGACCTTTCTACCAGGCGTTCTGTTCAGCTGGATGATATAATAAACACTGTATTATTTCTTCTATTGGCAAGCAAAGGGTGTTACAGTCATTCCTCTGATGTGGTCTTTATATTAAGGGTGTATCTTTCTGTCAGCACATGGATTTGATGGTTTTCAGAGTCTCTGTCATATGGCCATGCATTTGATTTAGTGAGATTCAGTTTTATTTCTAATATAGAGATTTCTGGGCTTTTTATATCCACTCAAAGTGTTGCTTGCAAAAATAGTTCTTTTCCTAGTGCTTCTATTTCTCATAGCTCATCAAATGCATTTAGTAGCAACAGATCAAGTTGTCTTCAGTTTGCTGTAGATGCCCTTGCACAAATCCACGCCTTTATTAGGTACGTCATGCGCCTGCCAGACTCCTGGGTCCGTCGTGTGGGACCTCCCGGAGTTCCCAGGCAGCTGCGATGCTTTTTCCATTCATCTCCCTCTGCGTTGGACTTTCTTGGGCATTGGCTCATGGAGCACTAAGCATTTTCTTTGCAACAGCTAATTAAAAGGTTGCTGTTACTGAATAAAATATAGACTTAAAAACAAAAGCTGTTAGTAGCTTTTATCCATCATCAAGGAATTAACCAATTGGCAACAAGTGGGACAGCTCCATTTCTGTAGATCTCCGAGGCCTAAATAGCTTAATGGGGGAGGCATGTTAAAAGGGATGGAATGACGTTCATTATGGATTAAGTTAATACATTTCAGACCCACCGCTTGGCTTAATTTAACAAATGCCACGTCTTAGTGTTTGGCAGGAAGTGGTTGCATGGACGTCATTCCAGCCCGGCTGGCTGAGCTGGTAGAAAGGGCCGGCGCCCGCTGAAAACTCTTCATCTCGATGCTGCTGCTTGCCCAGGCTCCACCCAGCCTCTCCGAGCTCCCCCACCCCCCTCCTTCTACCCAGAGCGAGGAGGGCGAGCATCCCTCATGCTTTCCAGGCAAAGCCACCTGAAATGGAGCAGGTTAGTCCGCTGTTGGGGAAACGGGGGTGTGGGGGGTGCCCTGCCATGGTTATAATCACTGAGTTCTAGAACATGTCCATGTTTCTATGTCATTAGATCACTGATATTCTTTTGAGGTAGGAATGGGAAAATGAGAAGTTGGGTGGAAAATGATGTAAATCACTATTTAGTTTTTATCATTGACCCTCTACTATGAACCGGGGACTCGGCACGCATTTCCTTATTTATTTCTCAAAATAATTGCAGGGTTGATCTCGCTTCTCCTAATGTGCTAGTGAGGGAAAGGGTGTCTGCACTGTTAGAATGTGGCCATGGGCATGCCTGGTGGGGGCAGGACTCCAACTAAGTCCTATCAACCCCCGCCCTGCAGATTTATGCCTTGCGCTGCCCTCGCTGCCTCTGCGGGGGGCGTGGGGGGGAGGGGGTGAAGGGGGGAGGGGGGAGGGAATCGGGCTTTACTCACGATGCTCGGAGCAATCAATTCCCCTTCAGTCTCTACCCCGAAGGTGTCGTCTGCACCTCGCAGGGGTCCTTGTGACTGAGGCATTTCCATGCCACTTGTCATTGAGAAGGTTCCTCCCAGCGTCCCTCCTCCCCTCGGGGGGTCGGGGGGATCCCACCATGTGTCACACGTGGAGATAGTGGCAGGTGGCACCTCCCCCGTCCTGGAAGCCGTGGGCCACAGGACATTATGGCCGTGTGGGCAGCCCTGACCCCAGTACAGAGAAGGCCGTGAGGCTGTGTCAGCGCCTCCTTCCTTAGCCAGCTAACTGCCACGCATCC
Organism: Ia io; assembly: GCA_025583905.1. Taxonomy (NCBI): domain Eukaryota; kingdom Metazoa; phylum Chordata; class Mammalia; order Chiroptera; family Vespertilionidae; genus Ia; species Ia io. Next base: position 991,810 of record JAJQQW010000013.1, on the reverse strand, counting down.
CAAACGGAAACCAGCCCCACACGCCATGATATTTTGAATTTAATTTTAAAAAATCAATTTGCCATGAATATTATAAAAATAAGTATATTACTCACAATTCGGGTGTTCTTGAATATTTTCAGCTAAAAATTCTCACGAAAAATGATTTTAAAGTTGGTCAGGGCTGCCACTTAGGGAAAACTTTTTTTTTATGGACGCGCGTGTTGTGCAGGGAAGGGCCACCGCTGGCGTCTACAGGCGCTGGTGCGTCCTCACTCAGGGCTGAGGCTAACAGGCTGCGCACCAGCCGCCACCAAATCCAAAGCCGCCCCCACAGCGGGTGCTGCTTGCTCATGTCGCTGAGGCACTGGCGGTGGCTGTGGGAGAGGCAGGGGTCCAGGCGTGCTTGCTACTCAGCTTAGCTGGGTTCGCTCTGAGCCCAGGCCCTGCTGTGACTCAAGGGCTTGAGTGGGAACTGGCCTCAGCTCAGGTCCACCTGCTCCAGGTGTGCTCAGGGGTCTGGGACTGACCGTGGGGCGGTTCTGCTCATGGAAACGGACTCAGTACAAGCGGAGCGACAGGAAGGAGGTGATGTCATTAAGTCAGAACAGACACACCATTACCTCCTCCCATCAGTCACGGGACAACCCATCCCTGACCTGAGGAGTTCATTACACTTCTGTTGGCGATGAGGGGGTGCTGGGGCTTGCCGGGGAGGGTGGGAATAGCCTATGGAATAGTTTACGGGCCACCAGCGCCCCCACTTACCTGAGCCACCAGCGCCCCCACTTCCCTATGAGCAGCACTGGCAGAGGTGAGCCCGGCGCAGCGCCGTGAACACCCGCCTGGTGATGTCAGCATGCACGGCCTCGGTGCGTGCAGGGAGCGCTACGGTCAACCACGTGGGCCACGTAAAGAGGGGGATCCCGCTGGTCACCTTGGGGTGACCTTGGGGTGTAACATGACACATGAGTGAGGGTGAGCGTATGCATGGGCTCAGAAGCATGGGCCCCGGATGGGACTGCAGTGCAGCTCAGAACTCCGGGCCTTTGTCAGAGGAGCTAGCCTCAGCTGACCATGTGACCACGGCCACCAAAGCCATCCATGACGCCAGCCTCACAGGCATTTCCACAAGCTGACTCACCTCAGAGGAGCCACACCTCCCTCCTACCCACAGGCGGTGCCGTCTGTCCCCCTGATTCAGCCACAGGATGGCAGCTGTGTGCAGACACCGCGTGAGGACTCGGCAGTGGGAAGGTGTGAGATTCCTAGGTCACGCCCGGACGAGAGAGCACCGAGCCGGCGAAGTAAGCACGTAAAGAACAGCAATGATTTTGTGAAGAGCTGATGACGCCTGCTCACTGAGTATGTGCTGGCCACTGTTTTGTGTTTCTTCCCAAGTATGCTGATGCTGACAGCTGTTAGGTGGGTGCTCTCCTCCCTTACTGATTTTCATGTTTTCAAAACAGAGGAGAGACTGAAGCAAGAGAGGCAGAAAGTCATTCGCCCTGGGTCACATGGCCATTAGTTGTCAGGACTTGTTTGAGCCCAGAGTCTTTGTGCTCACTCGCGAGGAGGAACTTCCATCAAAATGTGATGAGTGCTAAGAGCCACGCGAACCCGCGCCTCTGGGAGCTGGGAGAGCCGGACCCGCGCCTCTGGGAGCCGGGAGAGTCGGACCCGCGCCTCTGGGAGCCGGGAGAGCACTCGCTCTGGCTATGGACGGCGTTCACAGGAAAGCAGCCCGTGGACGGGGTCTGCCCGTGAAGATAAGCGAGAAGACGACATTTCCAGCGGAGAGAACAGCCTGGAACAGCCTGGAAGCAGGAGCGGGGGCTCAGAGTTCAGCGTGGCAGGAGCTGGGGGTCACGGAGCCACTTCCACTGGCAAAACAAGCTGGTCTGAGAGCACCTCCTGGCACAGCCTTTCGCTAGAAGGAAGGCTCCGATGCTGGAGAGGAAGGAAATTAACAAAGAGGTAATATTGAGCAGATAGTCCAGTCATCTATAATAATAAAAGCATAATATGCTAATTAGACCGGACATCCTTCCAAACAACCTTCCCGGTGAAGCCAGGGCTGCGAGGGAAGCCTGGTTCCCAGGTGCCTACTGGCGGCCGGAGGGAGGCCTGGGTCCTGGTGCAGGAGGGAAGCCCGGGTCCCGGGTGCCAGAGGGAAGCTGGTGCCGGCAGCCGGGGGAAGGAAGGCTGCACCTTGCACGAATTTCGTGCATCGGGCCTCTAGTCAGTGAATAATTGAATGAATGTGGGAAATAGTGTTACTTCTGTGGAGACACTTCTGAATCCAGCCTGTCTTGTTATGACCAGATGGGTCCTTGCCAACCATTTAGGTCCAATGGAACGCAAATTTATCTGCGTTTGAGCAAAACAGAATAAACAAAATAACCAAACCCATTAGAAGGCACTGTTGAGAACTGGCCAGTAAAGAACATTGCTGAGTTGACTAAAAAGTAAAAAAAAAATATCCAAAATTAGTGTCTGCTTAGATAGGGCCTGGCTAGATAATTGAGCTTACGTTGAGGTGACTGCATTCCTTCGCTTATTCATTCATTTAGCAAATATAAAAAAATCTGTTGAGCATGTGCCCTGACGCAGGCTGCATTCCGCCCCAGCACACGGCAGTACGTACAGACTGAGCCAGGCCCTTGCGGATCTCACATCGATTGAGGGGCCGGAGCTGAATAAGAAAGAGTTTGGTCAGACACCGCTGGTGAATGGACTGATCCCGTGGGCGAGCTCATGGAGGTGTTGAGTGAGAGAAGACTTTTGTGAGAGCCCTGAGACCATGCCCACGGCCACAGAGACCGTGTCGACAGCCACAGAGACCATGTCCACATCCACAGAGACCGTGTCCACGTCCACAGAGACCATGTCCACGTCCACAGAGACCATGTCCATGCCCTGGACAGCTGCGACCAGCACAGATGTGGGCAGGAGGGACCTGCATCTGCATGTCTCCCTGCAAAGGTGGCGTCGGGAGCAGTGCCTGGACATGGGGCCACATGGGCTTGGGGAGGAGCAGGGAAGGCAGCAGGTGGGTGGGAAGAGCCCGGAGTCAGTTCCCGCTTGGCCCAGGCCGGCAGGGAGGCGGCCACGTGCTGCCGTCCGTGGAGAAGGGGTTTTCTTGTCTGAGGCAGCGCCTGGGACCCGGCCTCACAGCTTAGCAGGTCTTCTCGTTCCCTCAAAGCCTCCCCTTCATGGGGAAGCCCCTCCCCGCTGCCTGGTGCCGTGCTCCTGGATAAGGCGTGTGATAGCAGGCAGCTGCCTGCTCCTCCCCACGGCTGGGGCGACTGGGCACAGCCCCGGGTACCCGCATGGCTGGCGGCAGGTGATCGTGTGGGAGACACCACCTGACAGTCTGCTGCTGGCGCTTCCCCGGAAGGTGACCTGCAGAGGCAACGGCTGGGAAGGCCATGCTGAGGTGGGACAGCTTTGCAGTGATAGTGGTTGGAGCGAGAAAGGACTGAGCTAACCCCTCAAGCATCTGCTAGCTGCCCGGACGGAGGCTGACTCGCCTGGGCCAGCAGCCCTGGGCCACGGGGAGCGGCGAGGCCTGGGGAGAGGTGAGGCATGGGTGGATGCGAGGCCTGGGGAGCGGTGAGGCATGGGGAGCGGCGAGGCATGGGGAGCAGCGAGGCATGGGGAGCAGCGAGGCCTGGGTGGATGCGAGGCCTAGGGAGCGGCGAGGCCTGGGGAGCGGCGAGGCCTGGGGAGCAGCGAGGTTTGGGGAGCGGCGAGGCATGGGGAGCGGTGAGGCCTGGGGAGCGGCGAGGCCTGGGGAGCGGCGAGGCCTCCGTGGATGCGAGGCCTGGGGAGATGTGAGGCCTGGGTGGATGCGAGGCCGGCCTTCCCAGTGATCAAAGGGGCTGTTGCCTCTGCACCAGGTGGGAGCAGGGGCTGAGTTCCCGGGGAAGGTGAATCTGTGCCCCATGCACACCTTCCTGAAAACGGGCTGTTGGACTCCCCAGCTCCCCAAAGGCCTCGGAAAGCCCCGGCTGACGGCGTCCGCACCCCAGCCTCGTTCCTCCAGTCTCAGCTCAGGACGTTCATCAGGTCCCACTCGTGAAGAGGCATCATCCTGCTCGCTGTGGACTGGAGAGCACGGGAGGCTGGGGAACACCGATGCTCACTGATACTGCCATTGACAGCACCTGTCAGCAACGCCCTGTGCCGGCCATGGGGGAAATGACTTCCCACATATCTTCACTTCCTCCTCACAGCCAGGGGAGCGAGAGCCACTCCAGGCCCCAGGAACAGCAGGAGGGCGGGACGGGGCCCCCCTGAGAGTTCCCCCTCCTGGTTCCCCTCCCCCCCCCGCCCACTGCGGGTTGGCCAGTTGAGAGTCTGGGTAGAATGGGTGCTTTCCCCAAACTCTCCGTGTTTCTCATCCCGGGTGGGACTAGGGGACACAAACACCCTCAGAATATAGTCACAACCTTCAAGGGGCTTGTTTTGGGGGTGCAGATTGGAGGACAGGTGGAATTCTGACCCCCAACCTCTGGGTGGGCCATAATAGATCCTCTCCCGCCCTGAGATAGCCCTTTTTGTCCAGGGTCATTCCGGGGCTGCGGGAACATTCCTGTTCCCAAGAACCCCCTGAAAACAGATCTCCTACAGACGCAGTGCGGTGCCACGGCTAAAAGCACAGTCTTTGGGTGAGACCTAGCTGGAGCCCTGCTTTGCACAGGAGCTGTGTGGCCTGAGGCAGGCACCATCCCTTGGAGCCTCAGCTCCCTGCACCGAGGGAGGGTCAGCTAGGACAAACACAGGTGAAAGTGGACAGGTCTTACGTACCCGTGAATATTAGCTGCTATTTACATGCTTGTTAAGTAAAACACTTAACACAATGGCGGAGAACACGTGCTCAAAAATAACCACTTAAGTTATAATTATTATATCAAGTTCTTAGCAAGTATCTGCCTCCTTTTATACTGTACACAGTGGCGGGGTATTGTTGTTGTTTCCAGGAACTCAGAGAATCCGGTCGTGATGACAGTGGCTTGTAGCTCTGCCACACCTGGCTGACGGTCTGGGGCTCACAAAACTCTTAATACCAGGAAACGACAGGGGACGAGCGTCATGCGACCCGGTCAGACAGTCTTCTGGACCAAACTACAGGGAGAAGTGTGGGGTGAGGAGGCAGGTCTGAGTGAGGAGCTCTGCTTCGGAACAAGGACGTAAAGGAGATGTACTGTATTTTCCGACGTATAAGACGACTGGGCGTATAAGATTTTCCTGGGTTAAAAAGTTGTCTTATACGCCGGAAAATACGGTACGTGTGTGTGTGTGTGTGTGTGTGTGTGTGTGTGTGTGTGTGTGTGTATGTATACACACACACACACACACACACATATACATATATATATATATATATATATATATATATATATATATATATATATATATATATATATATATATACCGTATTTTCCAGCATATAAGACAACTTTTTAACCCAGGAAAATCTTACACGCCCAGTCGTCTTATACGCCGGAAAATACGGTAGGTATATTGACTCAGTGTTCAGTGTGAGCCTTTGGCACAGAACAGAAAGTGTCCGCCCGCCGCCTGCAGAGCCAAACACCGGCCCGAGAGCCGCAGCGGCAGGAGCGGCTATTTTGTGATGCGTGGCGCCGGCCCGGAGAACTGGACACTGCTGCTCTGAGGTCTGAGCTCCCGCAGGCGTGTAGGTTACTGATGACACAGGACATCACAGGACACCGTGGGCTAGGGGTTCAAGGACACGGAGGAGACTGATGGGTCGGGGTGAGGAGTCATTTCTTCAGGCCTTGAGGACAGCTCTGAAGTCCGGTCCTGGGTCCCTCTGTCGGGTCTCTTGGATTTGATCCCAAAGATGAAACTAAAATGTAATTTAGGTCAAGATGTTATCTCCATGTCTCCGGGTCTACTTTTAATCACCAGTTTATTTGGGTCATTAGGTTCCACCTATGAGGGAGATCATGGGATACTTGTCTTCCTCTGCCTGGCTTATTTCGCTCAGCAAAGGCTCTCCAGGACCATCCATGCTGTTGTAAATGGTAAGAGTTCTTTCTTTTTTATTGCCACCTACTATTCCATTGTGTGAGCATGGACAGACTATGGAACCTCAGAGGGAAGGCAGGGGAGGGTGGGTGGGAAGAGATCAACCAATGAACTTGTCTGCATATATGCATCACCCACGGACACAGACAATGGGGTGGTGAGGGCCTGGAGGTGGGGAGAGGATGGGAGCGGGCTGGAAGAGGTTAATGGGGGAAAGGAGGACCTATGTAATACTTTCCACGATAAAGATTAAAAAAAAAAAGAAGATGTTGTCTCTAGCCTGACAGAGGTCTGGGCTGTGTAACCATTTGTCAGATCATGGCTGCTGTCTTTGCTGCCTTGGGGGTGCTGGTTGTGGGAGAGGCTAGGTCTCTGAGGGTGATGGAGAAGAGGTGTGATGTCTAGAGCGAGGATTTAGAACGAAAGCTAGTTGCAGTCACAAGGAGCCTGGGTTTCGCTTTCACCAGGTGCTTTCGCGTGGGCTCACTCACTCAGCCTGCCAGTGACCCTAGAGAGGTACCTCAACCTCCATTCTTAAGAAAACTGGACAGGGCCTTGAGAAGGTAGCTAACTTGTCCCGTGAGGCAGGTAGTGGACTGCCAAGCCAGGACTAGATCCCGGGACTGTGTGACTCCTTCCCGTTACCCAGCCATGCGGGTGGCGTGGTCATCAGGCAAAATGGAGTTCATGGAAAAAGAACTCATTCTCAAGTGAAGAACTGCCCCAGAGATTCGCGGAAGATAGTTTCAAGGTGTGTGTTGGGTGCAGCGGCTTTAGGTTGTCACTTTCGGCACCTTCTCCAGTCGCTATGCTAATGAGATTCCTTAGAAAAGCTCCACCTCTTCTTTCCCGTGACAGCTCTGCCCACCCTGGGAGGAAGGACAGCATCTGGCCACCAGGAGGGGTGGGGCCTAGTTGTGATCCTTGGCTGTTAAAGGCCAAGACGTGAGATGGACGAGGTTTCCATTGTCTCTGGATTTTCCTTCTTATGGAAAAGGCACCCGCACACCTGACTCCTTTGAACTGAAGACAAGTGGCAGGCAGTGAGGAAAGCAGCCCATGGAAAGCTCTGTAGCTGATGATGCAGACCCTGTATTATCTGTGCACTCCTCCATTAAAAAAAGTCAAAAGAGAATGAGAACAAAGGAAGGCATTGTTAGGCAGGTGTTGAAGAACAAGGATTCTGGACTTCCTCCTCCTCGTTCTCGTCTTCACAACTATATATGACACCGTTGCAAAGCCAGCCAAGAATTGGCTGCTTCCACTCTTTTCTGTGCTGTTTATTCTTAATTGTGTTTGTGGGCTTGTTTTCTCTCTCTCCCCCTTTTTGAGAATATTTTCTTTGTAAGGGCCCTGATCTCTGGCACAGACTCAACTTCGCAAGGCCTGAAAGATTTTGAGATCTCTCTGACTTGAGAGAGAGAGAGAAGAGAGAAGAGAGAGGGGAGAGAGAGCGCTCACTATCCCCCACATCTGCACGGAGCTGGGCTGTCGTGAACGTGGGAGGGGATGTCTGTTGTAACCTGAGTCATCAGTGCTGGAGCATCAGTGTCTGCTTTCCTCACTGCGGAGTTCACGCATCAGTTCCAGAGGGAAGACGGTGCTTACAGTGACCTTCAGCTTTCCTGGGGCCACGAGCCGGCGAAGCAGTTGCCTGGAACTGGGAGGCGGCGCCTGGACCAGCTGAATCCAAGGTGCAAGGCAAGTCTGAGTTCTGTAGCCATCGCTGCTCTCACTGCTGTGGGTGCTGTTCCCAAAAGCATTGCCCTTGGCGAACGGAGGCACATTCTTTCCTTCGTTCATTGAGAAAGTATATGTTTACAGGCCATGTGTCAGAGAGGATGATCTACCATGTGTGCCGGTTAATAATGCGGATTTTGTCATCAAAGAAAACGCGATCATTTCAAGAGAAACATCAAAAGTGCTTTAATCAAAGTAATGTCCATCGTTAGCGACACATTTCCCCCATCTTTCAGGTAATTTGTAGATAAGTCCCAATAGAACTTGTCTTGTTTTGAGGCAAACCATTCAGAGACCCAATTTTCCACTTCTTCGTACGTGTTGAACTGCTGCTCAGAAAGTGCGTGTGCCATCGATCGGAACAGGTGGGCATCTGACGGAGCAAGGTCTGGTGAATACAGCGGGTGGGGTAATACTTCCCAGGCAAGATCTTTTCACGTGTCTGTAACTGGTTTTGAAGCATGTGATGGTGCGTCATCATGAAGCGAAATTACTTTGCCGTGTCTTCTGGAACGTTCTGGTCTTTTCACGATCAAAGTGTGGCTCAAATTGATGATTTGTTGTCGGTAGCGATCAGTATTAACGGTTTCACATGGTTTTAGAAGCTCATTATACACCACACCTTCCTGATCCCACCAAGATTTTGCTCTTCTATCTGATTATTCTGTTTCACTCCATGCCAGGCACTCACTAGGTGCTTGTCCATAGGAGAGTTCTGCGGCCCCTCTTTCCATGAAGCAGCCTTGGCACCCTCATTTTCCAGCTGGGAAGATGGACACCCTCAAGGCAGAGCTCTCTCGCCTGAGGGTCACAGGTCAGAGCATTGTCTTCTTTCCGAAGCGATTTGGCCTGGCAGTCGATGTTGATGGTTGACCTGGATCAACCCATGATTTTGTGTGTTTGGGATTCTTAAAATAAATCCACTTTTCATCGCCAGTCACAGTTCGAGGCAAAAAAAAAGACTTTCTTTCGTGCCGTTGAAGCAACATTTTACTGGTGACTTTTCAGTTTTCCATTTGTCTTTTGTTCAGTTGATGTGGCACCCATTTTCCTTCCTTTAAAATCTTTCCCGTTGCTTGCAAAGGATCGGAAATTGTTTGCTGAGCAACGTTTAATCTTTCTGCAAGTTGTTTTTGAGTTTGACACGCATCTTCATCCAATAATGCTTGTAATTGTTGGTCTTCAAACTTTTTCGGTTGACCTGGACGTCTTTGTCTCTCACATCAAAATCATCACTTTTAAAGCATTTAAACCAGCGTTCACAAGGATCTTGAGATGGAGCATGTTCACCATAAGCTTCCCGAAGTATACGATAACTTTCAGCAGCACTTTCCTTCAAAATAAAGTAATGAATTAAAACTTCCTGCAAGTACTCTTTTTTTGGCACGAAATTCGACATTTTTAAGCATAAAAATATCTGTGATGTTAACACCTTCAGAAAATGTGACATGTGAAGTTTTGAAGCTAGCTGTCAACACAACAAAATAGCATACATATCAAATCGCATATATAACAACATATGTGTAACTCCATCTATTGAAAAAAGTCCGCATTTAACTGGTACACCTGGTAAAGAGGGGTACGAGACTACCTCCATTCTCAAGACACCCCACGACTAGCAGAAGAGAAAGGCACACACAGAGACTAGTTGTAGCTGCTGTAATAAAGTGTACGAAAGGCTCCACGGTGTCAGGCCTTGGAGGGCTTAGTAAATAAGGAAGGCCCAATGCACAGATTCCCTCTGAGCCATTATTGATGGTCACTTAGCAATGCTCCTTCCAAGGGGGAGGGCAGAATTCATGTCTTGTCTCTTAAAGTCACCAAGGTGTTTGATTGCACAGTTACCCAGCATTTCTGGGAGTAATCACAATATAGAAATGGTCTTGTTAGAAATTTGATATCAACAATATTAATTAACAAAATACTCAGTTATTGAAATGACAAGAAACTAGTAAGTGGGACTGTATGTCTATTGAGAATTTCCGTGCACCTTTCGTTTACAAAACCCCGTCACCTTGTGGACACTGACCGCTGGCTCCTTTCCCGAGTGGAGGTTCATGCCTTGGTGTCCCGTGGCTTCTGTGTCCAGTCCGTGAGCCTGTATCAAGGCCTCGACAAAACGGTTTCTCTCTTCCATGGCCACGTGATACTTCTTTCAGGAAAACACCGCATTATCTTGTTTATGTCATAGATGCTGTTTATATCACATTCCATTTCTCTAGTATGAAGATTTATACCTGATTCTTAGTAAAGAGGATTTTGCTCTTCTATCTGACTTACTCTGTTTCACTCCATGCCAGGCACTCACTAGGTGCTTGTCCATAGGAGGCCCCTCTTTCCATGAAGCAGTCGCAGCCTCCTCATTTTCCAGCTGGGAAGATGGACACCCTCAAGGCGGAGCTCTCTCGCCTGAGGGTCACAGGTCAGAGATGGCAGCGCTGTCCCTGGAACCCAGGTGTGCCAGCTCCTGTCCGGCACCCTCTCCGCTGCACGGGGCACCCCGGCACTCTGACAGCCCATTCCCAGCACCGGGTGTGGTGCCTCCCGCTCCCATTAAGTCATCAGTCAGGACAGGACATGGAGGGAGAGGTTTCTCGAAAGAATGCAAGGCTTGCTCACTCGGTCTCGCTTTATTTGAAAACGACTTTCCCTCTGGTAGTTGGCTTTCAAGTAGCACGCTGGACTCACAACTTCTCGAGCTCAGAGCTGCTCTCCCGAGGACACGTTCTTTCTTTTAATTGAAGTCTTCATCATTGGCCGGCTGCCAAGGGGCCACCAGATGTCTCTTTCTTTGCTGCAGCTGAAGCAGATTAGGATGTTCCAGCTCGCTTTACAATCCGCTGTACTCTGCTGGCAGCCTGATTTCTTTAGCAAACCACTCTTGGGAGGCCGGAATCCTGGTGCCGGCAGCAACAAGTGAGTCCTCAGAATATGTTTTCTTAGATGCTCTCGGGCAAATTACACACACTCAGCTCTCGCGCTCTCCCCCTCCCTCCCTCCTCTTATTTTAGTGGCTAGGCCTAGATTTTCCTAAGTTTTCACATACATACAACTTTCTCAGGATGTGCAGCCCCAAAATTAATCCTCAAGGGACAAACTAATCCCCCAACTGGGACCTTAAGAAATCTCTTCTCAGAAATTGTTCATTTTCTTCCTGGAAGCTTAAAGAACAAGCCCCACCGCCTTTCCCTGCTCCTTTCTTCAACCCTGTTCTTCGTGTCCCGAGATGCTTCGGGCTTGGATGGACTGTAGATGGGGTGTGAGCAGGGAGCGGGGATGCCTTAGAGTTCATTCTGCCCCCTGAAGCAGATGCAGAGCTCATTCCTACTCGGGCCTGTATTTGTGACACCCAGCACAGGCCCCGGCACTTCGTTGTGGCTAGGAAAATATTTATTGACTCAGCTAACCCAGCGGTCAGCAAACTGAGCTCGCGAGCCACATGCGGCTCTTTGGCCCTTTGAGTGTGGCTCTTCCACAAAATACCACGTACCCTAATTAAGTTAATAACAATGTAGCTACCTATATAGTTTAAGTTTAAAAAATTTGGCTCTCAAAAGAAATTTCAATGGTTGTACTGTTGATATTTGGCTCTGTTGACTAATGAGTTTGCCGACCACTGATTACTAGCCCATAGCCACGCCTCGGCTGGTCGGCTAAGGCAATTCAGTCATTTCTTATTTTCCACACTGACTTGTAGCCTTCGTGCCCTTTACCCCTGACTAAGTGGTGCATGATGAGGGGTTTTAGTTTACTTTCCGGTCCCATAGGAGCCAACCAATTCACCATATTATAAAACAGATGGGAGGTGGGCTTCATAGGACTCGGGGAGGTCCCAGGGCCTTCAGGGACCTGTCACTGGAGTGAGGACGGGAAAGCTTTGCCCCTTAGCCAAGTTTTGTTAGCCTCAGGTGACGGTGTTAACACGGTGCTAGGCTGCCTTTTCAGCAAAACACAGACAAAGCCGAACAGAAGAAAAGCAACCACAGCGGCCCGCTGCCCACTGGCTGGCGGAAGCAGCAGGAGCGTGGCGTGGAGGGGGGGGAGTTGCGGGGGGGGGGCATGGCGTTCCTTCAACTGGATTGTGGGAACGATTTTATTTACTATGAAAAAACCCACCCCTTTCTCGTGCTGAAGATTTATTTGGAAGTTCTGGGCAGATTAGCTTTTGGTGAGAGTCGGAACTAAAAACTTTATTGGGAATGCTGCGTACACTCCAAAGACCAACCAGAGAGTTTAAGTTAGATGTGATTAGTGTGGAGAAAGTTACATTTATCGTCCTCACATGTATAATTGATCACATGCAAGGCCTTTTGTAACTATAAAAGAGACAGCCCATTAAATTGTTTTACCCCAAGGATTACACAAATTTGCGGGTATCAGATTGAATCACCAGCTACTGGTTCCCTAGCAATGGTAAATCATTAAGGTGCTGATTTCTATTCATGTCTCTTTCTTGCTGGTTATTATTAACTAAATAGCTCCTCCCAGTTTTAGCTTTATTTTCAAAAGTCTAAAGGAATCATCGGGCCTCTCCAGCAACTGATACCTCACTGGGTGCCCCTAGCCCTAAAGGTCACCTTTGAGTGATCTTAAAACAAAGACATTGGGCAAGAAGGTAACGGGGTTATCTAGTCCTGGACGGAGAGTCTCTGCAGAGAGAAGTGGGAGCCCGTCGTCTCTCCCAATGGGAGTAGAGAAGCCAGAGCGTGCTGGGCCTCGTTTTGTGCAGATTGGCTGAGCTCATCTCCAGCCCTCCCATCACCCAGAGAAGAACGTGCTCAGGGTTCAGGGCAACGTGATGAGTATCATTACGGGGCACACACCGGCAACCAGATTGGCTCACGTGCTTGAGCTGGGAAGGGTGTGGAGGTCGGCTGCCACTCCTGGTTTATCCAGGCGGCCTGCGGGACAGGCATGAACTCCGTCTCTTCTCGTAGAGGTCCCCGGAGGGCACAGCTGCAAGCCAGAGCCGCGAGCCACAGCCGCGAGGCACAGCGCCGCACGGGAGGAGGCCAGACCCAGCCTGCCACTGTCCCTGTTCTTCTGAGGGTTTTCATTTGAAGAAATGCACCTGGCAGATCTCAGGCATTGTAAGTGGGTGTTCAGGTGGCCGTGTTGCCATATAGAGCGTCTCCAGGTCAGCATCCCCGTTCCTCCCAGGCTCACAAGGAGCACCCAGCCCGGCCGTGGGCACCTAGAAACTAGGGTGTGCCTGTTCCCGAGGAGGGCCACAGGAGCTGCTGTCCCTTTGTCCCGAAGCAATCCGTGCGCGGTGCTGATTTTTGCATTGCACCAGATCAATTTCACTTACAATTTTAACTGGCGAGGTCAAAAGGTGTGTGCGCATCTATAAATCTAGGGCCTGTCAGCCTCATGCAGTTTAGAGAGGGGGGCAGAGATTGTGCTAAATAAATGGAATTCAGTTTTAAATGAAGTCTCTCAATTAGCATTGAACATTTTTTTAAAACAATCAAGTTATTAAAGCTAGAAAGGAGTTAATGAGCCCACGGAGAAAGTGACTCCTGCAGACCGTTGTGTTTGGGACGGTGACTGCTTTGTGACATTTTGGTGTCATTACAACATGAAGCGAGGAGGCACAGTGTCTCCGGAGTGTTTCTCCGCGTGCCCTGCTGGAAGCTCTGAAAAGGCAAGATGGTGCTGGGGAGCGACTCCAGCCTGTGCCTTTGGTTACCGGCTTCCCAGACCGTCGAGCTGAGGCTGCGACACACAGTGATTCCAGAGTGTCTGCCACGGCGCCCACGCCGATGCCCTGGTGTCCCAGGCGCCGCGGGAGGTCACGCTGGGTGGTGAGGAGGTGGAGGTGGGGATGGAGGGGAGCGGGAGATTTATCTCAACTGTGATGTCCAAGTAACATGAGACAATCCTCAGCATCAGGCCTGAACGTCAGCCCCCCGACCAGGGCGCCGGCTGAGCAACCACGTCCCTGAGGCGCCTTCCTCTCCTCGTCACAGCAGCGATGGAGGCCTGTACTGAAGGACGAGCAGATCTATAAGAAGTTGCAAAACAATATGGTTCATGCTAAGGAGGAAGGTCGACTTACACCTGGGATTTGAAAACCGCACGGATGCGAGAGAAAAAACTTTTTTTTTTAGAAAATTGAAAATTCCAAAATGCAAACCTCGAGAAGAAATGTTGACATAACCCTCTGCTGTTGAGCCCAGAAATGAAAGCTGGTGGTCGACACGAGGCTGCTTACAAAAACCCCAGATGCCCTGAGGAATCACCGCCGGGCACACAGCAATGTTCTACGTCCTCTCGCCATCACTCTTCCCCAGATGTTGCCTCCTGCTGTGCCATCTTCACAGCCAAGAGGCAGCAGGAGGGAAACATCTGGGCTCTCCACCGAGGAGTGGGTCTCCGGGGAGAGAGGCTCCCCCGCCCCGGCTCCTGCCGGCCGTCCGTGCAGCCCCGCTCCCGTTCCCGTTTGCCGGTGGGCCCATGTTTAGTAAAGTTTCACATATTTCAAGTCTCTTGGCCCACATCTGGCGTGCTCCTCCGTGGGTTAATTTGACCTGGAAGGTATGTTCTGTGTTGTGTGTGTTGTTTGCATGTGCAGACACCTATGCCTGTGCTTTTGTGTACGTGTGTTCCTATGGCTTTGAAACTAGGGTGGCTGTAACTAGTCGTTCCGGCAAGAACGTGTGTAACTCGCTCAGCAGAAGTCAGGAAAGGAGACACCGGTCGAGACGGATGTCTCCCAGCACAGGCGCTGTGGGAAGTCGGTTCTCAGAGGCCCTGCCGCCACCGAGAGCCAGCGGAGCCGCCAGGCACCGGCCCGCCGTCCCCTGCGCTTGTGGTGCCACGCGCCCCCGGACTCTCTTCCCGCGCAGGGCGGCCGGAGCGTGAGGTCTGCCTCCCACACCGGAGAGGTGGCCGGCGCAGGTGGCCTGGACTCAGGGCCGCAGTCCTTCCACGCCAAAGACCCGGACAGGGAGGCCCAGCATAGTGTCTCTTTAGCTGAGCCGAGCGCTCAGAATACAGACACAGGAGGAGCCCGGGGCAGTGTGGCTCCGACTCTGAGCTTGGGTGTCTCTGAGTGTCAGCCTGGGGGCGCTCTTGGAAATCTGCTGTCCGGGGAAGCGCCCTGTCGGGACATGCTCCCGGAGCCGCTGTGACTGTGACCCCGTGGCCCTCGCTCGGCGGTGCCCCGCGTTCTCCGGGAAGGATGAGCTGCCGCTCCTCGGCGGTGGGTCTGAGACGCTCCCCCGAGAAGGGCTGCTGTGGCTGCGGTGCTCTGTAAGGTGGTTACGTGCGTGTGCGCTGCCACTTAGGCCTGAAGAGTAAATATTTGTGCTCATTACAGCAGTGTCATCCCTGTGCCAATTATGTCAGCATCAACATGTGGATGTTAATGTCAGCGTTAGCATGAGCACTTGCTCTTCAGAAACACGCTGCGGCGCCTCAGATCCTGTGACCCAACCACCTCTGACGGGCAGTCGTGTTAATCACGGCCCGGCACTGCAGGCGGCCTTACACACGGAACACCGTCTTTTTTCCAGGGTTTCCTGGGAATCGGATGCTATGATGCAGGCCCCTGAGCAGTTTCCTTTCAACATGCGACCTGGTGAGTAACCAGCTATCCGAGGACAACGCTGCCGGTAACGCGCAGACCCCACAGAGCGGTGGTGGAGAGAGCTGGAGTGTGGAGAGGAGGGAGAGGAGAATTCTCCTGAATTAGCTGTAGCTGTCGAGCAGCATTGGGCGTGTTACCTGTTACATGGGAAAGCGCCTCATCCTCCAGGAAGCCCGGGGAGGGAGGCCAGGGCGGCTGGGACCTGAGGCTTCAGCTCGGGGGTGATGCACGGTGAGGCCGAGGGCCTTGTTCCGGGGAGGCGCCCAGTCAGGTGACCCCTTCTGGATCCACTCCATCAGTCCCATTCCTTCTTCGTGAGACAGCTGTGGTCACGTCACCCACTCTGGGGGCCCTTCAAGGGGCGCCTTGTCCTGGTGACAAACGCTCGGCTTCATGGCTCCGATCGGCCGCGTCTTTAGTTCTGTCCACGGAGGAGCCCTCCAAGCCTCCCTGACCGGCCCAACCTGTGCTTTCTGTGTTGTTTTGTGTCACTGAATTTCTCGGGAGCAACTTCAGCTCTTTGCCCCGTTTCTGTTGAATCCCTTACTCTCACTCTGCCTCCCTCTCTCGGCCCCTGTTTCACTCCTTCTCCTCGTTCCTGCAGTCGGTCCGGCCTTCTGCTTGGGGTCTCCGGTTAGAAAAAGTGCCCAGAAAGCAGCTCCCACGTGCCCCGGACCTCCAGGACGGCACAGTTCCCCGCGCGCTGTCTCCCTGTCTCCACCGAGCTTCCAGTGCTCCTCCCTCTCTTTCTCCTTCTTTCTTCTCCTGCTCCCTCACATGCCTCCTTCCTCTCTGTTTCCCTCCCCAGGCTTGCTTTCGCCCTCCCTCCCTCCCTCCCTCCCTTCCTTCCTCTTTTCCTTGTGAAAGTGGGGCTCTCTCAGGTCAAGAACTTCTTTGCAGCCAGAAAGCGGTCAGGCCAGGATTTGAACACCAAGCTGAGAGGCTCAAACTCTTTCTCTCTCCAAGTCTGAAAGAAGCAGATGTGCTCACTTTGTACAAGGCTGGAATCTTTAATAAACGATGGAAACCGTCCTGTTTCCCAGAGAAAATCCCGCCGCCTCCCCAGGCCCCGTTTCCGCACATGCCACGCTGCGGTGGGGGCCTCAGCTCAGAGGACCTTCGGCTCAGTGGAACCTGTAGGCATCAGGACTAGACTGTGAGCTCCGGAACGTGCATCCTTAACCGGGGATGAGAACGACAACCTCCCGAGCTGAGGGTGAGCGTCAGGTCAGAGGATGACCTAGGCCCAGCCTGGTTCTCTGGGCCGCCGTGCACTTGACATGCGCAGATTGTGAAGCTGCTCGGCCAAGCCCTGTGCTAAGCCCTCAGCCCCCGTGTCCCACGGAGACCAGAGGGAGAGGGAGAGGAGCGACCCTCGCCGCGCCTCCAGAGGCTCAGGAGGAGCACGTCTCACGCCCACCTCTCCCTGAGAGAGGCCTCCATGGCGCTGGAGGCGGGGTGTTTGGGGGCTGGGACCTTCCCATGCCTCGCGAGCAGGGCTCCTAGGCAGCCACCGAAGGGACCCGCTCGTCATTACCGTTCCTGGAAAAGCATCTAAGTTGGCCCATTCCCACAATAGGACCAGGAAATTCCCATGGTGCTGCAGCACAGCTCCCGGAGGTTAGTGGGTCAACTGCCGGTCCCCTCTCCCAGCGGACCCGTGCGAGCTATCCCACGGGCCACGGGGCCAGCGGAGAGGGATGGGCTGTGGGAAAGAGCACAGGACTGGACGGGGGGCCTGGGCTCCCCTCCCGGCCCCACCACCCTGTGCTGAGACCCTGGGAACATCATCACGTCACCTGCCGGTTAGGGACTCGTTCAGTCCCGGGCCCCGAATCCCCTGGGTGATGGAATGAGAAGACCGCCTCTCGGGGCCCTCCCCAGAGCTTCCAGTCCCATTCCCCTGCAGCGGGGCCCAGCATCGGTGTGTTTGGAGAGCTTGCCAGGCGATCCGCACAGGCAGCCGCGTTGAAACCATGTTGTTAGACTGCAGTCTGCAGCCTCGGTCAGTCTGAGCCTGTTGCTCACTAAGTGTCTAAGGGTAGAAGACCAGTCCTGAGCCAGCCATCGGGCTGCGATAACTTTTTTCATAAGCCCCTTGCTCCCTTTCCTTGGTGGGAATTGGTATTGACGTGTGCACCTGATAAATCATCCTTGTGTGCCTACTGTGTGCAGGGGCGTGGAGATGCTACCACGGAGGCTGAGTCGCGCAGGCTCAGTTGCTTAGAAGAGCAAACATCCCCTGACCCAGCTCCGGGCGTCCTCAGGGAGATGGCCCGGAGCCGAGTGCTTTCCCATCTGGACCAGCCGCCGGGGACAGGCCTTGGCGGTGGCAGCAGACGCGGCATCTGGCTGACCTCCCTCTGCTGGTAACGGCCCAGGGCCTGGGTGAGCCCCCCTCGGCACCCCCAGCTCTAGCCTCTGTGCTCGGGTCCCCCTCACAGGCCCAGGAGGCGAGGGGAGCCCTAGTCAGAGAGCCGGGGGTTAGAGCAAAGCTAGGAACTGACCTCGGCTCTGGTGTCGGCTGGAGCGGGCAGAAGGGTCTGAGATACTCAAAGGGTTGCATCTGAAGAAGAAGCAAGTCTGCGCTTTTCCGAGATGTTTACTCTCGTCCTTCCTAACCCCGTGTTTATTCACAGCCCGCCTCCCTCCAGAAAAGACGGGGGGTGAAGGATCAGAATCTGGTAGACGCCATTGCAGATCTGCTCCAGATGGAGGCCCTTCCCGGCCACCTCCCCCACCCCCACCCACCCTGTCTCCATGTGCTAAATATCTGTGTCCCTTTCTACACTCTCTGCTTCTGTTGCTAATTGTCCCTTCAGGGGTCCCCTCAGACATCCAGGCGTTCTTGAGAGCCGCTGAGCATTGTGGGGAAGAGCTTCTTGCAGCTTCGGCGGAGGGATGGGAGTGGGGCGAAATCAGAAACAGACGCACAGCACGGGATCCGTGAGGAGGGAGGAGGCCGCACGAAAGAGCCCGTCCTGAGCCTCAGGGCAGCCCAGCCTCCTTGGCAGATGGACGTCCGTGATAAAGCGTTGCGAACGCTATTTGCACGTTAAACCCAGAAGCATTGTTAAGTAGCATGCAGCAGCCCCGTGGGTCATTAAGGCGGACAAACTCCAGCACTTCAAGTCTGTGCCTCTGGCTCGCAGGGTCGCTTACTGACGCCTCCACGCTCCCACTGCGACAGTCACCCCTCTGCTCTGCTCTGCTCTGCTCGGCTCGGGGGTCCCTGGAGGAGACGTGGGGGGAGCATGGAGAAGTCTCGTCGCCTCCTTTTACAGCTGAGGATCTGAGATCCAGAGAAGTTGTCTGAGTTCCCCGACACACATGGCCACTTGGGCTAAAGCTGAGCCAGAGCGGGTGCCTCTGTCGCACCTTCCAGCACCTTCCAGCACAGAGGGAGTAGCACAGGGGAAGCTGTGGGTGAAGAATAGTTTTCATTATTGACCCGGACAAGAGCTCTGGGATTGGAACCAGGACATGCGTGTCAGCTCCGTCCGCTGCCTGGAAGCTCTGTGGCTCTGAGCGTGTCAGCTGCCCCCACAGCCTCAGCTCCGTCTGGGACCAGCACATCCCGTGGGGGCACACGGGAGCCCTCGGGCCCCGTCCTGGGTGGTTATCCTGGTGCATGGCACTCCATGTGTGATCGCCCTCCGTGGCATCAGCCTTCGAAAGGGACCGGTTTGGTGCTGATGGGGATAATGAACTCAGTGTCGGCCTGACCCCTGTGCTGGGCAGTGTGTGGGGGACCCCAGCGTCACCGCCCTTCGGCGTTTGGGTCTTGGTCTTAGTTCACTGACCACGTGAGTCTCTTCCTGGGAGCAAGGCCCAGGGCGTCTCCTCTCGTGTCCGATTGCGTAACGTGTGTTAAGTTCTGGGGTGGCTTCTCGGCCTGCGGCCCCTCCGGGAGGCATCCAGGAAGACCCGGGAGCAGCGGTCTCAGCGCTGGCGCTCCTCCTCGCCGCCTGGCTGCAGAGCGGCGCTCCCACCATCGGGGGGCCGTGGAGGGGTAATGGATGCGACAGACGCAAAAACCTGAGACGTTTCGGAAAGGAGAACTTTCTGGAAGGCTCGGGAATGCTTAGGAACCATCCCCCAAATAGTTTCCGTGTTAGGTAATGTCAACTGCGGTGACACCTTTTTTAACTTAAGAGAGAACATGCCATCTCCCCTCCTGTGAGTGTCTTTTCATTGAGTGTCTCTGGAGTCCCAGGAAAATTCTTCTGAAAAAGACTCAAACTAACCAACAGAGAAGAGGTCGGCCCTGTGGTCGATCTGATCCCGATCCTGCTACTGAGTCTCCGCCGACTCTTCACCCGCAAAGCCCTTCCCGCCGCGCCGGTGCCTGTCCCGCCCTCTCCGTGGGTCAGGGGTGACATGTGCACGTGGCGGGTGCCTGTCCCGCCCTCTCCGCGGGTCAGGGGTGACATGTGCATGTGGTGGGGCCTGTCCTGCCCTCTCCGTGGGTCAGGGGTGACGTGCATGTGGCGGGGCCTGTCCTGCCCTGTCTGCGGGTCAGAGGTGACCTGTGCATGTGGCGGGGCCTGTCCCGCCCTCTCCACGGGTCAGGGGTGACATGTGCATGTGGCGGGTGCCTGTCCCGCCCTCTCCACGGGTCAGGGGTGACGTGTGCACGTGGCGTGTGGCACATTCTTCTGACGAGACTGGAGGAGGCGGGGCTTGCTGGATACATCCCCCTCAAGCACAGAAATGCTTCGCTTTACATGTCTGCTCTTCTCCCTCGGGGACACCAAGGAGGACCTGGTTGGGAACTAACATTTAAGGGAAGGAAGAGTGCATCAGCTACGCTAGGCACCGCCTCAGCCCTGGACTGCGAGCCCGTTGCATCTGTGAAGTGATGGCCAGGCCTGTGCTGCTCCCACGTCTTCCCAGGAGAGAAGGAGAGGCTGAGTGGCTCCCGACACTCTGCCCTCCGCAGCTCCCACACGCCCTGAGCCCCCGCAGCAGGAGCAGAAGGTTCCACACGGCCCTTCCGCTGCGTCTGTACAAAGACCGCCCCCCCCCCCCCCCCCCCAGTTCCTTGTCTCCTGGGAGCAGCTTGGCAGTGAGAGGAGTGGGCCGCTCCTGATGCTGGGGAAGCTGCTGTCCCTAGGAGCAGAGACGTGAGGAACCCCGGGAGCTCTGGGCACAGCAGGACAGGACCCGCCTCCTCAGTGCCTCCAACCCTCTGAGCTAAGTCAGCGGCCCAGGCCGAGGCCGGATGAAGGGAGTGTTAGGGCAGGGCCACCTGGCAGCCGGAACACAGGCCGGCACGTCCGATCGGTGTTTGGACGATCGGTGCTCGGACGATCGGTGCTCAGATGCTAACTCCAGGCAGCAGAATCCACGCTGTGTCTCCACGCGCGTGCACACACCTGGGCGGGAAAGAGGCTCTCAGTCATGGAGCAGCGGCTGCCACCAGGCGTGGAGGCCTCCAGGGCTTTCCCCCGGCATCACGGGTCCTCTGCAATGGTCATGGAATGCGTCCTGATTCCTGAAATTCCCCATTTTGGACAAAAAAAAATATTTGGAAAAAAATTAAAAATTTGGGCCGTGGATAACTTTGGGAGCGACTACTAGGAGTGCTGGTTAATAATGCGGATTTTTTTCAGTAGATGGAGTAACACATATGTTGATATATATGTGATTTGATCTGTATGCTATTTTGTTGTATTGACAGCAAGCTTCAAAACTTTATGTGTCAAATTTGCTGAAGGTGTTAACATCATAGATATGTTTACACTTAACAATGTCGAATTTCATGCCAAAAAAAGAGCATTTGTGGGAAGTTTTAATTCATTACTTTATTTTGAAGAAAAGTGCTGCTGAAAGTTATCGTATACTTCAGGAAGCTTATGGCGAACATGCTCCATCTCAAGATCCTTGTGAACACTGTTTTAACGCTTTAAAAGTGGTGATTTCGATGTGAAAGACAAAGACGTCCAGGTCAACCGAAAAAGTTTGAAGACCAACAATTACAAGCATTATTGGATGAAGATGCGTGTCAAACTCAAAAACAACTTGCAGAAAGATTAAACGTTGCTCAGCAAACAATTTCCAATCATTTACAAGCAACGGGAAAGATTTTAAAGGAAGGAAAATGGGTGCCACATCAACTGAACAAAAGACAAATGGAAAACCGAAAAGTCATCAGTAAAATGTTGCTTCAACAGCATGAAAGTCTTTTTTGCATCGAACTGTGACTGGCGATGAAAAGTGGATTTATTTTGAGAATCCCAAACACACAAAATCATGGGTTGATCCAGGTCAACCATCAACATCGACTGCCAGGCCAAATCGCTTCGGAAAGAAGACAATGCTCTGCGTTTGGTGGGATCAGGAAGGTGTGGTGTATGATGAGCTTCTAAAACCAGGTGAAACGGTTAATACTGATCATTACCGACAACAAATCATCAATTTGAACCACGCTTTGATCGTGAAACGACCAGAATGGACCAGAAGACACGGCAAAGTAATTTTGCTTCATGGTGACGCACCATCACACACTTCAAAACCAGTTACAGACACGTGAAAAGATCTTGCCTGGGAAGTATTAACCCACCCGCTGTATTCACCAGACCTTGCTCCGTCAGATGACCACTTGTTCCCATCGATGGCACACGCACTTTCTGAGCAGCAGTTCAACACGTATGAAGAAGTGGAAAAATGGGTCTCTGAATGGTTTGCCTCAAAACAAGAAAAGTTCTATTGGGATGTTATCCACAAATTACCTGAAAGATGGGGAAAGGTGTAGCTAGCGATGGCCATTACTTTGAATAAAGCCCTTTTGATGTTTCTCTTGAAATTATTGTGTGTTCTTGGATTACAAAATCCGCATTATTAACCGGTACACGTCGTAGAGTGCCGGTTGCACTTCCTGTGGAGACGGCCCTCCGCTCCCTCCTGGGAAAGTGTGCAGTGTCCGCCGGCTGACAGGTTCCCGCCCTGGCCCTGCCCTGGGGCCTGTTCTAGAGCCACCCTCTGCACCTGCCTTCCCACTCAGCCCGCCGGGTTCATCCACCTCAGCAGGTGGGCTCTCGAGAAGCGGCCCGTAGATTTGGTGAGAAGGCGTGGATTCAACCCGCTGCCTCACCACGACCTGAGCCTCCATCCAGTGATGAAGCCGGCTCTCCGTCTCCGGAGCGGTGGCAGGTCCTCAATGAGACTCCGGCAGCGACCCTGCAGGAGGACCCTCGAGGGGTTTGGGCCCAGTGCCTGCTCCCTGGCTGGGCCTATGGCTCCCGCGGTTGCTCAGCAAGAGGCGTCCCTACCCACCCGCCCCAGCCCCGACCCAGCCTCTCGGAGCCGCCAGCTGCTATTGCTGCATGGGCCACGCTGAAGCTCCCATTTAAGCAGAGTCATTGGAAGTGAACATCCGAAACGTAAGCTCTGCCCTCCAGCTGTGACGGCTATTCCTTCAGCCCCCCCCCTCCCCCCGCAGCTCACCCCACCCCGCAGCTCACCCCACCCCACAGCTCACCCCACCCCAGCAGCTCACCCCAACCCAGCAGCTCACCCCACCCCGCAGCTCACCCCACCCCGCAGCTCACCCCACCCCGCAGCTCACCCCACCCCACAGCTCACCCCACCCCAGCAGCTCACAGTTAGTGTGGCTGTGGAGGAAGGCCTGACACTGTGGCCACTCGGTGTCCCTGAGACCCAGGGAAGCAGGCGTGTGCTGGGACCACGTTCTCCTGGCCCCTCAGTTACACTCCGGTCCTGGCAAGATGGGCTCTAATAAAACATGCAGAATTCAGGGGTGGCTTCTCCCTTTCTCTTCCTTTCTTCTTTCTCCTCCTTCCTTCCTTCCTCCTCCCTCCTTCCTCCCTCCTCCCTCCTTCCTTCCTCCTCCCTCCTTCCTTCCTCCTCCCTTCTCTTTACTCCCTCCTTCTTCCATCCTCCCTCCTCCCTCCTTCCTTCCTCCTCCCTCCTTCCTCCATCCTCTCTCCTTCCTCCTCCCTCCTTCTTCCTTCCTCCCTCCTTCTTCCTTCCTCCCTCCTTCTTCCTTCCTCCCTCCTTCTTCCTTCCTCCCTCCTCCCTCCTCCCTCCTCCCTCCTCCTTCCTCCATCCCTCCTCCATCCTCCTCCCTCCTCTTTCCTCCCTCCTTCCTCCCTCCTCCCTCCTTCCTTCCTCCCTCCCTCCTTCCTCCCTCCCTCCTCTCCTCCCTCCTCTCCTCCTCCCTCCTCCTTCCTCCCTTCTCCTCCTTCTCCTCCTTCTCCTCCTCCTCCCTCCTTCCTCCTCCCTCCTTCCTCCCTCCCTCCATCCCTCCTCCATCCTCCCTCCTTCCTCCTCCTCCTTCCTCCCCCCTCCCTCCTTCCTCCCTCCTCCCTCATTCCTCCTCCCACCTTCCTCCCCCTTCCTCCTTTCCTCCCTTTCTCCCTTCCTCCTTTTCTCCCTCCATCCTCCCTCCTCCCTCCTTCCTCCCTCCTTCCTCCACCCTCCTCCCTCCTCCCTCCTCCCTCCCTCCTCCTCCTCCTCCCCCTCCTCCTCCCTCCTCCTCCTCCTCCTTTTTCCTCCCTCCTTCCTCCTCTCCCTCTTCCTCCTCCCTCTCCTTCCTCCATCCTCCATCCTCCCTCCTTCCTTCCTCCCCTCCTTCCTCCATCCTCCACCCTCCTCCCTCCTCCCTCCTTCCTCCTTCCTCCATCCTCCCTCCTCCCTCCTCCCTCCTCCCTCCTCCCTCCTCCCTCCTCCCTCCTCCTCTCCTCCTCCTCCTCCCCCCTTCCTCCTCCTTCCTCCCTCCTCCCCCTTCCTCCTCTCCTCCTCCTTCCCCCTCCTCCCTCCCTTCCTTCCCTCCTCCCTCCTTCCTCCTCCTCCTTCCTCCCTCCTCCCTCCCTCCTCCTTCCTCCTCCTCCTCCCCTCCTTCTCTTCTTCCTCTCCTCCTCCCTCCTCCTCCTCCTTCCCCCCTCCTTCCCCCTCCCTCCTTCCTCCTCCCCTCCTCCCTTCCTCTTCCTCTTCCTCCCTCCTTCCTCCATCCCTTCTCCTCCCTCCCTCCTCCCCCCTCCATCCTCCCTCCCCTTCCTCCCTCCCTCCTCCTCCTCCATCCTCCTCCCTCCTCCCTCCCTCCCTCCCTCCTCCTCCCCTCCCTTCTCCTCTCCTTCCTCCATCCTCCCTCCTTCCTCCTCCTCCCTCCTTCCTCCTCCCTCCCTCCTACCTCCTCCTCCATCCCCTCCTCTCCCTCTCCTCCTCCTCCCTCCTCCTCCTTCCTCCCTCCTCCCTCCTTCCTCCTCCCTCCCTCCTCCCCCTTCCTCCCTTCCTCCCTTTCTCCCCTTCCTCCCTCCCTCCCTCCCCTCCCTCCTCCTCCTTCCTCCTCCTTCCTCCCTCCTCCCTCCTCCTCTCTTCCTCCCCTCCTCCCTCCTCCTCCTCCCTCCTCCCTCCTCCTCCCTCCTCCTTCCTCCTTCCTCCTCCTCCTCCCTCCTCCCTCCCTCCCTCCTTCCTCCTCCCTCCTCCCCCCTCCTTCCTCCCTCCCTCCTCCTCCCTCCCTCCTCCTCCTCCTCCCTCCCTCCTCCCCTCCTCCTTCCTCCTCCTTCTCCTCCTCCTCCTCCTTCCCTCCTCCTCCTCCTCCTCCCTCCTCCTCCTCCTCCCTCCTTCCTCCTCCTCCTCCTCCTCCTCTCCTCCTCCCTCCTCCCTCCTCCCTTCCTCCCTCCTTCCTCCATCTTTCCTCCCTCCTCCCTCCTCCTCCCTCTTTCCTCCTCCCTCCTCCCTCCTCTCCTTCCTCCCTCCTTCCTTCCTCCCTCCTTCCTCCATCCTCCCTCCTCCCTCCTCTTTCCTCCCTCCTTCCTCCATCTTTCCTCCTCCCTCCTTCCTCCATCCTCCTCCCTCCTCCCTCTTCCTTTCTCCCTCCTTCCTCCATCCTCCCTCCTCCCTCCTTTCTTCCTTCCTCCCTCCTTCCTCCATCCTGCCTCCTCCCTCCTTCCTCCTTCCTCCTCCCGTCCTCCCTCCTTCCTCCTCCTTCCTCCCTCCTCCCTCATTCCTCCTCCTTCCTTCCTCCCCTTCCTCCCTTCCTCCCTTTCTCCCTTCCTCCCTTCCTCCCTCCTTCCTCCTCCTTCCTCCTTTCTCCTTCTTCACTCCCTCCTCTCTCCCTCCTTCATCCTCACTCCCTCCTTCCTTCTCTCGCCTCCCTCCCTCCTCTCTCTCTCTCTCTTTTTTCTCTCCTGCTTTCTTGCTTTCTTCATTTCCCTGGAAAAAGTGACCAGGATGAGAAGAAATGAACTTGGCTTTCATGCATTTTTCGGGGAGGGGGGCAAAGCAGGTCTGAGAAATTGGGACCAGTTAACTGAAGTGAAAACGTCTGGAGCTGTATTTCACTTGGGTGTTGGGCATTTTTGTGAGAAGCTGTAATTGCGTTGCTTGGAGAAATCATTGGTGGACAGCAGGGAGTCCCCCGGAAAGGGCTGTTCTTTCTGAAGGGATGGAAATGCACGATTCTTAGGAACCACTCCCCAATTCCTTCTCTGCAGGTTTGTCGCTTGCATCTGTTCTCTCAGACCCTGAGAGCTTCGCAGTCTGCAGGCTGTTCAGGAGGTGGGAGGGCGGGTGGGGAGCTGGGGCTGAATTTCCCATATTCATGTCTCAGATAGACCCACGGGGCCCAGGGGCGGGAGAGGGGCTCGAGCCCGGCACCGTAACACCGCTTCTGGGGACTCCACGCCCCTCAGATGTGTTTTTAAAGCGCTTAGTGGGTGCTGTGCACAGAGCACATCCTGCCTGCACGGGTGCACAATGGAACCGTGTGTGTGTGTGGGGGGGTGCGTTTAGTTCTTCCTTCGTCGTGTGGGCCTCGCTGGGGCCTGGCCCGAGATGCCCGCCCCGTGCAGTCACCGCACTGGCCTGCCCACGCGTGGTTTTGTGTTGTGTTTTGTTTTGTTTTTGCAGAGCCGGGCATGGACGGGGCACCCGGAGCCACCACGTTAGCTGACCGACGCCTCGTCTGCATGAAGCTGTGGGCCTGTGGATGCCCCACTGTCAGCCCGTCTCCTTGGCCCTCGTCCCCATGAAGCCACGGCTCTGACTTCTCCGCGCCCAGCCTGAGGGTGAGGACTGCGGGGCAGTTTGGAATGGAATGGCCCAGTCTCACCCCTGGACCTGCTGCCACGCAGATAAACCAGCAATAACAGCGTGTTGGATGCCTGGTCCCCCAAGCCCCCACAGGGAGGAGGTGGTGCCGCTCCCGCTGCTGGGGTATTGCATCTCCTGAAGGTCTGGCAGTGTGCCCTGTGGCACCCCCTTTGAGCAGGGCCACCCCCATCTGAGCTCCGGTTGTCCGGGGGCAGCGCTACTGGACGGGTGCAGAGGTCCACTCAGCCCTCCTCTGTGGCCCGCTCACAGGGCACCCACACCCGCTGCACCCGCCCAGCCGGGGACCAGAAATGGGGGAGAAACGTGAGATGTCTTCATGCCGGACGTTTCCAGGAACTGACTGGGGAGCCCGCGAAACACTGAGGACGAGCTGCTGAGCTGGGAGGAGTCTTGCAAACCCCCCAAACGCGCTGCAGGGCCTGAGGGGAGCAGCCTGGCTGAGGATCGGTCTCGGGCGCAGGTCGGAGAGGCAGGGCCCTGTTGGGGGGGGGGGGGGCGGGTGGAAAGAGGGGCCCCTGGGGGAGAGGGAGAGGCGGGGCCCCGGGGGAGGAGCAGGGCCCTGGGTGGGGGAGAGGCAGGGTGGTGGAGGGAGGGGCGGGGGGGAGAGGCAGGGCCCCGGGGGCACCGGCTCCTGGAGGAGCAGCCCGAGCCGCGCAGGCGGAGCCCAGCCAGTCAGAAGGCCGAGCAGCGGGCGGTGGGCAGCTCCAGGCAGGTAAGAGTGGCCTGTGTGCGCCACCTTCTCTTGTCTCTCTTCTGCTCTGAGTGGTTACCCTGGAGACCACCTGGGGAAGAGGTAATTGACAGAAGATGGGAGAGCCTGGATCCCCGCATGACTTCCCGGTACAGAGCCTCATGCTAGCCCCAAACCAGGTAAGACGGATGGAGGAACAAGGTAACCTTTAGGGTGTTAAGGTGCTGAAATGGTAGCGTTCATTAAACAGCACTTACCTAATACAGTGCCCTCATCCCGCATCGATGAGATGACTAACAAGTAACTTCTGCCTAAAACTGGACACAGAGCCTGAGTCTCGGCGTGTTTATCAGGCGCAGCCCAAGGCACAGCCCGGCTGACTGGGTCATCCCTCAGGTTACCCGTCTGCTTCAGGTGTTGGTCACCGAGACCCTGGGCAAACAGCGACCCAGGTTCCCATGTCAGAATAAGTCTCTGCTGCGTTTCCAAGTAACCTGGTGTGTGTGAGTGTGTATGTGCGCGCGCGTGTGTGTGCGTGTGTGTCTGTGTGAGTGTGCGTGTGTGCATGCATGTGAGTGTGTGTGCGCGCGCGTGTGCATGGGCACATGTGTATGAAAATACACGATGTGACTTGCAATGCAAAGAGTCTTTGCTTTGGGGCACAGTTCACACACTTGTTTTGGGCCGGACCCGCCAGGCCAGGCCACCACTGGGGCGGGGGCGGTGTGTGGCAGCGCAGTGTTAGCCCAAGGCCAGCCTCCATCACTCTGACCACGCAGAGCAACGAGGATTTCCACCCGCGACTCCACCGTGGAGCTCCCGCCGCCTCTGCGGCATCAGATGAGTTGACACCCCGCAGGGGCTGCTCATGGAGACGGAGGCTCCCAGGACGGGGGGGTAGCCAGTCATGCAGCCCCGGAGACACCCTGTTCCAGGGAGGACTGCGCCCTGAGCTGCCCCGTGGCTCCAGGGAAGTCCTAACGCGCCCACGATGACCCGGACCTGCCTGCGTTTCCCATTGCATCTCCAGGAGATGCCAGCATTCACGGAGGGACTGGAAGCCAGCAAGGTGCTCGCAGGCTGACTCCAGACACCTGCAAACCAGAGTCTTTGCGGGAGGGAGGGAGGGAGGGGGAGGGAGGGAGGGAGGGAGGGAGGGAGGGAAGAGACGAAGAAGAGCGAGAGTTGCACTCTCCACTCAGTGCAGGGCCGCCCTCCCAGCCTCTGCCCTGTCTCAGGCCCTCACTGACTGGCCTCTGGGCTCATCTCTTGCAGGACGGATTTGCGGAATAACCGCGGCCAGGAGCGCCACAGGCCGGGTTCTGTGCGGAGGGAAGAGCAGGCTGCAAGGCAGAGGGCGAGCAGGGGACCAGCTCCGCATGGGGCTCCGGGCGCCAGCCCCTCCTTCTCCTGGGTGACCTGACCTTCATTCCTCCCCTGACGATCACCCACCCCTTGGCACTGGCGATGACCGCTCCACCGTCCTCTAATTTGGGGGGAAGGCATTGATCGGGAGGAAGCGGGGCCCCCGCCCTCGGCCTGCCTGCGGTCGCCAGGTCAGCTTGCTCTCCGCTCCCCGGACAGTGGCCTCCGGGCGGGTGGGCAGAGGGGGCGGGCGCCAGGCACCGGCTGTGGCAGCGAGGAGCTAATGTGTGTTACCGCGGGGTCCCCTGGGGAGAAACTTTGAAACATTTTAAAATGCAGGTGCGCACGTTCCTCCTGCCAGGAGCGGCGGTGGCGCTTCGTAATAAAATCGTGTGTTTATTTTCCACCGTTGAGTACACATGCCTCAGTGTTCCCGGGGAGAGCAGCCGCAGTGCGAGCCAGTGCACAGTTTGCAGACGGATTAAGCACATGTACCAGGAAGTAAAACGTGCAGACTCGGGCGTTTGGCCTCCCGCCTTCGCTCTGGCCCCGAGCTCCCCAGCGATGCCCTGGGAGCTTTGTGCAAAGATCTGAAGTCAGAAAGGACCGCGTTCCAGAGTCACGTGGAAACTACTCCTGCAGGAGCCCCCAAACCACAATGGCCAAAGGGGTGGTCCCGGCTTCGGAGTCTATGACAAATGATGGCAAATGAATGAAATTTCCAACGGCCAGCGAGGCCCTGGGATTTATCAATCAACAGGACTTCCTGGTCGTTGAGGAAGGTCTGGGGGAGGGAGGTGCAGATATGTGAGGGTCTTTGTTGTTAATATTTTCTCTGAGGCACAGGGTTTGCAGGGGCAAATCTTCAAGTTACTGCTTCCTGGAAAGTCATTTATTTTAGCCAAAATTTATTTCAAGCTTTAGAGTAGAGTAGCACTATTATGGGCACTGTGTAGGGGTGCCAGGATGTGCAAGACGGGGTGCCAGCACCCACTGCACTAGTGACCCACCAGGGTTAACAACCAGAATGACAGGCGACATGCGGACAAGGAGCGTCATCAGAGAAGGGACAGGCCCTGGGCTCGGGATCATGGGAGCTGGGGGAGGAAGGAAGGCCAGACAGAGGCAAGAAACAATCCTGAGAGAGGGGGCGGGGTGTCAGAAGGGCATGGAGATTGCACGTGCGGAGTAGGATCTGGTCAGGAGGGAGGCGGTGGGAGCTCTGGACACGTGCACGGTGTCTGTCACCCGTGAGCCAGGAGCCTCAACACGACACCTGGACCTCTTCACCCCACAGGTTGCAGTTGGACTCTGGAGGTTCTTTTTTTTTTTTTACAAGGTTCAGCCAGTATTGTCTGGAAAACCCTCGGGTGGAAAATCAAACTACGAATGAAAAATAAAGCAAGCATGTGAACAAATCAAAACTTGTGTAACATATACACACACACAAACCGCTCACTGCCAGACATTCCCAAAACCTCACAAAAAATCTAACCCTTGCCGAAACCGGTTTGGCTCAAAGCCGGCCTGCGGAACCAATTCCGGTCAAGGGCATGTACCTTGGTTGCGGGCACATCCCCAGTGGGGGGGTGTGCAATCAGCTGATCGATGTTTCCTCTAAATGTTTCTGACTCTCTATCTCTCCCTTCCTCTCTAATGCATAATTTAAAAAAAAAAAAAAATCTAACCCTAAAACTAACCAACCTCACCTGAACCCTAACCCTAAATCATAACCCTAAGACTAACTCTAACGCTAATGCATAACCCAAACCCTAAATCATGAACCTAACCCTAAACCTAACCCTAAATCATACCAACACTAACCCTAGCCCTAACCTTAACCCTAATGCTAACCCATAACCCTAACCCTAAATCATAACCTTAACCCTAAATCATAATCCTACCCCTAAATCATAACCCTAATATAAGCCTAAACCTAAACGTCATAAGCGTAACACTAAATCATAACCCTAACCCTAATTCATAACCCTAAATCATAACTCTAACCTAACCTTAAAACCTAACCCTAACCCATAACCCTAACCGTAAATCATAACCCTAAACCTAACCCTAAATCATAACCCTAACCTAAAAGCTAACGCTAACCCTAACCCTAACCCTAAATCATAACCCTAACCCCTAACCCTAGCCCTAACACTAACCCTAAATCATAACCCTAACTCTAAACTTAAAAACCCTAAATCATAACCCTAACCCTAAATAATAACCCTAACCCTAAATCATAACCCTAACCCTAAATCATAACCCTACCGCTAAATCATAACCCTACCATTAAATCATAACCCTAACACTAACTCTAAATTATAACGCTAACCCTAAATCATAACACTAACCCTAACCCTAAATCATCCCCTAACCTTAAATAAGAACCTTAAATCTAAATCATAGCCTTAACCATAAATCATAACCATAATGCTAAATCATAACCCTAAACCTAAATCATAAAACTAACCCTAACCCTAATCCTAAAAGCTAACCCTAACCCTAGCCCTAACACTAACCCTAAATCATAACCCTAAATCATAGCCCTAACCATAAACCCTAACCCTAGCCCTAACCCAAACCCTAAAAACTAACCCTAACCCTAACCCTAGCCCAAACCCTAACCCTAAAACATAACACTTACCCTAAATCATAACACTAACCCTAACCCTAGCCCTAACACTAACTCTAAATCATAACCCTAACCCCTAACCCTAGACCTAAAACCTAACCCTAACTGTAGCCCTAACCAAAACCCTAAATCATAACCCTAACCCTAACCTTTTGCACTCGGATGTTGAGTGTGACTCAACAGGGTTAGCATTAGAATAAAGGAATCGAGAAAAAAGCAAGCGAGTGCAAAGGGTTAAAACCTAACCCTAACCCATAACCCTAACCCTAAATCATGACCTGAACCCTAATCATAACCCTAACCTGAAAGCTAACCCTAACACTAACCCTAAATCGTAACCCTAACACCTAACCCTAGCCCTAGCCCTAACCCTAAAACATAACCATAACCCTAGCCCTAACACTAACTGTAAATCATAACCCTAACCCTAACCATAAAACATAACCCTAACCCATAACCCTAACCCTAAATAATAACCCTAACCCTAACCCTAAATCATAAACCCTAACCCATAACCCTAACCCTAAATCATAACATTAACACTAACCCTAACCCTAACCCAAACTGTAACCTTAAATCAAACCTCTAAACCCAAACCCTAACCCTAAATCATAACCCTAATATTGACCCTAACTCTAGCCCAAACCCTAACCTTAAATCATAACCATAACACTAACCCTAAATCATAACCATAGCTCTAACCCTAGGCCTAACCCTAATGCTAAACCCTAAACCTAACCCTAACCCATAACGCTAACCCTAATTCATAACCCTAAACTTAACCCTAACCCTTAATCATAACCCTAACCCTAACCCTAACCTTAAATCATAACTCTAACCCTAACCCTAACCCAAATCCTAAATCATAACCTTAACCCCAACCCGAACCCTAGCCCTAACCCTAACTCTAACCATAAACCCTAACCCTACCCCTAACCCTAACCCTAACCCTAACCCTAACCCTAAATCATACCATTAACACTAACCCTAACCCTAACACAAACCGTAACCTTAAATCAAAACCCTAAACTTAACCTTAACCCTAACCCTAAATCATAACCCTAGACCTAACCATAACCCTAGATCATAACCCTAACCCTCAACCCTAACCCTAAATCATAACCCTAACCCTAACCCTAACCTTAAAAACCTAACCCTAACCCTAACCCTAACCCTAAAAAACCCTAACCCTAAATCCTAACCCTAACCCTAACCCTAACCCTAAATCATAACCCTAACCCTAACCCTAACCCTAATGCTCTGATGCAGGGGTGGTGGTGTGGAGCCTTTGCATGAAGGTGCTATGCAGAGAGGGGCTGTCCCTCCCAGGGCACCTCTCCTCCAGGGACAGAGTAGGGCACTGAGAGGCACCGAGAGGACGCGCCCCTGCCCAGCAGTAGGGAATGGGGTCCCGGGCCCGGGCGCCTGGTCAGCCCTGGGGTGTGGGCCCAGGCAGAGGGCTCAGATGAGGTGTCCCTGGTGCTCAGCTGTCCCCCAGAGCCCCCTTGTCTTGTTTGCCTGTGAGCTGCAGGGGTGGATGTGGGGGAGAGTGAGAGCACCCCCCTTCTCTGTCTTACAGGCCTGTCCTGGGGCGCAGACCCTCCGGGCCTGTTGGACTCTATTTTCGCGTGCCCTTTCCAACTGCTCTGGCACCTGAGCGGCCCCGTGCATGTGCGCGTCAGCTCTGCCTGCTGCACAGCCCGCTCTGGTCCTGGGCATCTTCGCAGCTGGTGCTGAGGGAGCAGAGGGGGTGTTTGGAGCCCCCCACAGCGTGCGGGTCCAATGGAAGCCCCTGTGGTTGCGGAGCTGCGAGCAGGTGGAAAGGAGGTGAGAGGAAGGAAGAGACTCCTGACAGGCCAGGGAGCATGGCTTAGCCAGCGGCTGACAGTGGTGGGAGGCCCGGCCTCAGCCGCACCCTGGGGCAGGCTGGCCGGAAGCGTGGGGAAGGCTTCCTAGCTTTGGGTCTGCCCGGATCACCCAGGACTCCTTCCACCCTCCCTCTACCTCTGCTCCACGTCATCACGGAGGCTGTACCTCGGCCGCTTCCAGAAATGTTCCTGGAAATCCAGCCTCCTCCCCTGAGGAATGAAGGCGGGCTCGCTGTTGTAACGAGCAGCCTCAAATCTCCCGTGATCAACACAGAAAGGCTTGCTCCTCCCTCGCCGACACCCATATGGACCCTCCTTTCCTGGGGGCCCCTTCCCAGCCCTGTCGCCAGGTCCAGGCTTCTCTCACCTGGACGCACCTCACCTCCACCCCAGGGCTGGGGAGGCGGAAGCAGCTGCTGGGAAGGTGCCTTGGGTGCCTCCCCTTCTTCACCTCGAAGAGCCACCACTCTGGCCCCGAGGAGACTTGAGGAGTCAGGGACAGAGAAGCCTTGGCTGGAGCCTTTGGAATTCAGGTTCCCCACCAAATAACACCAACATCCCCTGACAAATAAAACCCGGCCTTCTAAAAGCACCCGTCGGCGGTGTCCTCGTACTCCTCCCTCCTCGGGACGTCCTCTGTGTTGTTCCAAAAACCCAAACATCATTTTCACTCACCTTGGTCCAACGTTGCCTGTCCTTGCCCCACTCCCCCCTAACTGTCTCACTTCTATCAAACGTCCTAGGACCGGTGTTCCTTTGCCTTTGTATTTTTGGTTGTTGTGTGGAATCCCTAAGGTTTCTCTGCATAATATTGTCCTTAAGGTAAGTCATTTACTTGAGTTGTTACAGAATCCCGTCCCAATGTGGGCAGTTTCAAGCTATGATTAAACAAAAACCCTGAGATTAGAACGGCAGGTAATATTAAATTTATTATTTTATTTACCCAGGCCTTCCAGGGCACCCGGAGGTTTCTGCTATGCAAGAGGAGAGCTCAGGTTGTCAATGAGCTGAGACACACTGTGTACAATGGTGCCCAGCTCCGGTCTGACCCATGATCTGCTTCCACAGGTGTTTATGGAGTTCAAAGATACCGAGATGCAAGGGGTTACCATTAAGGGCCTAGACTTTATATCCCTCCAGGGACAATCTCCAGCCTTCTTGCTCATTGGAAAAATCACCTCTGGACTCCTGCTTTCCATCAATATTTTCTTTGGTACCTAAAATAAAATCATGACGTCACCACTGTTTAGGAACCTGTATGGGTCTCATCAAGACCACGCTTTTCTGATAGTTAGGGGCCTCCGCAGACTGAAGATGCTCAGCTTCTGACTCACTCAGTCGTCCAGTGAAGAATGTCTACTGCCCACGCTGCATGCACTGCTGTAAATTCCACAGAAACGAACGCGGGTAAACAAGGATTAGCGTGAACCATGGGTTAATATAACCTCAAAGAGGCCATAGTCTTGAACAGGAGACAGAGAGAAATGAAGACCAACCGTCCGCAGCTCAAGCCTGTCCTGTGCTTTGCTCAAGATACCAGGTTGGTGAAACATTAAAAAAAAATTTGCTTAGTTCTGTTTGGGAAGGGAAGAGATTGGAGAGAGTTTGCTCCGAAGAAAAGAGAATGCCTGGCTTGGATCAGAGTGATGACACAGATTTTCCTGCATGAACAAAGTGGTGTCATGAGATCCAAGATGGTTGCCAATGGGATGGCAGGCTGAAATTGAGGGTGAAATCAGGAGCTTCGCACACACACACAGTGTGTGAGTGAAAGAATAAAAGAGTGCGTGGACATGCGGGGAGTGTCTGTATTTGTGAGTGAGGGACAGCTATATTCCACGGGACTATTGGGGACTGGTGGACTGGGCTCCCCTGGCCGGGCAGCCTCTACTGCTGCTGAAATATGTCTCAGAGAGGCCGGCTCTGCCGCAGAGACTGCGCTATCTTGAAGGGGAGACCTGCTGTGATCAGAAGCCCAGCCTTACCTTTAATCAGGGAGACTTCAGATACCTCCCGGGACCCTACAACCACAAGCCCAGGGACCAGCTGCCTCAGCTGCGAATCCACAAACACCAGGACTCCAACGTCCCTGACCGCGGGTGCCTAAAAAGTCAGTCCAGGGGGAGACAAAGCAGTGCCAAATACGCAGACGAATACGTGGATGGGCCCTGCACCTTCTCACAGAGCAGATAGAAGGAACAGCTGAATCGAAAAACACCCACCCGGAAGTGGCGAATTAAACACAGCTTATGAGGCAATCCATGGACAGAAAGGTCAGATATTGCCTAGAGAAAGTCAATGCAGGAGAGAGAGAACTACATAACCAGACACACTGAGAGGAGCGATCATGGAGAGACAACGAAGCAGCCCACATATGAAAGAAAAGAAGGAATCACTGGAAAAGGAAGTAAATGAAATGGAGGCAAGCAATATGTCAGAGAAAGAATTCTGAGCAATGGTCATAAGGTTGCTGAAAAGGATGGAAGACAAATTCAACAACATGTGTAAGAACAAAGAGGAAATGAAAAATGACATCGCTGCAATAAAGAACTCAATAGAAAGCATCAACAGTAGACTAGAAGAAGTGAAGGACCACATCAGTGAGC
The DNA here is from genome assembly GCA_025583905.1 of Ia io. NCBI lineage: Eukaryota > Metazoa > Chordata > Mammalia > Chiroptera > Vespertilionidae > Ia > Ia io. The sequence goes on along the minus strand of JAJQQW010000013.1, from coordinate 956,193 downwards.
TAGAAGACAAGGTAGGAAAAAACACCCCAACAGAGCAGCATCTAGAAAAAAATTTAAAAAACAGGAGGAGAGCCTAAGGGAACTTTGGGACAACACGAAATGAAACAACATCCGCATAATAGGAGTGCCAGAAGGAGAGGAAACTGAGCAAAGAATAGAAAACCTGTTTGAAGAAATAACGACAGAAAACTTCCCTGATATCAGGAAGGAAAAACGCACACAAGTCCAAGAAGCTCACAGAGTCCCAAACAAGATGAACCCCTAAAGACTGACACCAAGACACATTATAATTAAAATGGCAAACACCAATGACAAGGTAAGAATCTTAAAGGCTGCCAGAGAGAGACAGAAAGTTACCTACAAAGGATCTCCCATCAGACTATCAACTGATTTCTCAACAGAAACATATCAGGCCAGAAGGGAATGGAATGAAATATACAAAGTCATGCAAAGGAAGGGGCTGAATCCAAGAATACTGTACCCAGCGAGGATATCAATCAAAATTGAGGGTGAAATCAGGAGCTTCACAGACAAAAAAGGACTAAGGGAGTTTATTAGCACCAAACCAGCAATGCAAGAAATGCTAAAGGGTCTGCTGTAAAAAGAAGAAATAGGAAGGGAAGAAGGAACTCAGGCATAAAGAATAAAAATGGCGACAAACAAGTACCTATCAATAATAACTTTAAATGTAAATGGATTAAATGCCACAATCAAAAGACATAGGGTAGCTGAGTGGATAAGAAAACATGACCCATATATCTGCTGTCTACAGGAAACCCACCTCAGAACAAAGGACTCACACAGAATGGAAATGAAAAAAAAAAAAAAAGCTGGGTAGCAATACGTGTGTCTGACAAATTAGACCTCAAAGTGAAGGCCATAACAAGAGATAAGGAAGGCCACTTCATAATACTAAAGGGAGCAATTCAACAAAAAGATATAACTTTGGTAAACATATATGCACCCAATACAGGAGCACCCAAATACATTTAAAAAAAAAACTTCTGCAGGATATCAAGGGAGAGATTGATAGCAATACAATCATAGTAGGGGGCTTTAATACCCCACTAACACTATTAGACAAATCCTCTAAACAAAAAATCAGCAAAGAAACATCAATCCTAAATGACTCACTAGATCAGATGGAATTAATTGACATCTTCAGAACATTTCACCCCAAAGCCACAGACTATACATTCTTCTCAAGTGCACATGGGTCATTTTCAAAGATAGACCACATATTGGGACACAGGCAAAGTCTCTTCAAATTCAAGAAGATAGAAATCATATCAAACATCTTCTCAGATCACAATGGCGTAAAACTAGAAATCAAGTACAATAAAAACAATAAAAAAATCAAACACCTGGAGGCTAAATAGCATGCTATTAAACAATGATTGGGTTACCAGAGAGATCAAAGAAGAAATAAAAAACATCATGGCAACAAATGACCATGAAAACACAACAATCCAAAATCTATGGGACACAGCGAAAGCAGTCCTGAGAGGGAAGTTCATAGCTCTACACACCTACCTCAAAAAAAAACAAGAAAAAAAATGGTAATAAATTATCTAACCCTACAACTCAAAGAGTTAGAAAGAGAGCAACAAGAAAAGCCCAGTGTAAGCAGAAGGAAGGAAATAATAAAGATCAGAGCAGAGATAAACAACATAGAGACCAAAAAAACAGAAGGAGACCAATAAAACCAAGGGCTGGTTCTTTGAAAGAATAAACAAGTTTGATGAACCTCTAGCCAGGCTCACCAAGAAGCAAAGAGAGAGGACCCAAATAAACAAACTCAGAAATGAAAGAGGTGAAGTAACAACCGATCCCACAGAAATACAAACGATTATGAAAAAATACTATGAACAACTCTATTCCAACAAAATGGACAACCTAGACGAAATGGACAGATTCTTAGAAAAATACAAGCTCCCAAAACTCAATCAAGAAAAATCAAAAAACCTGAATAGGCCAATAACTACCGAAGAAATTGAAACAGTGATCAAAAATCTTCCAGCAAACAAAAGCCCTGGTCCAGACGACTTTACAGGGGAGTTCTACCAAGCATTCAAAGAGAACTAAAACCTATCCTCCTCAGACTATTCCAAAAAAGTCAAGAGGAAGGAACACTTCTAAGCTCTTTCTATGAAGCCAGCATTACCCTAATCCCAAAACCAGATAAAGACACCACAAAAAGAGAGAACTACAGGCCAATACCCTTGATGAACATAGATGCTAAAATCCTCAACAAAATTCTAGCAAATTGGATTCAGCAATACATTAGAAAGATCATACACCATGACCAAGTGGGATTTATTCTGGGGATGCAAGGATGGTATGATATCCCCAAATCAATACATGTGATACATCACATAAAAAAACTGAGAGACAAAAATCACATAATCATATCAATAGATGCAGAAAAAGCATTTGACAAAATCCAACACCCTTTCTTGATAAAAACTCTCAGCAAAGTTGGAATAGAGGGATCATACCTCAACATAACAAAAGCCTTAAATGACAAACCTACAGCCAACATCATACTCAATGGGCAGAAACTAAACTCATTTCCGCTAAGAACAGGAACAAGACAGGGATGCCTACTCTCACCACTCCTGTTCAACATAGCATTAGAAGTACTAGCCATTGCGATCAGACAAGAAGAAGAAATAAAAAGCATCTAAATTGGAAAAGAAGAAGTAAAACTGTCATTTGCAGGTGACATGATGCTATACATAGAAAACCCCAGACTCCATAAAAAAACGACTAGACCTAATAAATGAATTCGGCAATGTAGCAGGATACATAATTAACACCCAGAAATCTATGGCCTTTTTATACACCAATAATGAACTCACAGAGAAATGAAAAAAAACAATCCCATTTACCATTGCACCAAAAAAATTAAGATACCTAGGAATAAACTTAACTAAGGAGGTAAAAGATTTGTACTCAGAAAACTATACGATATTGAAAAAAGAGATAGAGGAAGACAAACAAATGGAAGAGCATACTATGTTCATGGATTGGTAGCATCAACATCATTAAAATGTCCATACTACCCAAAGCAATCTACAGATTCAATGCAATCCCGATTAAAAAACCAACGGCATATTTCAAAGATCTAGAACAAACTCTCCAAAAATTCATCTGGAACAAAAAAAGACCCCAAATAGCCACAGCAATCCTGAGGAAGAAGAACAAAGTAGGAGGGATCACAATACCAGACATCAAGCTATATTACCAAACCACGGTTCTCAAAACTGCCTGGTACTGGCACAAGAACAGACATATAGATCAATGGAACAGAATAGAGAACCTAGAAATTGACCCAAGCCATTATGCTCAATTAATATTTGACAAAGGAGGCAAGAGCATACAATGCTAATCAAAACAGTCTCTTAAATAAATGATGCTGGGAAAATTGGTCAGATACAGGCAAAAAAATGAAACTAGACCACCAACTTGCACCAGACACGAAAACAAATTCAAAATGGCTAAAGGATTTAAACATAAGACGGGAAACCATAAAAATCCTGCAAGACTCCATAGGCAGCAAAGTAGCAGACATATGTCATAGCAATATCTTTACCAACACAGCTCCTAGGGCAATGGAGACTAAGGATAAAATAAACAAATGGGACTACATCAAGATAAAAAGCTTCTGCACAGCAAAAGAAACCACCAACAAAACAAGAAAGCCCACCGCATGGGAGAACATATTTGCCAATGATATTTCAGATAAGGGCTTACTCTCCAAAATTTACAGAGAACTCATACAACTTAACAAAAGAAAGATAAACAATCCAATCAAAAAACGGGCAAAGGACCTAAATAGATAGTTTTCGAAAGAGGACATACAGAAGGCCCAGAGACATGTGAAAACATGCTCAAAGTCACTAATCATCCAAGAGATGCAAATCAAAACAACAATGAGGCACCATCTCACACCTGTCAGAATGGCTCTCATCAACATATCAACAAATGACAAGTGCTGGAGAGGATGCGGAGAAAAAGGAACCCTCGTGCACTGCTGGTGGGAATGCAGACTGGTGCAGCCACTGTGGAGAACAGTATGGAGTTTCCTCAAAAAACTGAAAATGGAGATCAGATGGTTAAATTAAGTAGGTTGGAGAAAAAAAAGATGGCGACCGGCAAGAAGGTAGGGAGAGAGAAAGTGTGAGTGAGGAACCCATAGAGGAGAGTGTAGACGTGTAGACGTGTGTGGTGTGTGTGTGTGTATGAGCTAGGGTCAGTTAGATTCTGCAGGTCTTCCAAGGGGCTGCCTAACCGGGCAGTCCTAGACGGCGGAGCCCCGCGCACAAAGCGGACACTTCTCGGCGGCTGGTGCGGACGCGGAGACCACACCATCTTGAGAAACAGAGCTGCCTGAGACTCGGATCCTGGCTTCTGACACAAACCAGGACCCTGCAGCCACTGGGGACAGAGAACTGCTATCACAGCTTCAGAGGAAGAAACAACAAGAATCCAGACTTCCCGGCAGATTCCCGTGAGTCAAAGAGCCTATCCCCCTCACCGCAGGCGCACGCGGATAGCGCCATAGTAACTAATAGACACGCCCCTCGCCCAAGCTGCAGAGCTTTGCGCAGGGACGCACTCCGCCTTAGGGAATTTGGCGCGCAGGACAGAAGCAGCTCACCTTCGGGGAAATCTGTCAGTGCGCACAGAGGGCTCCCCTTTGGGGAATTGGGGGGAATTTGGCTTGCCGGTCACAGCTCCCCTTCGGTCACAGCTCCCCTTCGGGGAATCTTAGAGCGTGCACAAAGGGGCTTCCCTTTGGGGAATTTGGCGTGCAGGACAGACTCCGCCCCTCTTCGGGGATTCTGGGAGAGTGCACAAAGGCAGCTCACCTTCAGGGATTTGAGAGTGTGCGCCCTAGCCGGTTTGGCTCAGTAGTGAGAGCACACACAGGACGCAGCTCCACTTCAGGGAATTTGGCACGCCGGACACAGCTGCCTGGGATCCCTGACTCACAGCGCATTCACACTAAGAGCCAACGACCCCAATTGTTGGTGCATGCACACACAGGGACCCTGATTCTGAACGAGAAACTGCACAAGGCAACAGAGACTCTGACACTCGATTCTTGGTGCAGATACAGGGAAACTCTGACTCCTGGCACATGCTAAGGATCTCATTTTCGGCACATACCAACAGTGTGGTGCTGACAGGGCCCCTGATTCTAAGTGTGCACATGAGACCACACGGAACACTGGGACACTGACCCTGGGCAAGTCTGGTTCCCACCAACCAAAGGCAGCCACACGTCCTAGTGTCAGAGCACTTCAGTGAAACTCGGGTGGAGCGAAGTCCCCACAGCGCACGGCCGAGGTGCACACAAACGGAAGCTTGAGCTTTCTGGTGATAGCCAGAATGGGGAAACGAAATAACTCACAGAGGAAAGAAAATGTGGAGTCGCCAAGAAAGGAAATTAGTGAAACTGAAGCTTGCAACATGACCGAAAAGGAGTTCAGAGTAATGGTCGTGGAATTTATACATCGGATGGATGAGAAAATCAACAACTTATGCAAGAATCAGGAAGAAATGAAAAGTGATATAGCTACAATCAAAAACACCATGGAAAGTTTCAACAGTAGACTACAAGAAGCAGAGGACCGAATTAGTGAGTTAGAAGATCAGGTACAGAAACAAGCTCAATCTGAACAGCAATTGGAGAAAAAAATTAAAAAGCAGGAGGAAAGCCTAAGGGAGCTTCGGGACAACATGAAGCGAAGTAACATGCGTATAATAGGGCTGCCAGAAGGACAAGAAGAGCAGCAGGGATTAGAAAATCTATTTGAAGAAATAATGACAGAAAACTTCCCGGATATGGGAAAGATAAAAGTTATGCAAGTACAGAGAGTCCCAAGCAGGATCAACCCCAAAAGACCCACACCAAGACATGTCATAATCTCAATGGCAAATATAAATGATAAAGAGAGAATCTTAAAGGCGGCAAGAGAGAGACAGAGAGTTACCTACAAAGGAACACCCATCAGATTGTCAAATGATTACTCAACAGAAACACAACAAGCTAGAAGTGAATGGAAGGAGGAATACAAAGTGTTGCAAAGCAAAGGACTGAATCCAAGAATACTATATCCAGCAAGACTATCAATCAAAATTGAAGGGGAAATCAGGAGCTTCGCAGACAAAAAAAGACTCAGGGAGTTTATCACCACCAAACCAGCAATGCAAGAATTGCTAAAGGAAATACTGTAAAAAGAAGAAATAAACAGGTAAGAAGGAATACAGACACAAAAATAGATATGACTACAAACAAATACCTTTCAGTAATAACTTTAAATGTAAACGGACTAAATGCTCCAATCAAAAGACATCGAGTGGCTGAATGGATAAAAAAGCATGACCCATATATATGCTGTCTACAAGAGACCCACCTCAGAACAAGAAACTCACACAGATTGAAAGTTAAGGGGTGGAAAAATATCTTCCAGGCAAATGGAAATGAAAAAAAAGCTGGGGTAGCAATACTTATATCTGACAAATTAGACCTCAAAGTAAATGCCATAACAAGAGATAAGGAAGGCCACTTCATAATACTAAAGGGAGAAATCCAACAAGAAGAAATAATTCTGGTAAACATATACGCTCCCAATATAGGAGCACCCAAATACATAAAAAAACTCCTGGAGGATATCAAGGGAGAGATTAATAGCAATACAATCATAATAGGAGACTTTAATACCCCACTATCACCATTGGACAAATCCTCTAAACAAAAAATCAGCAAAGAAACAGCAATCCTAAATGACTCACTAGACCAGATGGAATTAATTGACATCTTCAGAACATTTCACCCCAGAGCCACAGAATATACATTCTTCTCAAGTGCACATGGGTCATTTTCAAAGATAGACTATATGCTGGGTCACAGGCAAAGTCTCTTCAAATTCAAGAAGATAGAAATTATATCAAGCATCTTCTCAGATCACAGTGGCATAAAACTGGAAATCAACTACAATAAATACAATCCAAAGAAATCAAACACATGGAGACTAAACAGCATGCTATTAAACAAGGACTGGGTCACCAGAGAGATCAAAGAAGAAATAAAAAACATCATGGCAACAAATGACAATGAAAACACAACAATCCAAAATCTATGGGACACAGCGAAAGCAGTCTTGAGAGGGAAGTTCATAGCTCTACAAGCCTATTGCAAAAAACAAGAAACAATGGTAATAAATTACCTAACCCTACAACTCAAAGAGCTAGAAAAAGAGCAGCAAGAAAAGCCCAGTGTAACCAGAAGGAAGGAAATAACAAAGATCAGAGCAGAGATAAATGACATAGAGACCAAAGAAACAATACAAAAGATCAACAAAACCAAGAGCTGGTTTTTTGAAAAGATAAACAAGATTGATGGACCTCTAGCCAGGCTCACCAAGAAGCAAAGAGAGAGGACCCAAATAAACAAAATCAGAAATGAAAGAGGTGAAATAACAACAGACCCCGCTGAGATACAAAGGATTGTTACAAAATACTACGAACAGCTCTATTCCAACAAACTGGACAACCTGGAGGAAATGGACATATTCCTAGAAAAATACAACCTTCCAAAAATCAATCAAGAAGAATCTCAACAGCTCAATAGGCCAATAACTATGGACGAAATTGAAGAAGTCATCAAAAAGCTTCCGGCAAACAAAAGCCCAGGGCCTGACGGCTTCACAGGAGAGTTTTACCAAACATTCAAGGAAGAACTAAAACCTATCCTCCTCAGACTATTCCAAAAAATTCAAGAGGAAGGAACACTTCCAAGCTCCTTCTATGAAGCCAGCATCACCCTAATACCAAAACCAGATAAAGACAACACAATGAAAGAGAATTACAGACCAATATCCCTCATGAACATAGATGCCAAAATCCTCAACAAAATTCTAGCAAATCGGCTCCAGCAGTACATCAGAAAGATCATACACCATGACCAAGTAGGATTTATCCCAGGAATGCAAGGATGGTACAATATCCGCAAATCAATAAACGTGATACATCACATAAACAAATTGAGAGATAAAAATCACATAGTCATATCAATTGATGCAGAAAAAGCATTTGACAAAATCCAACACCCTTTCTTGATAAAAACTCTCAACAAGGTGGGAATAGAAGGCTCATACCTCAACATAATAAAAGCTATATATGATAAACCCACAGCAAACATCATACTCAATGGACAAAAGCCAAAAACATTTCCCCTAAGAACAGGAACAAGACAGGGATGCCCACTCTCACCACTCCTGTTTGACATAGTACTGGAAGTATTAGCTATTGCAATTAGACAAGAAGAAGAAATAAAAGGCATCCAAATTGGAAAAGAACAAGTAAAGCTGTCTTTATTTGCAGACGACATGATATTGTACATAAAAAATCCGAAAGGCTCCGTCAAAAAACTAATAGACTTAATAAATGAATTCGGCAATGTAGCAGGATACAAAATTAACGCCAAGAAATCTATGGCCTTTCTGTACACCAATAGTGAACTTACAGACAGAGAGACTAAAAAGGCAATCCCATTTACCATCGCACCAAAAAAATTAAGATACCTAGGAATAAACTTAACTAAGGAGGTAAAAGACCTATACACGGAAAACTACAGGACACTGAAAAAAGAGATAGAGGAAGATGTAAACAGATGGAAGAACATACCATGTTCATGGATTGGTAGAATCAACATCATTAAAATGTCCATACTACCCAAAGCAATCTATAGATTCAATGCACTCCCCATTAAAATACCAATGGCATATTTCACAGACCTTGAAAGAACTCTCCAAAAATTCATCTGGAATAAAAAAAGACCCCGAATAGCCACAGCAATCCTGAGAAAGAAGAATAAAGTAGGAGGGATCTCAATACCAGATTTCAAGCTGTATTACAAAGCCACTATTCTCAAAACAGCCTGGTACTGGCACAAGAACAGACATATAGATCAATGGAACAGAATAGAGAATCCAGATATTGATCCAAACCACTATGCTCAATTAATATTTGACAAAGGAGGCATGAACATACAATGGAATAAAGACAGTCTCTTCAATAAACGGTGTTGGGAAAATTGGACAGACACATGCAAAAAAATGAAGCTAGAACACCAACTTACACCATACACAAAAATAAACTCAAAATGGATACAGGACTTAAACATAAGACGGGAAACCATAAAAATACTAGAGGAATCCACAGGCAGCAAAATCTCAGACATATGTCAAAAGAACTTCTTCACCGATACTGCCCCTAGGGCAATGGAAGCTAAAGAGAAAATAAACAAATGGGACTACATCAAAATAAAAAGCTTTTTTACAGCAAAAGAAACTATCAACAAAACAACAAGAAAGCCCACTGCATGGGAGAACATATTTGCAAATGGCATCACTGATAAAGGTTTAATCTCCAACATCTACAGGCAGCTTATACAACTTAATAAAAGGAAGATAAATGATCCAATAAAAAAATGGGCAACGGACCTAAATAGAATCTTTTCCAAAGAAGACAGAAGGAAGGCCAAGAGACACATGAAAACATGCTCAAGGTCACTAATTATCCGAGAGATGCAAATCAAAACAACAATGCACTATCATCTCACACCTGTCAGAATGGCTATCATCAACAAATCAACAAACGACAAGTGTTGGCGAGGATGCGGAGAAAAAGGAACCCTCATGCACTGCTGGTGGGAATGCAGACTGGTGCAGCCACTGTGGAGAACAGTATGGAGTTTCCTCAAAAAACTGAAAATGGAACTCCCATTTGACCCAGTAATCCCACTCCTAGGAATATATCCTAAGAAACTGGGAACACCAATAAGAAAGGAAATATGCACCCCTATGTTCATAGCAGCACAATTTACAATAGCTAAGATCTGGAAACAGCCTAGGTGCCCATCAGCAGATGACTGGATCAGAAAACTATGGTACATCTACACAATGGAATATTATGCTGCCATAAAAAAGAAGGAATTCTTACCATTTGCAGCAACCTGGATGGAATTGGAGAACATTATGTTAAGTGAAATAAGCCAGTCCATGCAAGAAAAATACCACATGATCTCACTCATTTATGGATTATAAAGAACATTAAAAACTTGAACAAAAAGATAGATACAGAGGCAGTAAAGCATCAAACAGTCTGTCAAATTACAGCAGGAAGGTTAGGGAGAGGTGGGGAAGATAAGAGATCAATCAAAGGACTTGTATGGATGCATATAAGCATAACCAATGGACGCAGAACTCTGGGGGGTGAGGGCATATTTGGGAGTGGGGTGGGGGGGCAATGGTAAGATATGTACACATATAATACCTTAATAAAAAAATTGGAAAAAAAATTAAAAAAAAAAAAAAAAAAAACTGAAAAAGGAACTCCCATTTGACCCAGTGATCCCACTCCTGGGAATATATCCGAAGAAACTAGAAACACCAATCAGAAAGGATATATGCACCCCTATGTTCATAGCAGCACAATTCACCATAGCTAAGATTTGGAAACAGCCTAAGTGCCCATCGGCAGTTGAGTGGATTAGAAAACTGTGGTATATCTACACAATGGAATACTATGCTGCAGTAAAAAAGAAGGAACTTTTACCATTGGCAACAGCATGGATGGAAACTGGAGAGCATTATGCTAAGCCAAATAAGCCAGTTGGAGAAAGATAAATATCACATGATCTCACTCCTATGTGGGATATAATGATCAACATAATTTGATGAACAAGAATAGATCCAGAGACAAATGGTAGGGGAGGGGAGGGGGGGAGTTAGAGAGCAACCAAAGGACTTGTATGCATGCATATTAGCATAACCAATGGACACAGACACTGGGATGGTGGGGGCTTCCCTGGGTGGGAATGGCTGAGGGGGGAGGAAGTCAATTGGGGGAAAAAGAGACATATGTAAAACTTTAGACAATAATAATAATAACAATAATAATGTAAAAAAAGAAGGTGGTGTCAAAGGACAAGCTAGTCTACAGACTCGGGCTTGAAAGAAATGGAGGTGTACCTGAGCCTGCACAGGGGACGTCCAGAGAGTGTGTGGGCGCAGGTGGCAGGTGTGAGACATGGCGAACAGTCTCAGTAGAAAGACCTGGAACCCCGAGAGCCGTGGCTTAGGCTCTAGCAAGGCAGTTCTCAGGGGTAAGGCGAGCCCAGGTTCTGCTCCCCACACTGTCCTCCGTGGCCCCGCCGTTCTCTGCTCCCCACACTGTCCGTGGCCCGCCGTTCGTCCCTGCCACCCCCCCACAGCCTTCGTTCCCAACGCCCTCCTGCTGTCCCTTTGCAAACATACCTTCATCCACCTCACACCCTGCTAATTCTTTCTCAAACACCCCATTCCACAGGGTGGCAACCAGAGTGGCCATACCCACGCATGGGGGCCCTGCACCCCAAATCCCTTTGTATGGAATCGGCCCGGCCCCTCGCCCTAACTGACCTCAGCGGTTCCAGCTGAGATGAGTCCTCCCAACGAGCTGGCGAAGTCTCCAATGGAGGGTGAGGGTTACCTCCGCCCGGGCTGCCTCGCACCGCGCTCAGCAGAGACCTGGCCCCGCAGACACTGTGAAACGGATGTTATTGCTGAGCTGAAGGAGAGCGTGGGTCGGGTCATCATATGCTCACCTCCCTCGAGCGGCCTTCGGTGGCGTTGGGACGAAGGTGGCGGGGCCGCGGGCAGCTGGGGGAGGGCGACCTGAGTGCCATCAGCGCCTTCGTGGTGCCGGGAACACGTCCTGGAGCAGCGGCGGCCAGCTTCCTCTGGGCAGGGCAGGCGGCGAATCATTTAGAATCTGCAGGCCAGGTATTCTCTCCCTTTTCAACCCTTTAAAAATGTCAAAGCCATCCTCAGTGCGTGGGCTGTACCACAACGGCCCAGAGGGAGAGGGAACTGAGCCCCGGTGTCTGCGGGACCCTCTCCCCGGGAGAGGCCTGCAGTCCGGCGGCTCCAGGAGGGCGGCCGGCGCCCAGGCCCGTGGTGCTCGCGGCAGGGGTGGGCGCCAGGGCTCACCTCCACCTGGCGTGCACCGTGCACCCGACAGCGGGGCATCGGTCGGGCTCCGTGGCAGAGTCCCCTCGTTGACCGGAGCCCCGGACCGATGAGTTCCCAGCCAGTTCTGGCTCCCCCCGCAGCTTGGTCCCCAACACGCTGCGGTGCTGCCGCTTTCACACAGGCGGGGGAGACCCCAAGCCCAGAGCAGGGGTGACTTTCCCAACCCCTGCCTCGCCCACCTGTCCTAGCACATTGCTGCCTGCAGGCGTCTGAACGCCAGCTTCCAGGGCCCCGATGGCCTGTCACTCCCCCACATTGCCGGCTCCAGGTCCCCCGAAGCCGGCGGAGGCGGAAGCTCAGCCCGCCCCCTCGCAGCTCCTGTGACGCTGGAGCAGACACAGCTCTCTCCTCGGGCCCTCGGGGAGGCGAGCTTTCACAGACGCCTCGGGGTCTCCCGTGTCTCTCCGGTGTGTTCACGCCGCTGGCGGACCCCTGACATTTCCGTGCGCTGCTCTGAGCGCCCGTGTCCGGGACCTGCCCTTCACTCTGGGCGGGACTTGCAAGCGAGGAAACAGAAGAAACACGAACGAATGTCCCTCGCGGCACGTGGACACCGGGCCCGGGGCTCTCTGCGCTCAGTGCCCCGCAGGCTGGGAGGCGGTTGGCGAGAGCGAGCCCCTCCGGGACGTGGGGAGCAGGCCCGCCCGCAGGCGGTGGACTGGATGACCCCCCCGCCCCGGTCCCTTCTGGCCTTGGGTCCTGTGATTCTCACCGACGCCCACGGGTGCCCTGGGCTCTGCTCCTCGGGTAGACACGCCTTGTCCAGGAGGGAGGGTCCGCGCTCGCACAGGAGGGAGGAAATGAACAGGAGCCGCCTCCTCTGACCAGACCTCGTTTCCAAGTCCCCCCGCAGCATCGGTGAGGCGCTCAGGAGCTGAGACCAGGATCTCAGCGAAGGAAGGTCTCTCCCCCGTGCCCAGCGGGTGGTTGCGCTCAGCGGGAGCTCGGGCTGCCGTCTCTGGAGTTAAACTCATTAAGGTGAGAGGCTGAGATCCCCACAGCCCCCCACCCACACCCCCCACCTCGACCCAAAAGGTGGGGCACTGCCCTTCTTTGCTACCGGACTGGGGCTCGGATGCGGGGTCTGGCTAAGGCTCTGGGAGCCACGGAGCCGCCGTACCCGCGTTTGCTGCTCGGATCTGTACTTGGGAAGAAGCCCACGATGGGCCCGGAGAGCGGAAGAGCCGGGCAGAGGCACGGACAGCTCCCGGGCCGGAGATGGAGTGAGGCTGACACAAAGCTAGCGGGTTGCTTATTGCAAATACGAGTGTGAGGACAGGCTGATTGTCAACATTTCTCCACGAACTGAAGGGGGCGCTCCCTCCGGGGCACCCTGGAGGATGGCACTGCCCCTCAGCTCTGTGACGAGAGCAGGTGTGCAGCACGGGGCGAGGGAGAGGGCTCCCGGGCAGAGCAGGGCAGAGCGGTGCTCACTGGTGGTGGCCAGGAGCAGGCCCGGGGTGGGCGGAGGGGAGGGGAGCAAGAGGGAGAGCAGGGGTTGTGAGGACAGACAGGGGTCAAAATGGAAACTCTATATGGCACCATAGAGCGGGTTTTGTTGACAAGGACGGTACTCCTTTCTCATTGATTCATGAGAAGAAAAGGAAGTTTCTGGAGGAAAAACCATCAAGTTCAGATGCAAGAAAATCAGAGCCGAGATGGGGCTTTGTTCTGAAGAGAGAAGGTGCTCAGGGAGCGGGGGACAGAGTAAGAGGAGGAGGGGGGCTGGGAGGACGGCTGAGGCGCCTCCGGCAGTAAGAACATTCCGGGGCCGCAGAGTTCGATGGCGGGTTGGGTACGGTTTTTAAGAGACAATAAGCAAACTCTGCATTTGTGTGTCCAATGGAATGAAATGTCAGAGGTGACCGGCGCTGAGAGGTCAGGAGTGAGAAACGTGCCCGTGCTGTGTAACTCGTGGACAAACGTAAAGGTCGGACAGGCCACATGGCATTTGAATGCGTCGAGCACCAACACGGTCCTGTGATGGTCACGAAGGGGACACCGACTCAGGCATCTGTCTGTGACCACACCTGGGCAAGCCCTTCGATGCTAGACTCCACGAGGACAATAAAAACACTCACTGAAATGGGGAGCATATGCTGCAGAATGAGAATTATGGGTGTAAACCATAAAGTATAATTAAATGCAAGAAACCGTACATGAATCTGTCCTGGAGGTCCGTTATCAAGTTCCATTTACTTCTCATAAAAGAAATAGTTAAGCCGGGCGGGCTGGCTCAGTAGCTGAGCATTGACCTATGAACCAGGAGGTCATGGGGTGATTCCCATCAAGGGCACATGCCCTGGTTGTGGGCTCGATCCCCAGTAGGGGGTGTGCAGGAGGCAGCTGATCAATGATTCTCTCTCATCATTGATGTTTCTCTCTCTCTCTCTCCCTGTCCCTTCCTCTCTGAAACCAATAAAAGTGTATTTTTTTAAAAAAGAGAAAAAGGACGCAGGCTCAGACGCGCCCCCAATGGAGCGAAGCTTTGCGTGGCCTGCACCCCCTGAGCGTGGCGGTGCAGACCCTCCCGCTGTGGCTGCCGGGCTTGGTGTCTCCCCGACTCACTCTCGGTGCGCACAGCGAACACGAGGTCGACCCAGAGCCCGGGGTGGTTTGCTGAGCCAAGGACAGGAGTCAGTCTCCCGGCGAGAAGCATGGGGAAGGGAAGCATGGAGCCCCCCGCTCCCCCCGCAGGTGCTGAGCATATGTTTGAGGCCCCAGGGGAGCTGAAGACGGTGACACCCGGCGGATGGGCTGGACGGCGTTGTGAGTCAGAAAAGGGTGATGTTGGTGACTCATTTCACTGAGGAGCCGCCAGGGGGGAGGGGGCGGGGGGGGTGCAACACAGTGAGAGGGAGGGATCAGAGGACCGTGCTCAAGAACTCGCCTCAAGAAACACTGGAGAAACACCTCCTCTGGCCCGGGGCGGCGGGGGGCACAGGGGACACTGTCTGCCCGCGGAAGGAAATAACAGCCAAGCGGAAAGGAGGCCCCGGAGCGGGGAGCCACAGCGGGCGCTGCGCATAGAGCAGGCGTCCAGGAGCGCGGAGAGTCCAGCAGAGGCGGGAGACGGAGGCCAACCGGGGGCCACCCAGGCTTCGGAGCCCAGAGGACACGGAGCGGCTTCCTCCCGAGAGGGGGCAGGGCCGGGAGCCGCTGCCCAGTCGGCCCTGGCGCGTCCCGGGGGCTGGGACGCCGTGGGTGCTGGGGTGACTCACACAGACACATGCTCGCCGCGTCCTCACAGCACCTGTGCGCACAGCCTGGCTCCAAAGGAGCAAACAAGGAGCGGAACTGGCGTGTCTGGGGTTCGAGGAAACAATTTCTGTTCCCCGGTATCCTACCTCCCCTCCCCCCCCCCCAAGAAAAGAAAAATCAAGAAAATGCTCATGCCCACCAGCTGTTCCGTGCGCCAGGCACGTCCCTCCTGTTGACACGGCGGTGATTAGAGCGGCCGACATGGAGATTGTGTGTGCTCATCAAGGGCTGAACCGAATAGAATTTACTCTTTCGTGCGCAGGCCCGCCGGCCGCCGGCCCCAAGGGGCTCGGGTTTGCTCTGTGTGCGGGGCTCAGAGGTCCCATCCCCGCCGTGAGCGTCTTTCCTCTGCCAGCCCCTCCTCCTGCGCGAGGACCTTGCCAGTGACTGTTCTCACCGCAGATTTACACGACGAGCTTCTTGTTTAACGAGGCGACTGAAACCAACAGTGTAAACATGTGTTTACGTGGGTCTGACCTTATTGTGGAATTTCTGCTTAAAATTCCAGGAGGAGAGAGAAAAGCTCCCGAGCCTCGGGGTCTCCGGGGTTAGGTTTGTTTGGCAAATCGCTGAAAACCACCTACTGCGATTCAATGGATGGGAATTTTGAAGCACAAACGTCGTGAATTTTGGTGTTCGGCTTATTTTTAACTTACATAGCTGGGAGGGAATGTCGGAACGTCCTTGAGATGACAATCACTCCCACGTGAAGTCCGAATCCGGCTGTCAGCACCAAGCAGCCTCGCGTGAGGCCCCCTGGGTCCCAGTTAGTCGCCAGGAGATCCCCGCCTCTCCCACCTGCCCCAGGCTGTGGCTCTGCCCTCACCCAGGTCTGGGCTGGGACAGGCCGCATGTGGGCACAGCAGCAGCTCCGGGCGCCATGGCAGGGACCTCATCTCCAGGCTCCTAGAGCTCCGGTCGGTCAGGCACCTGCAGACTCACCCCGTCCGCCTGCGGGGCGAGACGCTGCCCTCGGGGGCTCTCAGGGAGCCCCATGTCATCTCTCCCCTGGAACTGGGGTTTGCACTCTCGCCTGGGAATGCCAGCCGCTGCCTCTTCTCGCCGCAGGCAAGGCCTTGCTTGGGGCTTATTGCCTCTGGGGGGGCCACAGGGAGAGAGGCAGGGGCCACAGCAGCCGTGGGGTGGGGCGGGGGCGTCTGAGGATGCGGTCGACGAGGATGTCACCAGAGATGACTGTCCTGCGGCTGCGCCCTGAGCGGGCGCCCGGCTGTCCTCCAGGCTTGGGCGCACAGACGGGCCCTCGCCAATCGCCAATCACAGGTGCCAGGCCGAGCGGTGCCGCCGCCCCACCCGCGGCTGCGTGCACGGGAAGCAGGCGCCCTCCGCACTCGGCTCCTCCTCTCATCCGGCTGTGCTTGGTTAATAGAATGTGTCAGCCACCAGCTTGCCGAACGCGGTAACTGATCAGGGTTCCCAGAGAAAGCGGAACAGGCAGCAAGGAAGGAGCCAGAAAGAAGGCATGAGGCCGGAGGGGAGGGGATCCCCAGCCCTTCAAGCTCCCGGCGCGGAGAAGGGGAGGCACAGAAGTGGCCCTTCAGGCCCTCCATGGATTCGCGGAGGCAAAGCCTTGGAAAAGGAAGCCCATCCATGCGGGATGGGGAGGGGGGGTTGCGCGCGGGGACACCCTCTGGATGCCGCCCGTGCCCCCTGCCAGTGCAGCGTGGTACCTGCGGGCCTTGGCTCTGAACGAACCTCCCGCGTGTCCGTCCGCATTCGCTTGCGAGCTCAGTATCGGGTGTGAGCATGCGGCTCCATTACAGGGGCTCACGTCCCCTCTCTCCGCTAAGGTTGCGTCTGTTCAGCTGGCACTGCTGACGCTAGCCCCCCGCCCCCCAAGACACAGAAAGCAGATGCATTGCCTTTCCTGCGGCCTCAGGTTAGGGTGTCGTATCAATAACGCTAATGGCCTGGAGCGGGTCCCCGACAGCAGCCCTGCTGCTCCTCAAATGAATGGCTTGGCCGCCCTCAGCCTGCACCTGCCAGGGCTCGGCGTTCTCGGGGCGCCGGCTCAGATCCCATTCGCGTTATCTCTTCATTAGCTCTGCCGTTAACCTGCGCGCTTCCCGCACGCACGGGCTGAGGCCCAGGCAGAACCCGAGGAGCTCAGCTGCCTCCCAGGCGCCTCCCCGGGAGCCAAGTCCTTCCGGAACCATTCCAGGAACCAGCCCCTCCGAGCCGCTCGGCCGTCCTCTCGGATGCAGGGCAGTCACACTGTGTGGCGGGGCGGCCATCGGGACGCTGGACGCCGGACACCTGGCCCCGGCGCCGCCCGTGGCTCTCAGCGTAGCCGCCTGTAAGGCGGGCCCCTGACCACCCGCTTCACCCAGCAGGACACAGACGCAGAAACACAGGCACTCCATCCCAAGGTCACAGGGCGGAGATGACAGGCCGGGGCCAGTGCAGGCGGGAGACGGGGCGCCCAGCACCCCGCTATTCCTCTGGGGTCCCCCGCACAGAACACAGCTGAAAGGGCTCCTCAGACAGCAGCAGATGCAACCCCCTCACCCTCGGAGGCCGACGGCCCCGCCCACCCAGGACATCGCCCTCCGTGGGCATTCTGCCGGCGGCAGCGCCGAGGCAAGAAGAGCGGCCGGTTTCCGCCTGCAGACTCCTCGCCCGGGACCTGGGGAGCCAGCCTTGCACTGTGGACTCGGTGCCCCAGCAAAATGCAAAGATGGAAAAACCCTCCTCACTGCCGCCTCCTCCTCTGTTTGTCTGTGTCCTACGTCCCCTCAAGGTCAGAGCCCCTCCACCTCCCCCCCTCTCTCTCCCTTCACCCCCTCCTCCCACGCACAGGGGCACCATCCCTCTTTCCTGCTGAAATGACCCAAATCCTCAGACATGCACCCTCTCCAAAAGCCAAAGCAAAGATGGTGACCTCACAGACGCTGCTGTCTGGTGCCCAGAGTGGCCAGAGCCCCTCATTGCCCCTCCCTTCCCCCCAGTCCCCTCCCCTCTCTGTGCTCAGTCACCGGGGAGGGGCGATGAACAGACCTTCACAATGTGAGCCTCCTGGTGCTGGGAACAGAGGGCCCTGCAGGAAGCCCCTAAAATTCTACCTGGAGCCTGCCCCTTCCCTGTCCGAGCCGTACCCAGAACCTGGAACAGGCCACTGTGCCCAGGAACAGGGCACTGGGGGAGGTGGAGATCGGCACTGGCAAGGTGGCGATCGGCACTGGCAAGGTGGTGATCGGCACTGGAGAGGTGGAGATCGGCACTGGAGAGGTGGAGATCGGCACTGGAGAGGTGGAGATCAGTGCTGGCGAGGTGGAGATCAGCGCTGGCGAGGTGGAGATAGGCACTGGAGAGGTGGAGATCAGCGCTGGCGAGGTGGAGATAGGCACTGGAGAGGTGGAGATCAGCCCTGGAGAGGTGGAGATAGGCACTGGAGAGGTGGAGATCAGCCCTGGAGAGGTGGAGATAGGCACTGGCGAGGTGGAGATAGGCACTGGAGAGGTGGAGATAGGCACTGGCGAGGTGGAGATAGGCACTGGAGAGGTGGAGATCGGCACTGGAGAGGTGGAGATAGGCACTGGAGAGGTGGAGATCGGCACTGGAGATGTGGAGATCAGCGCTGGCGTGGTGGAGATAGGCACTGGCCTTCCCCCCACTCCCATCCTCTGCTTCACCAGTCCCCCCGCCTCCCCCCATCCCAGTGGAATACCACAAAGCAGTTTTTCCAAACCATTTTTAGTGCCTGAACCCCCTTTCTTAGACCTCCCCCCCCCCCCCCCCCGAACAGCCCATCACTGTAGGCCCTTCCAGAATGGCAGGGTGCATTGCTTGCCGTCTCAGTCAGACCGTGCGGCTGCACAAGAGGAAGAGGAGGGGAGAAGCCCTGCCCATGCCGGCCGCGAGTGTCCCCCCTCGTGAGCGGACGTCGAGCCGGAGGTGAGGCGCACCCGCCCGCCATGTGTGCCGGTCGCCTTGGGTCGCGCTGTGTGCGGTGGCGGCGGCAGTGCGACCTGCAATGGAATATGAAAACCGGCAACAGCAGCCTCTCAGCCGAGCACAGAGCAGCCGCCCTCGGGACACAGCGATCGTTTATTTATTGCTGCTCCGTTTGGGGAAACACCCAGTGGTCCTGCCGGGAGTTCACCTAACCCTGGACATCCCACTCGTGTCCCAGGCTGGGGACACCTGAGAGCGGGTCTGTCTGACCGTTTCTATGGCTCACGGCCTTCGCGGCCCATCCAGCGAGCACGGCTCTGCGGGAATTACAGGAGGAGAGAGGTACAGAGCAGAAGGGGGGCGGGGGGGGGACACCTCCAACACAGATAGAGCATCAAACAAGGGCACCTGAGGTCACATGTTCACTTCGTTTCAGCGGGGGGCGGGGGGGGGGGCTGGAGGAGGGGCCGCCTCTGAGCTCGTGGCCGGGGCGACCAAGCCCGCTCCTCTGCAGCCGACGGGGAACGTCAATAAGGTGCGTGTTTCCGCCTGATATCCCCAGGGCACGAAACCCACAAAGCTCTGGTGTGTGTGTCTGTTTTCCCCAAAGACTCAAAGACCCGTTTATCACCGAAGACTTGCTTTGTTTTCAACATCACGCCGGCCTGGGCGAACACGCCTTTTCTCCCTGAGAGCTGGAGTCTGTTTTTAAGGCCACACGGATGACTGATGGTGAGGCACCGGTTGTGTGGCTTGGTACAGTGGTTTATATTTATGTAATCGCTTAAAATTCAACTTGGAGCCATGCCCACAGCAGGAGAACAATTAGTAAATTCATTAATTGTGCGTTTGTGTGCTCTTTTAGTCTCCAGGCTCATTATTTGTTTAAATTATTTTGCTTCTATCAAAAGTGGTGCCACGTGGAAATGCTGCCGCGCAGGTTTCCGTGTGAAGCAGGGCCGGGAAGCTCACACTTCCTTCCGGATGCGGCCGGCGGGTGCTGGCCGGTGCCCGGCACCAGGCGGAGCCGCGCTGAAGCAGCTGAGCCATCTGCTGGGGACGTCGCTGGACCAGGATCCTGGCCCGAGCCAGCGCTGGCCCCTGTGCTCGATGGGACAACGGGCATCTTCCCCACCTTCATGGTTAGAAGCCTGACTTGAACGAACGAAGGTTCCAGTCCAGATGGCGAAGCAGGGACGCCTGTGCTCGCCTCCTGCCACGACACATCGAGTGACAGCCGAGTCAGAGGGCAGTCACCCTGGAGAACCCGCCGGAGACCAGCGAACAGGAGCCTCGTCCCGGAGGCCTCACAGACCATACCAGCGAACCACCCAATCCGCTCCGCAAGGGACACCCGGGGGGGTCTTGGCTGGTCCCCGGCCACCAGGTAAATTCTGTCCCATGGAGTCACTGGGGTGGTGGCCAGTCAGACTGAGGGCCAACCCCACAACTTTCTGGAAAAGGCATGGGAAAGCCAGGCCCTGCTCTCTGCCAGCTGACCGACCCACACCCAGCTCACAGCATCCGAGATCCACGGGGAACGGCCAGGAGGACATGCCGAAGGGTTTCCAGGGAAACGTTCATTTCTCAGGACGTCCACCGCTGCCCCACCAAGGAAGTCTGCGATGGAGGCGGAGTCTAGGAAGAGGGGGAGCAGGGAGAGGCGGGTGGTGGAACGGCCGAAGGGGCAGGCCCTGGAGGATGAAACCGGCCTGTGAGGCCAGCACCTGGGGCGGCTATGGACCATCCCTCCCCGCGTCCCTCAGAGGCCCCGCCATCCATGACGGCGCAGGCGGGACAAAGCAGGCAGTGGAAACAAACGGTGACCGTCCGTCCTTCCGTCACAAGCCGATCCGATCCATCTGATCCGATCCGATCCATCCGATCTGATCCAATCGATCCGATCCGAGGGTGCCTGGGTGCCGTGCTTTGAGAACAGGCCCCGCCCACCCACACCCTTCATCTAAAGCGCCTTCGCGGCCTGAGGAGGAACTCCGGAAACAGCCAGACACCTGTGGGGAGAGAAGCACGTGGGTGGAGCGCTGGCAGGGCAGGCACCCCGTCTCCAGGTGGAGGAAGCTTGTGCAACCTGAACATTCAAACCCGGGAAGCGAGATGGCGCGGCGGGAGCTGAATCTGCAGATCCTGTGGGGAGCAGGTGAGGGTCCTCAAATGCGCCTTCAGCGAAAGCTGTTTGAGGAGGAAACGAGCGGCTGAGAGAGGAAACTTCGCAAAGCGGAGAAGAAACACCACCTCCGCGGCTCAGATCTGAAGGCCGACAGGAGGAAGGCGCAGGCCTGGGCGGGCGTCGGAAAGACGGTCCCGCTGTGCGAACAGGCTCAGGAGGCCTTGCGGGCAGCCCTGCCCGCGAGGGAAAGCTCTCGGAGCCGAGGAAAGACAATGGTCACAACAGGCAAAGGCTGGCCCAGCTGCACCTGCTGCTCCTCCTGCCGCCCTCAGAGCCCTAGGAGTGTCGGGGGGGCCCCCTGGGTCCCCAGGTCCCCAGGAGGGGGGTCATGCAGTAAAAGCTCAAGCATCGGGCTCACCTGTAGTTTGACTCGTTTTCCACGGCAGGTGGGTCCGAGCCCACAGCACCCAGAGCATCCCCATGTCCTCTGTGACGTGATGTTGATCTCGTTCAGCGGCTGCTACTTAACTGACATCACAGCTCCTCGGATTCAGGTTGGTGCAGGGTTGTAACTGGACGTTAGCATTTTAAATACTCATCACAAAACAAAGATAAAAGGAAAGGTCCTTTAATACAAATACACAAACATGCCCATCCTCTGATTGGCTGTAGAAGCCTGTGCGCCATATGTGGAACCGCAGTCTCACGCTACGCGACGCTGCAAAATAAGCATGTCGCTTCCAAGCCACGCTGCCAGGGGCAGGGCACAGGCGAGGCTGTTATCCGAGGGAGGAGCGGCCTGCGCTTCCAACCCTCCCGTTCGGCCGGCTCAGAGGGAACCAGCTGCCGCGGAGCCGACCGCTCCTCCTGCTCCCGCTCCAGGTGTGCGGCCTGAAGGAGATTGATGACTCCGGTGGGCAGGCCAGCTTCCTCCTCCAGTACAGGCGGCACAGAGACGCAGCCAGCCCTCCTCCTGGAGCCTCTTCCCGCCTCCGGGTCCTCAGGGGGAGGCGCCGGCCAGATGCTCAGGAGGAGAAGGAAGATAAGGGCTCCTGGGCTCTGGCTGAGCCTGGCGCCCGGCAAGGCACCGTGCCGGCTGATGCAATCACCGCAGCCTCCCTGGGAGGCTGGCATGGAGGCCCCTTTTCATAAGAGGACGTGAAGGCCGACGACAGACTGGAACCCAGACAGTGTGGGTGCAGGCCAGCGGCCTCCCCACTGCGTCCTGCGGCTTCCCTGGCATCGGGGACGCAGCTCACCAAGCAGCTTTCCTTCCTCCCTCCCTCCCTCCCTCCCTCTCTCCCTCCCTCCCTCTCTTCCTCCCTCCCTCCCTTCTTTCCTCCCTTCCTTCCTTCCTTCCTTCCTTCCTTCCTTCCTTCCTTCCTTCCTTCCTTCCTTCCTTCCTTCCTTCCTCAAACAGTCATAGGCGGACTCACGTGCCCGAGGGCTTAGCAGTCAATGACTCAGATGAAGGTTCTTGCCTTCAAAGACTCTAGTGATAGAGATGTCAGTGCCTCGTTCTAAGGACCAATGTGTGTTGAATGAGGTTTGGACAAATGTGGGCCCAGCCTGAGCAACGATACTGTCGCCTCAGCACCATCTCACAGTCACATGTGTGTTCCTGATTGTTTCCACTCCAAGTGTCAGAAAAAGTTGAAGACTTGCCCGGCCAGGGCAGCTCCGTGGTTGAGTGTCAACCTACAAACCAGGAGGTCAAGGTTCAATTCCTGTGCTGGGGCACACTCCCGGGTTACAGGCTTGATCCCCATTGGGGGGCGTGCAGGAGGCAGCCGATCCGTGATTCTCTCTCATCATGGATGTTTCTCTCTCTCCCCCTCTCCCTTCCTCTCTGAAATCAATATATATATATATATATATATATATATATATATATATATATATATATATATATATATATATATAATCTCTATCTCTATCTCTATCTCTATCTATCTCTATACCTATACCTATACCTATACCTATACCTATACCTATATCTATATCTATATCTATCTATATCTATATCTATATCTGTATCTATATCTGACCCATGTCAGGCCCCCAGAGGGAGGTGGATCTGTGCCGTCCCAAGTGCCGCAGCAGAGCGGGGGGGCGGGGGGGGGTCAGTTAACGCGAGGTGGGGGTGGTGGGGATGGGCTCACCCCTCCTCCAGGTTCCAGCGGGACTACAGGAGGGAGCTCCGGCCTGAACAGGGCCCTGGACTGTGTCTCTGCCAGCTGCTACCCGCCACCCCTCCACCCCCAGGAAATCAGGGAAGGACGTGGCCCAACCTCAGGGCGGACTTCAGGCTGAAAGTGCAGAGAGGAGGAAGGGCCTCACCCTACAGGGCTGTTCAGCTGTTGAGTGTGTGTTTCCTGAGTGCGATCACAGTCTAAAGTGTTCCCAGCAGCACGTAGTCGGGTGGGGAGGACCGGTGAGGTCACGCGGCCAGCAGGCCTGCGGAGCATCCGCTCCCACTCAGCACTCAGGCGCGCTCTCCACCTGGTCCGGATGCCCGGGGACGTGCTGCGCCCTGCCCCCCGGGAACCCGCTCCAACATCCACCCTCCGTCCATGTCGGAGGAAAGATGTGGACGGGCGGGGGTCAGTCATGATTATCCAAAGCACGAAGCAGATCTGGGCTCCTGCCAGTCGGCCGAGGGCTCCCCGCTTCTCGCTGCAGTGTGGTCCTCCCACCCCCCGGGGGGGCTCTCAGCTGGAGGCCCCCCCTCCTCCTTGGCCAAGGCCAAGGTTCAGAGCGCACAGGGAGGGGCTGGCGGCAGAGCCAGCGCAGCTCAGCAGGGGGCGCCGTGGGCCCAGTTGGCCAGTCCCCATGAGCGCTTTGACACCAGGGCAGCCCCTTCTCAACAGCCTGTCCTGCAGCCCGGCCCGAGGCCTGTTCTAACCCAGCCTCCCTGCTTCTCTCCTATCCGGGGATCAGAGTGGTCACGCATGTTCACAGATGTCCCTCACAGTGTGGTTTATGGTGAACAGCCCAAAAGCCACCTCCGTGCCAGCGAGAAGACTGGTTAGGTCAATCATCGATAAGCGTACAGTCGCGAGAGCAGATAAAGCCATGGAGAATGCCGCACCAGGAGAGGACTCAGGGGCCCGGGCGGTGAGCGCCTCCCACCGTGGTCCTACGCCTGAGGAAGGAGAGTGCTGGCCGGTTCCTGAAGGCACCCCCGTCCCGCCTGCGTGAGGAGAGGCCGTGCTGGGACCTGCGGGAGCCTTGTCACGGCGTTCCCCCCCAGGGGAGACAGAGTCCGAGCCCCGAGAGTGTCATCCTCACACAGGCCGAGCCAGGACAGGACCCGAGGCTGACCTGGCTCCCTCTGTCCCTCCTTTATCTGCCGCCAAACTCCTGCCCGTAGGTCATGGCCGGGCCCCAGGCCACCTTCTCGGTGAGCGCTCCCCGATTCCCAGTCAGCGGGTCTTGCCTCTCTTATCACTGCACCTTCCACGTGAAGGCATGGCTGCATTTTCGATGCTGCGTTACATCCTCTGACCTTGAGTCTGGCCCTGTTACTGAACTTGAGGGCTGGAGGCTGGCATCTCACAGCCGTTTAATACTAATCCAAGGCTTCAAGGAATTCACAGGCCCCCTGCCACGTCTCTGAGGAGGGCGGTGGGGGAAGAGGTGTGTCCCTGAGTCCTGCAGTGTGTGCGCCCTGGGGTGGGTGGGGAGGGGCCGGGGGGTATGACCTGGAGGCAGGCACGTCTCTCCTGCCACCACAGGAAGATGGAGGGTGACTCCCCCAGAGGACTGACTGCTCACTGCATACAGACCGTTACTTGGCAGTGCTGTTGATAGCATTAGGGATGGCACGTAGTAGGTACTTACTCAGCAATGGCCTTCATTTTTGTATTTTCTGGACTCTCAGACGCCAAACAGGGGCCACATACGGGGCTCTGGAGTGATTCTTCCAACGGCAGCCGAGGTGAGAGGGCGCGAGAGCCTCCAGTGGTCCCCGGGGAGAGGTAGCAGCACAGAACTCTGAGTGAATGAATGAGTGAATGAGTAAATGAATGAATGAGTGAGTGAATGGACTCTGTCAGTTGAAAACCACCATTATCAGTACATGTTGTTACTTGGAATGTTATCACAGGGAGGAAACAACTGCTTTTCATTTTATTTCTCTCCAGTCAGATGCATATGCACATGAACCCACATAACCCACCCCCACCCACCCACCCCAGCTATTGGACAAAGAATTAAGGAGACTTCAGTCAAGTTCAACTCGACAATTACTAGCGGGCGGCTACTCGCCACCCAGTGCCTATGGGTGCTTGGTATAGACCAGTGAACAGTGTGATATGGGGGCCGGGAAAATAGGACCATTTCTTTGAAAACATGCTCACAGCCAGAGCGTGATCTCAGACCATACCTGTGGTTCTCCCTAACCCTAAACCTATTCCTATCCCTAAACCTTACCTTAACCATAACACTAACCATAACCCTAACCCTAAACCTAACCCTAACCCTTATCATAACCCTTACCCTAAACCTAACCCTAACCCTATCCCTAACCCTAACCCTAATCCTATCCCAAACACTTACCCTAGCCCTAACCCTAACCCTATAGCTAACCCTAACCCCAACGCTATCCCTTACCCTAACCCTAACCTTATCCCTAAACCTAACCCTATCCCTAACCCTAACCCTAACCCTAACCCTATCCCTATCCCTAGCCTTAAAAACCTAACCCTAACCATAACCCTAACCCTATCCCTACCCTAACCCTAACCCTATCCCTAACTCTAACCCTAACCCATAACCCTAACCCTAAAACATAACCCTAACCCTAACCCTAACCTTAAAAACCTAACCCTAACCCTAACCCTAACCCTATCCCTAACCCTAACCCTAACCTTAACCCTAACCCTAACCCTAACCATAACCCTAACCCTAACCCTAACCCCAACGCTATCCCTTACCCTAACCCTAACCTTATCCCTAACCCTAACCCTATCCCTATCCCTAACCCTAACCCTAACCCTAACCCTAACCCTATCCCTATCCCTAACCTTAAAAACCTAACCCTAACCCTAACCCTAATCCTATCCCTACCCTAATCCTAAATCATAACCCTAACCCTAACCCTAACCTTAAAAACCTAACCCTAACCCTATCCCTATCCCTAACCCTAACCCTAACCCTAACCCTAACCATAACCCTAACCCTAACCCTAACCCTAACCCTAACCCTTATCTCAGCCCGTGCCTGTGCCTGTAGAGTCCGGTCCAGCTCCACATTCCCGGAGCGGAGTTCCCCGCGGCATCTTGAAAGGAGACCAGCCGTGAGGGGATCCGTCCTTCCCCATCACACAGGCAGCGCCTCCCTCTGCAGGTGACGCCCATCGCAACGCTTCCCAGGAGGCGCCTCTGCGGAGCCATGGACGCCACCCCCCACCCCCCCCCCCCCCCCCCGCCTTCACCTGGTCCTCGGGCGGAGCACCAGCAAAGGCGCTCCCTTCTCCCTGTGTGTTCCCTTTCCCTCACCCAGGCTGAGCTCCTCACAGAAACCCCGCTCCCGTGAGCACCATCCTGAGTCGGCCCTTCTGCTTCTGGAGACAAACTGACCTCCTAGCTCCCCGCCCCGCCCCACTCAGAGTGGGGCACTCCCACCTGCTGCTCCTCTGGCCCATCTTCTGTGAGGCAGTCAGCTCTGCGCACAGATGCCAAGTCCCCTCCGCGCCTGCGGGATACAGACGTCGTCCAGTCACTCCGGCTTCCATGGAAGGCAGCGTGGAGAGCACAGACGCCCTGCGAGCACCTTCATCTCCTCCAGGAAACACGACTCCAATGTCCCTGTCGGCTCGGGGCCCGCGGCTCAGGGACACGTCAAGTCATGAAGGATAATTCGCCAGTGAGTGTCCACTGGGACCAGCCGGCACTGAAGAACATGGAGACGCCACAGCGCCTGCTGCTCAGAGGGGGGCACCTGCACTGCGGGAGCCAACCTTGACCAGGGGGATCGGGAGGAGGGGCTGAGCCGCCCTGGGGCAGCTGGCAGTGTGTGGAGGTGGAGGAAGAGATCTCAGGGGAGACGGCGCTCAGATGAGCTCACAGGGCCGACGGGACTTGAGGACGGACCTTGAGACGGACAGGTTTGGGTGGCGTGAGCTCGGAGGAGGACCCGCCGGAGGACCTCAGAAGAGCTGTCTGACGGGGAGCGCGCGAGCATCCTCCCGGCTGCCAGGGACGGCTGTGTGCAGAAAGCGTCGGAAAGAAGCGTAGGTCGCACCGCGGCTATTCCCAGGTGCTGGGCGGAGGCGTGAATCTCACCGCTCTCAGAGAGAAAGCCACTGTGGAGTCATGAGTGCAGGCGCAGTGTGGTGACCGGGCCTCAGACACACGCACTAGGCAGCAGCCCTCACCTGGACCAGGAAAGAGAGTGGACATTAAAACAAACATCAGTGAGGGGAGAGCTACTACGTCCCTTTCATCGCTGAGGACACTGGGGAGTTAGGGACCTTGGCCCAAGGTCGCCCAGCCGGCCAGGAGAGGCCTTGCTGGTCACTCAAACCCACCTGACTCTGCTGCTCTCCACACGGCCCCGGGGCTGCACGAGGCTGCGGGCCCGCGGTGCAGGTTCTCCTGGCCGCCGCCTCCTCCAAAGGCTTGCGCCGAGCCTCCTCCCCTACAACCAGCCACACACGGCCTGTCTCTGCAGCCCGACGGCAGGGCAGCTTTGCTGCCTGTGCCTGGTCCTGCCCAGGCTGCGGTGGCCACGTGCCGCCGGTGGAGAAGAAGGCAGTGGTAGCTGATAGTTTTCTGCTTACGTTTCAGAGCTCAGCGGGTTTTGCTTTGAGCGAACCAGTGATCAATTAACGCGTGACAATCTGTTCACGCAGCCGAGCTCAGGACGCGGCCACATCCTGAATCAAGGCATTGGCTCGCGTCAACTTGTATCAGTGAAACCAGGTGACCAGTAAGCTCCTGGAAAGCGGGCAGTCAGTCCCCTTCCCAAGGGGAAGGACGGTGAGCCGCCTGAGGAAGACCCCGAGGACCCCGAAGCTGGTCGGGAGGTGGAGGCAACTTGAGGCACAAAATCTCCCCGACCCTGGTTTTTGAATTTTAGAAACTCACCAACTCGGGTGAAGCGAGTCGTGCAAGGTTCTGTGTGAACCGACCCCATAGGTGAGGGGCCATCCCACTCGGGCCGGACCCAGACTCTCTCGCAGTAAAAGCAGGGCCATTTCCAATGACGCTGGGAAAACAGATGGAGACCCAGGTTGCCGTGGCTACCTGCATGCACTGCACGGTCACCCTCCGTGACCATCCCTGCTCGGGCCACACCCCCCACCACCACCGCGGAAGCTTCCCTCCCCGCACCCACCGGCTTGGTCCAGCCTGTGAGAGTCTAACCAGGCCCCTCCTGCCCATCCACCCAAACGCGCTCCTCAGCACCTGGGTCAGAAACCACCGCCACTGTCAGCCCCCATCTCAGGTTCCGTGAGCCACTCTGTGGAGGGCTCACGGCCCAGATACACCCCGGCTGCACCCGTGGCTCAGACCCCCACCCACAGCCGCAGGCTGCGCCCCTGGGCAAGTCCCTCGGGCTCTGTCTTGGCTCCTTTTCTGCAAAATTGAGGTGAGACTGCCTTCTCCATGGGTGGCAATGAGGACCAAGTCCCTACGCAACAGGGACCGATTAGTATAGACTTCAGGGGGGTGTGCATCGCACACGGATCTTGCACACCTGCACACAGATGTGCACGTGTTCACACCTTTGGACTCACCGGAGGCCTGTCTGTAAGAGTTTTCTCCTGTGAGGAAAGCAAAACAAAACAAAAACTGCCGAGTGAAATGTTAAATGCCAAGAGGTCGCAGGTCGTTTTGTCTCTAATAACCCTGAGGCTTCATATAGTGGCTGTGACATCATCTGGGTCACAGCGCGTGACGGTTCCTGAGCTGCTCCCAGGCAGTGCTGTGGCCCATCCCGTGGGGGCCTCGCTGGCAGCGGCGGTAGCCCTCGAAGTGCCCACTGGGAAGAAGCAGACAGGCCTCTGCCAAGCGATGCCGGCTCAGAGCTCAGCAACGCGCGTTCCGCCTGAGACCCGCCTTCCCGGAGGGCTGTCCTCCTGAGAGGAGTGGCTGATCGTTTCTGGCTCCAGCTACTTCCCACCGGAGTGCGCGTGCGTCCCAAATCCGTCATGAGAGGGGCCTGGGCATGTGTAGGGCTGGACGCAGGAAGTGCAACGGTCAGAGAGCGCGTGGACGCTTTGGCAGGATGGCAGGTGCCTGAGGTGCATCCTGTCCACGTCACACTCTCCTCCAAGTAAACACCTGGCAGGGGAACTAGTGCTAATGCCCAGGCGAGTGCGGGCCTGCAGCCAGGAGCCCCCGGGGAGCTATTCAGCCCCCGCCCGTGTCCACACACACATTCACACACACACTCTCACACACACTCACACTCACACACTCTCACTCACACACACACTCACTCTCACACACACTCACACACACTCACTCACACATACATACGCACATACACGTACACATACACACACTCATACACACTCACTCACATACACACGCACATACACACACGCACACAAACACACACTCACACATACACACACATACACACACACTCACTCACACACACTCACACACACTCGTGCACTCACACACTCACAAACACACACACTCACACACACACTCACACACTCACACACACACAGCCCACACACACACACTCACACACTCACACACACACTCACACACATGCACAGATGCACATGACTCACTTCAATGCCATCTCCGCTCTACAGTCGAGACTCAGTAACCTCTGTGGCTGCTGTGTTGCTATTTCCTGTGTCACTTGGAGGCCTTTGGCCCCCACAGATTTTAATTGACTGTTCTGGAGGGGAGACATTTCTTGCTTTGAGTTTTGAACTTTCGCTTCAGATGGTGAGCAATTAAAATATGACTAACCACAGAGCACGCTTTTCTTTTTCCCCAAGCGTCACCCCAACGGAGAAAATGGAGACCGAACGCGTATCATGACATTACGTGCTGCTGTGACTGGAGGAGGGAGTTTTGTGAAGGCCTTCGGGAACCTTCTGGTGGCCCCGCTGGTTTCTGTCTCGGGCAGAGTCCCAGTGTGTGTCCTCTCCGGTCCTCACACCCAGCCCTGTCTGCAACGTGAAGCAGTGATCCCGGAGCGTGACCGGAGCCATGCTCTGAGGACGCCTTTAAAGACGATGCTAACATATAGACAGAGGGTGCGGGTCCATCCCAGCCCAGCCCTGCCAGCAGCCCCACATCTGTGCTCCTGCGGGTCCCTCTCGCTTTCCCCACTAATCCTTCCACATCCTGGGCTCCCAGCCCTTGGGGAGGGCCTGGGTCTGAACACACCCAGAACACAGAGCACATGTTGACGAGAGCCCGGTGGCCTCCCGCATCTGACTGCATCCGGCGGCACCTCTCTCACACACACACATACACACTCATACACACTCATACATCCATACACTCACACACACACTCATGCATCCATACACTCACACATCCACACACACTCATACTTCCACACACTCACACATACATACTCATATACCCACACACTCACACACACACACTCATACATCCACACACTCGCACATACATACTCATATATCCACACACTCACACATACACACTCATACATCCACACACTCACACATACATACTCAAATATCCACACATTCATACATCCACACACTCACACATACACTCATACATCCACACACTCACACATACCCACACACTCATACATCCACACACACATCCACACACTCATACATACACACACTCACACATACACTCATACATCCACACACTCACACACACACTCATACATCCACTCACTCAAACATACACACTCATACATCCACACACACATACACACTCATGCATCCACCCACTCACACATACTCACACATACACACACACACACATACACACTCATACCTCCACACACTCACACATATACAATCATACATACACACACACATACACACTCATACCTCCACACACTCACACACACACACTCATACCTCCACACACTCACACACACACTCATACATCCACACACTCACACATACACACTCATACCTCCACACACTCACACACACACGCTCATACCTCCACACACTCACACACACACACTCATACATCCACACACTCACACACACACACTCATACATCCACACACTCACACATACACACTCACTCCTTCAGCGGGTCCCCTTCCCAGGCCGGTGGTTCCCCCTTACCCCACACACACACTTATCTAAACATGGCTTCCCCTTGGGCCCGTGCGTTTTTAAAAACAGGTGTTCATTGATTTTAGAGAGGGGATGGGAGAGGGAGAGAGGCAAACATCGATGTAAGAGAGAAGCACCCATCACTGCCTCCCACACGCACCCAGACCGGGGTTAAGCCCACAACACGGGCACTGCCCTGGCCGGGACCGAAATGGCGACCGTTCAGTGCACGGAACGAGGCTCAACCCACTGAGCCACACCAGCCAGGGTGACCCCTGCATTGTCATTCTCGCTCTGCTCACCACCCTCCACCTGCAAATATACGCACGGTTACTCCCTGGTCCTAGCACACCTTCCTGCGAACCGCCCCGCCCCATTGCTCGCTCGCGCTCCCACCACTGGGCTCCGGAAGGAGAGTCCCTGGTCTTCACCCCACCTTCTCGCCCTGTCCCCAAGCCGACCCCAACAGAGCATCCCCTCAGAGCCACGGTATTGATGGTGTGGTGAGGACGCGGAGGGTCAGACAAAGGTCGGGGAAGGCCTAGGTTTCAGGCAAGGGCTTGGCTAACAGAGGCCCCATCGTCAATGAATGAAAATTGAAGCTTAAAACTTAACTGCCCTCTTTTGGGGGGAAAGTAGCATTTTGTCAGTTTCCTGAGCCAAAACTAGCAGGGGGTGCGTAGGCCCCGAGGGAGCAAGAGGCACCCCCTCGTGGGCGGTGGCCACGCCTGTCCTGGACTCTGACCCACGGGGACGACACAGCGGGGGATGGAGACGCTACCCCTCTGCAGGGAGCGAGGGCAGAGCACACAGGACACCCCACTGCTGCTCCACGGGGCCCGCGGGACTGCTCATGTGCACAGGAGAAAGGAGGTCTGCACCCCCACGGGGTCCAGCGTCTTCCCGGCCCGCCCAAGTCCTGTGACCTCGCGTCGGCCCCTCTCCAGTCAGGAGAGCAGGTGCCGTGTCCATGTCCTCTGCACAGCATCAGCCCATCGTTTACTCCGCCGTGGTCCCCCCTCCCCCCTCTGCCGAGGTCCCCCCTCTCTACCGTGGTCCCCCCTCTTTACTGTGGTCCCCCCGCCGTGGTCCCCCCTCCCCCCTCTGCCGAGGTCCCCACTCTCTACCGTGGTCCCCCCTCTCTACTGTTGTCCCCCCCTCCGCCGTGGTCACCCCCCCGCCGTGGTCCCCCTCCTCCGCCGAGGTCCCCCCTCTCTACCGTGGTCCCCCCTCTGCCATGGTCCCCCCACCCCCTCTACCGTGGTCCCCCTCCTCCGCCGTGGTCCCCCCCCTCCGCCGTGGTCCTCCTCCTCCTCGGGTGAGGCTCCCAAAGCCAGTGACGAGGCAGGAAGCTCCTCTCTCCCCAGGGGCTGCCAGGAGGCAGCGTCCTAGTAGTCAAGGAGGTTAAAGGGGCCCGGCCGGCATGGCTCAGGGGCTGAGCATCGACCTATGAACCAGGAGGTCAGGGTTCAATTCCTGGTCAGGGCACAGGCCCGGGTTGTGGGCTCCATCCCCAGTGTGGGGTGTGCAGGAGGCAGCTGATCCATGATTCTCTCTCATCATGGATGTTTCTCTCTCTCTCTCCCCCTCTCCTTTTCTCTCTGAAGCCAATTTTACAAAAAGGTAAAAGCGTAAGACAACCAGTGTCTCTGCTTTCCCTCACCAACTCACACCTCCTCTCCCTCGCCCCATATTTATGTTCACTTTGAGGCCATCTCAGGGGGCACAGCGTCCACGTGTGGCCGGGGCCTCTGAGCTGGGAATGCCACCCGGTGCCTGGCGATGCCCGTCCTGATGGATCGGCGAATGAGGTGATGCCACTCGTTGGTTTCACGTGCACCAGGAAGCAGCCAACCGGCAGCCCGCGGCGTCACGGAGAGAGGAAGATGGATTTGCGGTCACGGCTGATCCAGCGGAGACGGAACCCGTGACCTCCAGGAAGAGGGCTTTATGTCGCCATAACAGCACCTGCAGGCTCTCAGGAGCTCTTCCTTCCTAAATTAGCCCTGAGCTGGTCCCTGCAAGAGGAGAGGGAGGGGAGAAGGAGCGATGGCACACCTGACGTCCTTAAGGGGAGAGGGGACACCTGATGTCCTTAAGGGGAGAGGGGACGGGAGGAGAGCCGGGGTCCGACACGCTCGGTGGGGAGCACTGCGTTGGAAGCAGGCGCGTTTGGAAGGCGGATGGGTCCTCGCTCTGCGGGGCTCGCACACCTGCCCTGGCCGGCCTCCGCTTCACTGGTTTGCATCTGCCTGCTCGGCCACGGAGGCGCTTACCCCTTCCTGGCAAGTCCTCCTCCCCAGCAGAACGCGATGACAAAGGCCGTTCTCTTATCCACAGACTCCCCCGAGCTCCGTCCCCCGCTGCTCCGTCAGCTCACCGCGCCCGTTCCGAGGTGGGGAAGAAACAGGATCGCGCCCGTGTTACAGACAGAGAGGCGGGACGTCAGGGGCTCCGGGCACGCTTTGTCTCCCACGGATCAGAAAACAGAGTCGCAGCAGTTAGACGGTCTCGGGTTTACATTGAAACTCTGCCCCTTACACATCCTGTGGCTGTGAAAGTTACTGACTGTAAGTTTCAATGGCTTCGTCCGTCCATAAAGCTAACAGGAAGCTCATGAGAGTAAGTGAAAGAACACCCCAGTGCCCCCCAGTGCCCCCCGGTGCCCCCCGGAGCTGTGCGCTAGCCCCGCTCTGACGCAGCGCTCCCCGCGAGCACCGGCCGCCATTCCGCTTGGAAATGGCTTTCTGGCAGCAGCAGCGTGGACGGGTCAGAGCAGCCCTCCCTCGGACGGAAGAAATACGTGAGAAGAAGGTCAGTTGAAGGACGTTGGAGAGTTACCAGGACTGTGAGGTGTACACGGTCGGGACCCCAGAGAGGAAGGACGTCTGTGTCAGCCTGCCTCCCCCGAGGAAGGCGGTTCTCAAGGTGTGGGCACCGGCGGGCACAGCGCCAGGACCTGGTGAGAAATGCCAGGTCTCGGGCTCCGAACCAGATCTACCAAATCATGAACTCAGTGGTGAGACGCAGAAACCGGAGTTTTAACAAACCCGCTAGTGGATCCTGACGTGCCCTAAGGTCTGAGAGCCACAGCCCACCAGCACCTGCCCGAGGTGGAGGATCACAGTGCTCGCTGGCATCGGGTGTCCACCAGGCAGAGGGGAGGCACACTGACTGGCATTGGGTGTTCACTGGGAAGAGAGGAAGCACACTGGCTGGCATTGGTGTTCACCGGGCAGACAGGAGGCACACTGACTGGCATTGGTGTTCACCGGGCAGACAGGAGGCACACTGCCTGGCATCGGGTGTTCACCGGGCAGAGAGGAGGCACATTGGTTGGCACTGAGTCTTCACCGGGTAGAGAGGAGGCACACTGCCTGGCATTGAGAATTCATTGCGTGGGGACGAGGCAGTTTTCTGAGCAGAGCAATGGCATGCTGAAAATGGCATTTTAAAAAGATTAATTTGGGAACAAAATCGATTGTAGGGGGAGAAACAAGGGAGAGGCTATAGAGTGCCCATGTGGTGATGGGGCCTCAAGGAGAGCATTGTCACTGGCAATAAGAATGGAGCCGCAAAGGTGGCTCCAAGAGCCGTGCTCACCTCATTGCTGGCTTCCCCTAATGGCAAACAGCACCAGCCATGATGAAAGCGCACACTCTCCTACATGGCAGCAGCCAAACATTTAATCGTCACTGTTCCCATTCCAAGTTCTCATCTGAACATAAAATGCTAATCCTATCTAATAAAGAGAGAATATGCTAACTGACCATCACGCCCTCAAAAATGGCGGCGCCCACCGCCACAAGATGGTGGTGCCATCCCCTCAGCCCCCCAGCCACCCAGAGCCACCCAAGGCTCAGGTAACCAGGGCCGGCAGAGGCTTGCGCTGCTAGCAGTGGCAGCAGCAGAGGTGTGATGGGGGCGTCGCCTTCCCCTGATCGCCGGGTCACCTCCCGCCCCTGAGGGCTCCCAGACTGTGAGAGGGGGCAGGTCAGGCTGAGGGACCCCCCTCTAGTGCATGAATTTTCACGCACTGGGTCCCTGGTTTTAAATAATAAAGGGAAGCCCCAGCGGGTTCCACCTGTAACAGTGTTTTAAATCTCCAATGTCTTCTAGTGAGTTGCTCGTGGCCTGGTTTCACAGAGCGGGGCTTCGGCCTCCCAGGACAGGCCATGACTGTAGGGACAGCCAGGACTCCTCAGTGTCACTGCCCGAAGGCCAGCTGTGTTCCCCACGCAGGAGGATGCACTGAACATGGGCGACAGGAATGGAAAGCAGGCAAAGGCTGTACCTGTGTGTCCTGTGTGGATTCTGGGAGGGATCCAAGCTCTCGGGGAGCCTCCCCCTTCCCCCCGTCTTTGATGCCACCTCCAGAAGGCCGAGGAAAGTAAGGCCCTTTCCACCAAAAGGGTGAGCAATGCCCAGACACACACGGCAGAAGCAAGGCCCCCGAAGGCTCCCTGCCTGTGAGGCACATCGGTTGGATGTCCTGTTACTTGCAGCCCAAAGCATTCCCAATGCAAGGGCCTCTGCTCGCCTCGCCCTGAACGCACACTGAGCTCGGGGGTCCTGGAATTGGGGGTGCTTCCCAGAGAGACACTGAGTAAGTGCATCCATAACTAGCTCCAGGCACCATCTCTACCCCCACCACAGGGCACTGAGGACGCTGCAGCTGGGAGCCAGAAGGCAGCCTGCGGGGTGTCCCTCTGCCACCTCACCACTCAAGGGCCTAGGCTGCTGCTGCTTCTTCTTTTTTTTTTTTTACATATTTTTATGGATTTCAGGGAGGAAAGGAGAGGGAGAGGGATAGAAACATCTACAATGAGAATCATGGATTGGCTGCCTCCTGCACGCCCCACCCTGGGGATCGAGCTGCAACTGGGGCATGTGCCCTGACCGGGAATCGAACTGGGACCTCCTGGTTCATAGGTCGATGCTCAACCACTGAGCCATGCCAGCCAGGCAGACCCGTCTTCCCATCGGTAAGATCAGGATTGTTCCTGCTCCATAGACGAGTTGTAAGGATGCAATGAAATCTCGGGTATAAAGTGCTGACCTCAATGCCTGGTAGGGGGTTAGCACCCAATAAAAGTCAAGCGCTGTATTTTCACAGATGAGAGACAGTCACCCGAAACGGTTAGGAAAGGTGCCCAAGGTCACACTTAGCATAAAGGCCGAGCGTGCGTATTCTCACGGACTCGTCATTCCTGAGCAGCATGTCAACACGTCAGCAAATATGTAGTAAGTGACCGTGAGGAGCAGAGTTCCGCACCAAACACTCAGAATTCCTGCTCAAGGACAGGCACCTTTCTGCGTGAGTGGGATTTACTAGCTGGCAAGAGTGTTAGTTTCTCGTGGTCAGCGGGTGGCGCCCAAGGCTGGCCTCGAAGGGGAAGGACGCAGAGGCCTCCGTGGGGCGGTGTGCGGGTCCTAGGAAGCCGCTCTAACAACGCACATCAGTTGGCAATGTGGACAAACTCAACGCAGAAGTCTCGCTCTGGCGCGAGTCCTGTCTTCCCACAGAACGCACCCGCCAATCAGCCCTCCCTTTCCCTCTTCCTCTGCAGATAAAACGGCTGCCCTGGGCTTTAACTGGCCCCGAAACCTCTCCGGTCGGTGCCAGTCCTGGGAGTGTGGCATTGCTTCTCATCATCCAGTAACACTCAGATGACACTATCCCTGGGCAGAAAATGGCTGATGTCAATTCTATATAGACTAGAGGTTCGGTGCATGAAATTCGTGCATGGGTAGGGTCCCTAGGCCTGGCCCGTGATCAGGGCCGATCGGGGCCTTCCGGCTGCTGGCCGGGGCCTTCCCTTGTTCCACGCTGCCTCCTGGTGGTCAGTGTACATCATAGTGAGCGATCAAACTCCGGTCTCCTGGTTGAACTCCTGAGGGGATAATTTGCATATTAGCCTTTTATATATATATAGATAGTAAATATATTTGTATTGATTTCAGAGAGGAAGGGAGAGATAGAAACATCAATGATGAGAGAGAATCATGGATCGGCTGCCTCCTGCATGCCTCCCACTGGGGATTGAGCCCGCAACCCAGGCATGTGCCCGGACTAGGAATCAGACCATAACCTCGTGGTTATAGGTCGACACTCAGCCACGGAGCCCGCCCCTGACAAGCGACCTGGAGAGTCTTTCCCACCTGCATGGAGGGTCTGTGTCTGAGAAGCAGCTCTGGCCCAGCGGGTCCTCGGAGGACAGGACCCGTTAAGCTCCTGCCCGGGAAGATGGACGGAGAGACACAGTCTGGCCCCTCCGGCTCTTCTGCGGAGCCCAGAGGTCGTCCCCCCTCCGATTCTGCCTCACCTTCGCGGTCCCGACTCCGCGGGAAAATATTGCGTTTGAGAAAAATGGGCCCAATAAAATCCGATGTGTGCCTCACGGAGAGGCCCCCGATAGCGTCGCTAAAGGTCCAGACGCACGCCGTCCAGACAGATCCGAGGACATCCTGCTGCGGCGAAGGGTCAGCACCGATCCCGGCAGAGTGAGCACCACCAGCGCATCCGCGTGCGACAGTCGCCAGGCACACCACGGGGTGTCACAGGAAAAAAATCCCGGGAAACAGCCACCGGAGGAGCAAACAGCTCCATTCACAGCATCACTCGCAGGAAGTAGACGAATGCGTTATTAAAGCTGCGACCTTGCGGCAGTTTAATATCTACTCCCATTCCACATCCGCCCCCACCTCCCGCCAGCGCTAACTGTTACAGCGAAACGGGACAGCACCTCTGCGGAGCACTGTCAGGGCGCCGGGAGCCGGGTGCGGGGTGCCGGCCCTGTAGACGCTTCCTGCGGCTTCCCTGTAAGAGCCAACACTTACATAGACCCCGCCATGTGCCAGGGAGTGTCCTGAGCACATCCGATGCATTGATTTACTTTCTCCTCACAGCACCCCATGAGGTAAGTACCACTGTGACCCCATTGTCCAGGTGAGGAGCTGGAGGCCCCGCACGGGTACGCAGTTTGCCCAGCGTCTACACCGAACGAGGAGGCAGAGCAAGCGTTGAGACCATGGCGCCGCTCCACAGCCACACTCCCCGTCTCACCGCATGGCTACGTTTTCAAACATCTCCATAAAATGCCGGGCGGCCCCCAGGTGTATCCTTGGCAGCTGGTGGCTCACTTGATTTTGAAAAGGAGCTGTCTGTGAACAAACACTGACTTCTGAATTGTGCAAAGTGTGTACACATTTTTTTTGGGGGGGGGGCACCCTGTATAAAAGAAAAAAATTATTCTTTTTTCAGAAGTTAGGGCATTGAGCTTTAGAATGACTACGTGATTTCTCTAATTGCACAGCCAGGAAGTGGCCAAGTCTTGACTTGAACTCAGGCCTCCCTGGCACCAAAGTGAAGGTGCCAGACGCCATGCCCCTGCGTGTGGCCGCGGTGGCTCATGGGCTGTGGGCATGCGATCCTCCTCCCTCCTTAAGGCCCCAGGCAATCTGCCTGAGTGGGCGTGGGTGGTGGGTGCTGTATTGATGCTGAAGGCCAGAGGGTCCTCCTTCCCGAGAGCTCACGCTCTCGCTGCGAAGCTGCGGCTGCTGAGGGTCAGTCAGGGACACGGAGGGGCTGAGAGCATGGCCGCCCCTCCCTGTCCCCTCAGCCCGGACTCCTGGCGGTGGTGGCCGCAGCAATGGGCATAAGAAGAACACGGACCATGTCCATTTCTCATCCGCAAGTCTCTCTCACAACAAATCGGCCCTTTCGTTTTGCTCATTACCCGATACTCTGAGCCGACGTGTGTCCTGAGAGCTGTGGCCCACGTCTGCTTGGGGTGGGCTCCTTCCTTGTGCCGTCTGGGGCTGTCCTCTGCGTCTCCCGCTCTGCCTTCACGGTGACATGGCAGCCGCTGAGCCAGGGCTGTGCTGAGTCGGCCTCCCTTCCGGGAGGGACCATGCTCCAGGGCCTCAACGGAACATCTCGGGAGACTCGCAGGCCTCACTGGAACCTCACCGTAACCTCCCAGCACCCCGACGTGCTGGCCATGGGGTCCCTGAGTTCTCGTGTCTGTGCCGCAGGGTTCGCTCTGTTTTGTGTGGACAACAGTCGGATTCCTCACCGGAGCTGCTGTGAGGGTTCAATCACCTACGACATGTTCAGCCCTTAGAACAGTGCCGGCTGGTTGATGCTCAACAGATGTCAGCTGGGGCTGTTGCTGCTTCTTCCGCTCCTCCTACCTCTCCTCCTCCTCCTCCTCCTCCTCCTCCTCCCCCACCATCTCCTCCTACCTCTCCTCCTCTTCCTCCTCCCCCTCCTACCTCTCCTCTAACTCCTCCTCCTCCCCTTCCTCCTCCTCCTCCTCCTTCTCCTCCCTCGCCTCTTCCTCCTCCCTTTCCTCTTCCTCCTCTTCCTCCTACTCCTCCTCTTCCTCCTACCTCTTCTCTACCTACTCCTCCTCCTCTTCCTCCTCCTCCTCTTTCTCCTCCTCATTTTCCTCCTCCTCCTCTTCCTCCTCCTCCTCCCCTTCTTCCTCCTCCTCTTCCTCCTCCTCCTCCTCCTCTTCCTCCTCCTCCTCCATCCTTTCCTCCTCCTCCTCCTCTTCCTCCTCCTCCTCCATCCTTTCCTCCTCCTCCTCCTCTTCTTCTTCCTCTCCCTCTCCTCCTCCTCCTACATCTCCTCCTCCTCCTCTTCTCTTCCTCCTCCTCCTCCCTTTCCTCCTCCTCCTTCTACCTCTCCTCCTCCTCCTCTTCCTCCTCCCTCTCCTCCTCCTCTATCTCTTCCTCCTCCTCTTCTTCCTCCTCCTCCCTTTCCTCCTCCTCTTCCTCCTCCCATTCCTCCTCCTACTACTACTTGTTCTCCTTTTCTTCTACCTCCTCCTCCTCTTCCTCCTTCTACCTTTCTTCCTCCTCCTCCTCCTCCTCCTCCTCCTCCTCCTCCTCCCCCCCCCCCCTCCTCCTCCTTCTCCTCACTGTTATTATTATAATGAAAGGTGGTGCTTCCTTGGCTGCAGGAGCAGATAGACCAGCCTTTCCCGTGAGGAAAGGACATGCTGCTCCTCTTAATCGTATTGTCACCACTCTTAGCTCATCGGGGCAGAATTTAACTTAGAAAGTATTTCGATCCGTTACATCGGCAAAGTGACCATGGTCTGAACAGGATTCGACCCGAGCAGAGTAGTGGGCATCAGAGGGCTCCCGACACATGCTCAGTGTGTGAAGTGTGCTCTGAACAACAAAAATGGCTGAGAAATTCAAGCTTGCCAAAGGCAAACGGAAGGAACAAATGGCCTGTGTTCGGTGGAAGCCCTGTCTCTCCAGGAGTCTGTGGGCAGAGGGTATGTTAGCGCCGGCCTTGTCGCGGGTGTTGGCGCATTCCGGGGTGAGTGGAAGGTCAGAGTCTCTCTCAGTCTCTGTTCGAGATGCACAGCATGGCTCAAAGGCAGCTGCTCGCAGCTCTGCACCAAGTGTGTCCCATCCTCACTAATGTCTTCGCCTTGGTCCCCCTGCCTTTCCCAGAAGCCTCTGCTTCTTCCTGACCCGCAGTAACTCTAGCGATGCCTTCCTCTCCCAGGACGCCAGGCTGTGTCCCACCCCCACCCGGCTTCGCTCCTGAAGGGCTCTCGCATCACGGCCTGCGGCGAGGAGAGGCCTTCGCGTCGTCTTGCTATGCTAGCACCGTCTTGCTATGCTAGCACCGAGGAAGGTGCCAGTCACCTGTGTCCATTCTAGAAAAGCGCAAACGCCGGCCGGCTCTTTGTTTTCTGAGTTAACTGACTGGCACAAAGGACCACAATACTGGGCCCTAAATCAAAGGAGGTGCTTGAGGCGCTTAGTCACAGCTCGGCTTCTGGTAAAGGAAGCCTGAACAGAAGACCAGGGGGTCAGAATGAACCTCCCAGGATGCAATTCTACAAAGGGAGGGGGAGGGGGAGGGGGAAGGGAGGGGGAGTGGGAGGGGGAAGGGAGGGGGAGGAGGAGGAAGGGAGGGGAGGAGGAGGAGGGGGAGGAAGAGGAGGAGGAGGAAGAGGAAGAGGAGGAGGGAAAGGAGGAGGGGAAGGGAGGGAGAGGAAGGGGAGGAGGAGAATGCATCACTTATCAATAGCTTAGTAACAAGTTACCCTGAGGTTTAGTGACGTAAAACAACAGGCCCAAGATCAGGATGCGGCCAGTGAGCCTGCACTGAGGTGACCCTGAGAGTGGCCCCTCCTTAAATTGGTCCCCGAGGCCTGGCTTGTTTCACCCCAGTCCAGCTCTCCAAACAACAAAAGTACTTACAATCCCTCACCATTTCCGAAGCTCAGGAGCTGGGAGAAGCTCAGCCAGATGGCTTTACCTCGGCTCTCCCCTACAGTTGCCGCAAGATGTCGGCTG
The DNA here is from genome assembly GCA_025583905.1 of Ia io. NCBI lineage: Eukaryota > Metazoa > Chordata > Mammalia > Chiroptera > Vespertilionidae > Ia > Ia io. The sequence goes on along the minus strand of JAJQQW010000013.1, from coordinate 914,222 downwards.
GAATGGCATCATCTGAAGGCCCGACCGGGGCCGGAGGGGCTGCTTCCAGGGGGACCCAGTCGCTCAGCGGCAAGCTGGACGACGCGGGCAGGGGGCCTCGGCTCTCTCCAGTGGCCCTTTCCATAGACCACGTGAGGGTCCTCACCACGGCAATGGGGTCCCCCAGAGAGCCAAGAGGAAGAAAGGTAGACGCCAGGATGCCTTCCGTCACCTCCTCTCGTAAACCACACACCTCATGTCTGCCACATGCTATTGGTCACACAGACCAGCCCTGACACACACAGGAGGGGATTATGTGGAAGTATGGATAAGGCATCATGGTGAGCCATTCTGAAGGCTGACTACACGAAGGAGAAGGAGGAGGGAGGTAGGGGAAGGACAGTGCCTCACAGAGAATCTGGTCTTTAAGAGATGGCTTGGCTTGAACTTCTGGATAAAAATGAAGTCAAAATAGCCCATTGCAGAGGAGACGTAGGACTGACTGTATCGTTGGACAATCCACCCCCTTACTCAGCGGCTGTGGCGATGTGTGGGGTGCTGAGTGGTGGGAGGGCTGAGCGCGAAGCTCCACGACACAGCCTTTCCCTCTAACGTGTCCCTCTAGAGAGGACACCCACCCACAGCCTCTCGGCTTCTGCTGGGGGGGCCTGAATGCATGGGCGCGAGAGCCTATGTAACTTCTGTTGAGCGCATCCCGTTGGCGAGGCCTCGGTCCACGCCCCAGGCTCCCCTCGCCCACTCCTGTGGGCTCTGCACGGGTGGGCTCTGTGGTTGAGTGACCTCTCGCTGCTCACCCACGTTCCCAGCCTAAGTCCCTGCCAAGTTTCCACAGGTAAGAACCCCAAGTCTTCTACTCCCAAAGGCTAATGGGATGATTTCTTCGGGGAAAAAGACCTTTTTGATTTCTCAATTAGACGTTGGCTTCCTTACTTTCATAGGGCGGGCACAGGCGGGACAGGTGGGACAGGCAGGACAGGCGGGCACAGGCGGGACAGGCGGGACAGGCGGGCACAGGCGGGACAGGCGGGCACAGGTGGGCACAGGCGGGACAGGCGGGCACAAGCGGGCACAGGCGGACAGAGTCCCACCGCCTTCATTTCGTGGTCCACCTCTCCCTCCAACACCGAACTTCCCAAACGCTCTCCTGCCTCCTGCCCACCGAGACCCCGGAGGTAAGGAGTGGGCCTTTCTTTTCACCCACGAGTGCAGCGACGCTTCCAATGCAGAGTGCTGTCCCCCTGGACGTCATCCCCACGGACTCCCCAGTCCCGTGCCCGCTTTTTCCTCCACTAACCCTTCTCCTCTCCTGAGTGGTCCCCCCCACCCGGGCGGGACACGTCCTCATGCCCGGCGCTGCCTTCCGGCCAGGCTCCCAGAAGCCCCCACAGGACTGAGGGGATGAGTCTGCAGCCGGCTGTCCATCAGAAGGAAGAGCCGTGCCCTCCGCTCTCCTTTGTCCTGCGCCTTATCGCGGCTCAGCAGGGCCCTGGGCTGCCATGCCTCCCGGGGGTCTGGGCGACGTGTTGGCCTCCCTCTCTGTTTGGGAAGCTACGTGTCCAGTCGCACACACAATGGAAGGGGGGCGACAACGGGAATCATAGTGCTGGGATGCATCCTGCTTTGCTTAAAGAAGGGCTGTGATCTGGTCCATCGGAAAGGATGGGCCAGAATCCTGTCAAGAGCAGAGACGAATGAACAGAGCGACAGTGACATCTGCTGGTCCCTCCCGGTGTGTCCTGGGCTTCAGTGTGGCCAGAGATGGGTGGTGGGAGGAAGTGACCAGGCCGAGCATGGCAGGCTTGGAGGAAGCCCTTAAGAGGGCTCGGATGGGGCAGCACACTCAGCTCCTTTGTTCTCAGCGTATTTCATAAACCAGAAGACGGTGCTGGGCCGGAGGGGAACGTGGCTCTGTACTTGCTCAGAGCAGGGCTGGGGAACGGTCCTGTCGCCCACACACACACACAGCCCGCCACCGTGGGCAGGCAGCTCCCCCGGAGACGAGCTGAGGGTGCCACATGAAGGGGATCCACTCAGCAGCGTCTCCGAGTGTTGAAATGTGGGCCTCCTCTTCCGACGACCCAGGGGGGGAGGTTCGGGGGGGATGGGCACACATCACTGCCCTGCCGATGCCCGGGTGGCGCGCTGGTTTTCTGTAAAGTGATGCCTCCTGCTGCGGTGCTGAGACGCATCAGAAAAGCCTTACGTGAGACAGGCGCTCCGCGGCCGGGCCTTGGGGGATCATGAAGCTCTGCCCCTGCTGGCTTCTGTTCGGGCAAATCTTCAGGGACCAAGTCCACTGCCCTCCGCCCAGAAGACAAGACGGAGGGAGCGTGTTCTGGGGTTCAGCTCCAGGGCCCAGCGCGCCCGGAGCTGCCTCCCGGGGGCTGAGCAGTGTGAGCAGCCGCCCCGCCAGTGTTCCTCGGCCAGCGTCCTGCACAGAACGGGCAGGGTTTGCGTTGGACCCCCAAGGCCGTGCTGCAAAGAGAGGCGTGCTCTGGACTCAGGGTCATAACCACCTGTTCCCAGAGAAACACACCCTCCATGGCTGTCTCCCCAGCACCGCCCAGTGCCTCCCGCGTGTGGCGTTCGCAAGGACAGACGGAACGCTCTCCCAGCAGCGTCCTCACCCAGAAATCAGTGGAGGCTGTGGTTTCCGGAGATGACGGACCTGGATGTTAAGTGTCTGCGGGCACCTTCGCCTTTGGGCCAGCGAGACCAAGAGGAACATTGCTCACGGACAAAGGGACTGTTGCTTCTGCCTGGTGTTCTGGGGGCGGCGCCAAGTGGGGAGCCCTGCTGTCCCCTCGCTGGGCAGCGGCATCCTTAGGCATCCTTAGCCCACCTCTGGCGAAGGACAGAGGCCCCGTCCAGGCCGCTCGCGGGGCTGCGCCTCGGACAATAACCATATATCGTGCGGACGTGGCATGTGGACCGTGTGCTCGCTGGAGCCGCGCTGCCAGCTCTCGGGGCCCTCTGAAGGACTCGGAGGGGCCGTGCATCACCGCACGTCGAGAGCACATCCCATCAAGCGTCCTGGAGCCGGGCCTGCGGGCTCCATTCTCCTGCGGCGGCCACGCCACGCGGGGGACGCGGCTTCTCAGTCTGCGTGTTTTCTTCTCTCTTTCTTTCTCTTTCTCTCTCTCTGTGTGTGTGTGTGTGTGTGTGTGTGTGTGTGTGAGAGTGTGCGCGCGCGCGCGCGCGCACGCGTGCTTACATGCGAAGCGGCTTTTCCCCTCTCAGCTTTCAGCCTGGTTGAGTTTGCACAATTCATCATTGTTTCAGCAGGTTCCCTACAAGGGGAGATCACTGTACTAATTGATTATTAGTTGATTGTCATAAGAGTCACATTCTATTTGCAGTGATTCCTGAGAGCAAGGGCTGCCCCGGGTGGTTCTCACCAGTTAGGGGCCTGCAGACCCCTGGCCAGGCCGGCGTCTCCGGGGACCCATCCATCTGGCCTGACGGTGCCACATCCACAACCCACAGACAAGGCTCAGGGAGGGACGGAGTGGACCCGAGAGCATCGCTTCCTGTTGTTGCTTCCACGTGCAAGATGCTGGGCACCGCTTTATCCTGAGGAAGTGACCACGCCTATTGTGAGAAGAGGGCGTTCTCTTCCAGAACCCCCCTGCCTCCCTGTGGCCACGGAGCTCAGGCCCCAGGGCCCGTGGGCTGAGGTCATGGCCGTACTTACAAAACACACTTCAGCTTGTGACTCAAACTCAGTCACTGAAAGAGCCGCATTGTCACGTTCATTCATTCAGCCCTGAATTCAGTCATCAAAGCCACACGTCCCCACGCGGACATCCCCCACGCGGACATCCCCCAGCCAGAACTCCACAGAGATGGCTTCTTTGTTCCTCCTCTTGCCCCTTCTCCATCCTCACACCCTCAGGCTTTTAAAAACCTTCTACTTTCCTGGAGACCTCTGTTCTTTCAGCCACTGGACACGGTAAAGTGTAAGCCCTCTGGTGGGGCCTACAAGGTCCCAGGGCCCCTGGCATGGATGGCAATGCCCACCAGTTCCCACTGACAGTGCTCAAGTTGGGCAGAGGAGCATAGAAATGCTCTTACCCAGGCAAAGAAGGGGGAGAGAGAACGCTGGGATGTTTCTCAACATTGGGTGGTGGTTTGCGTTAAAGAGTGCTTGCTTCCTATCCCTTGCCCCGGATTACTATGCAAAACATTGAAGTCCGTAACCCCTTGCTCTGCGAAGCTTAGTCTCCTGGCAGCAACCCCCACCAGGTTTATCAATTCCATCTTTATTTCCCACCCCACCCCCAGTCCGCTCCTAACCTGACACCCTAAGGTTCAACAACCAGCCACCCCGTTCCTGGGTCATGGCTTCGCCCGCCACATGGGAATACATGTAAGCTGTGGAAATAGTCATGGACATGGCAAGCCAACATGCAGGGGGATGGCTGGATGTGTGCAGGACACTACACGTCTAACGTATTTATGCCTGGATTCCCCCGGGAAACATCCCTGTGCCTGATCTCCTCACCCTGAACCCCCCGAGCAGGGGCACCCCTCACACCGTTGGGTGCCACGCTGTTGCAGGTGGTGTGTTGTGTGTTTGCTCGTTCTCTTTGGTCTGAGTTCTGCAGCATTCAGACGACGCTGTGTCTCAGACTCTGTAGCACTTTACATCACAGAGGGAGACGGAAAAGGAAGGAGCTGGAGGGAACATGAAGGGGGAAAGGGACGGGAGGCTTTGTCGGGAGTTTTAAACTTTCTCATTGAGCTAGGAGAAGCCCCGGGAGAAGAGGCTTTAGATGTCTGGTCCTTCTGGGCTCGCTGTTGCCATAGAGAAGAAAGAGCGTGAGGATTTGAAAGCGGGAGGGCACACGAGGGACTCCACATGGTGACCGGAGGAAGGCGTCTGCGCACAATCGCTCTTTCATGTGGGCGTTGGGGCTGTGACCGGCAGGGTCACCATTTACTGAATATATTTCCTTCAGAAAAGCACGAGAAACCTCGGTGTTTGACTGCTTCAGAAGAAAACTTTCCTATTTTTACCTGAATTCCTTTATCCCATGATTCACAGCACCAAGGACAGGACTTACACACGTAAGGGAAGGACCTTCAGATTCATCTGCACCCCTGACTTGCCCCGTAAATCTTGGCAAATTTCCTGACTTCGCTGGTTTTAAGATATTAACCATTTGCAGCCAGAGCCTGGGGGGAGGGGAGAGCTGTAAATGCCGAGGAGGGACGCGCCCTGGGGCCACCGTTCTCCCGGCGCAGCTGGATGCCAGGCTGCCCGTCACGCTGCAGGAATCTGGGCCTTTGTAACAGGGCACCTGCCCTGACTGCTCTGAAGCAAAAGACGTATCTCTTAGGGGCTGAGCTGTGTTCCCTCAAACTTATATCTTGACATAGTAACCACTAGTAGCTCAAAATGGGACTATTTTTGGAAATAGTGCTGCTGAAAAGATAATGAAGGCAAAAAATGAGGTCATTGGGGTGTGTCCTAACCCGACCTGACTGGTGTCCTTATGAAAAGAGGGCATTAGGACACGGACACGCGTGGATGGGAGATCACGTGAAGACACGGGAAGAGGACGGCCATCTACAAAGGGGGACCTCGGGAGAAACCACCTGCCGTCCCTCGGTCTTGGACTTCCTGCCTCCAGCACTCATTGGGAATGACTCTCTGTGGCTGAAGACACCGTCTGTGGTCCTTTGTAGGGCAGCCCTAGCTGATGAACGCGGCACCTATAATTGTGTGGAAAGTGAAAGAAAATGGATCCATCTAGTAATGCGGGCTCTTGGGGAACCTGAGATCTGTGACATTAAGGCGAGTAGCTGACACTGTAAATCAGGCTGAGGGTCTGGCCTTCGCTCTTCTGCTCATGACTCGATGAGCTCAGGCCTTTTCGCCGACCTCTCTGAGCTCCAGCCCCTCCTGTGAGATGAGGACAGTGACCGTTGATTATACGCTGTATGTTTATGGACGCTGTCCTTCCATAGGTACCGTATATGAAGATGAATGGCATTGTCGTATTCTGGAGATGCTACGGTGATTCTAATTAAGGAGAGACATGCTCATAAATAAATAATTACAACACAATGCGATACCTGCTTCCATAGAAGTATGTCCGTGTGCGTCCATAGGATTGTGTGCATGTGTTACCGTTGCATCACATTAACTTTGAAGAGTGAGGCCAAAAACAATGTTCACAAAGGTAACAATGAGCTTGCTTGGCAAGTATAAGTTCGCAGGTCAGCAAGTGAGATCCGAGGGCTGTGGGACAAAGAATCATGTCCGAAGACGTGGGCGCCTGACAGGGCAAGACAGGCCCAAAGAACAGTGGGCTGTGAATGGAGAACATCAGGACTTTGCAGAACATGAGGTGAGAATGCTAGGTATGTGTGTACCCTAAACGTCCTGTTTTAGACATTAGGGGTCACGGAAGGCTTTTAAACAAGAGAGTGACCTGAACAGATCTGTCTTTTGGAAACACACTTTGAAGGCCGTGTAGTGAGTGGATGTGATGGGAATCGTCTGGGGAGTAGGCAGTAACTGGAATAGCTCATGTACTTGATAAGCCTAGGGTTTATCAGAAGAACTGAATGGGATAGCCATGTGAATCCACTCTTTAAATAATGATACCAATAACTGGGATTATTTTTGAGATGGAGAAGATTTAGGGCCAGAGCTTATGAGTATATGTCAACACTAATTACATTTTCAGGATAGTTGTCAATATTATAACAAGCACATGATGCCAGGTCATTTTCTGAGTTGCAAATCCCTTCACTGAACATCGAAATAACCACCCATTTTGCCATAACAGCCAGCCATTTGAAGACAGAAGTAGAGAGTTACACCAAAATGACTTCTCAATGCATTTCTGTCCTATTTCAATCATTACTTCAACTTACCGTTACTTTTGGTGGCAATAAGAACAAGTATGCCAGCATATTTAGTAAAATAAAACAAGATTCCCACTCCACAGGTATTGGTGTGGAAATGCCATGTATGATGACATATACATTCTATCTAATAAAAGGGTAATATGCAAATTAACCATCACTCCATCACAAAGATGGTGGTGCCCATAGCCACAAGATGGCAGCACCCAGTCCTCTCAGCCCCGCCGGAGTCCCCCAGTCCTGGGGGTCATGGGGGGGGCAGGGGCGGGCCGCTAAGAGCAGGCAGCATGAGCAGCCTGGCGGAATGCTTGCTTCATCGCTGCAGCGACAAGGCAAGCATTCTGCGCCCGGCTGCGGATGGGCCTCTGGGCAGCAGGCACGGAGCAGCCAGGCCCCACCGAGAGCCACTGGCGCACGGATTCATGCGCAGGGCTACTAGTAACATTATGTTTCAGAAACTGGGAAGATACTTCCTTCACCAACACGATCCCCCTCTGTAGCCCCACCAGCACTGTCGAGCAGAAATGCCTGCTACCTCCTCTTCCTCCCAAAGCCCTTTACATGGTGTTGCCTGAACTGCACGGCAGGCAGGAGTGTAAAGCCTGTCTCCATGGCTGGTCCCCAGCTCCTCGTCCGCTTTATCCTCGGTTCCCCAGAGCCTAGCACAGTGGCCTGGCCACAGTGGATGCTCCATCGTCAGTCATTGACTTGCTTCAGGGTTACTCCCAGGATGTGTGTGTGTGTGTGTGTGTGTGTGTGTGTGTGTGTGTGTGTTTCTCCTATAAACCCAGCGTGAAAAGTGATGAAGTGATGCGGATCCCACTTCATGGCCTGTTTCCTACAGTCATCCTCTTTTTCGCGTAACGTCCCCAGCGAATGACTGACACACGACAGCGGAAGCTCCCATGCGCAGACCGTCCTGGCAGGCAGCTCAGGAGAGCCCAGCTCTCTTCGAACGCCGGCGTCTGGTTCCCAAGAGCTCGCCCCCCTCGTTGCCCTGGTGGGAGTCGCGCTCACCTGTGTGGTGTGAGTTTACACCTTCCACACAGGAGCTCCTCGTCCCGAGGCAGAACGTGGTCTCACGCACATGCTGTTCTCTGCCACCGAAATAACCCGGCGCTGGCCGTGCCGTGGAAGTTGGAACGTCTTTGTTCTCGTGGCCGGTGACTCCAGTTAGAACACACAGGTCACATGGGGCAATGACTTCAAACACGGGGTGTCCCGCCAACACCAAACCCCTTCACCATGCTTCAAGCAACGCCGTCAAGACGGCTCATTATACAAGAGACAAGGTCCCTTCCTTCTTCTTTGCTTTTCCCCGTTTGACCAAGGAAGCTCCAGTACAAAGGCCAGGGGTGGGGGGGACAGTGTCCTCCCGGCCGGCAGCACACCTTCTCAGCACACAGACTTGCCATCATGTCTTAGCGTTCGCTGGGAAGCTAACGAAGCCACGGGACACTTTACAAAGAGTCGTCTTGTTTTCCGCCAGCTTAAATCCCACTTAACATCGAGTCTCCTGGGAAAACAGTCCATTTCCATGACAGCTGCCTTTGGAGGAACCTAATGCTGTCCAAGGTGACATATTAGGCACTTTAAATACCCCACCTCCCCGTAGTCCTCACTCTCCCAGGTACAGGCAGGGAAACGGAGGCAGGGCGTCCTCTTCCCGCTATCAGTGTAGTGGGAAGATGCCACATCTCTCCGTTCCGAGTCCGGCTTTAGACACGGGGCTCCCCCGCCCAGCCTGTGCAGCCAGCACGCACCCCGTCCCTTACAACTCCAGCCTGGAGAGTGACTTCACCCCGGAATCCGGCCGTTGCTTCCAGCACAAACTGGGAACTGCATATATGTCAGCGGATGACTAATGCAGCGCTAATCACTAACCTGGGCCCACAGGGAGGATTCAGGCATCGCAGGGGTAGGGAAGTTTTCACACCTGTACGACAATAGCATCAACAATGCTAATGAAGATAATAGCAGCCAGTGCACGTGGGGAGAGAATATTATAAGCTCATCTCAGTGCTGGCAAAGCAAGGAAGGCCACGGGCAGCGGGGGAAGGGGACAATTTCGGTCCCCTCGCTCGGTCGTGCACAATGCCCAACAGAGATCCAGGAGAATTCCCGGGAAATAGCCGAGGGATAATGACAGAATGCTGGATACGTCGTTCCATGGCGACCACAGAGACCCACTCTGCCGTGTACAAAGCGCGCGAGGGAGCATCCCTTCAGCGATGTCTGCTGCCCTGGAACAACACTGGGTTCCTCCAGGCTGACCGCCACCTCAATACGTTAGTCCGCGGTCGTGGGCAGCGTTGGACCCACGAAGACTTTGAAAAACGGAGTAAATGCAAGCCCTGATGTCATGTATAAAAGACCCAACAACAGATCCTAAGGGAGACAGACCAAGCACCTCCCGCCTCCTGAATTTGCCATGTTTACAGGTTAAGCAAATGTTTGATGAGTGTGCAGGCACCGGTGTAGTGAACCAAGATGGTAATTGGCACGAAAATGATTGCAAGCGTTTAGTAGAAGGAGCCTTCTTTATAAAGCACAGAAGACGCAACACAAAGGAGCATCAGTGAATGCCCGAGGCCTTCATGGCGCGTGCTCCAGACATAAGCATGCTGCTGGGACGTTAGGTCATCCACTGGGCCCTCACGCACAAGTAAGAGTGGAATTAGCACAGAGCGCGGTTAGGACCGTAAACTACGTGAGCAAACACAAAATGTAAAGCACAACCAACACTGAGACCAAGCCATCGTCACACGCCCATAGCATCTGGACAAAAGACCAGCCCTGTGCTCCCTTCTCAAAGCCTGAAGGAAATGGGATTGTGGGTAGGAGCCGGAACAGACGCCGAGGCCAGGAGGAAGGCGCGCGGGTCCCCAGGGCCAGGCGTCTGCAGCCGGGGACCTGACAGAGCCAGGCCTGGGCTACCCTTGAGGACCCATCCGGAAAACGGTGCCCTGGGTTTCTGTTCCAACATCACGTTATCTGAAGGGTTTCTACAGAAATCGGAAGACTCAGTCAATACAAGGATTGCATACAACCTTCCCCCAAACTTTACTCATTCGTATTAAGAAGACCTCTAGCCTACAGGGCACTCATATGTTTTCTATGACTTGATTTTTGCCGTAATTATAATATTTATTCTTAACATCCTATAGCAGATGAAGAAATGGAAGCGCCAGTGAGTGAAAGACCAAGTCCGAGACAACATAGGCTGCGCCTGGGAAAGCCGCGGCTGGGACACGGGGCTGCCGACGCCCACAGCCCTTCCTCTCATGCAATCAGCCCTCCACGTTGGAAATGACCTGAAATGTAAAATGCCAGTTGATTATCAGAAAAACACGTATCCAGGTTGGGAGGTACATTTAAATCCCATTAAACGAACTGAAAAATTCATGAGCAATACATAGATAATTTGTTTCTTATTAAAACATTAAATTTGTAGAGAATATTTAGCTGTTCAAATGTCAAGTAACAGGATAGCTATAGTAAGTTAATTAGGTACCAATTCATTGCTAAAGATACTTAATTGACATTTAATAAGCATATTAAATACCAATTAACCAACTATATTTAGTGCTAACTATATTTAGTCAAAGCTGTTGTGTTAATGGCTTGCTTAGTGCCTTGGTATCTATGGCCAATAGATTATAACCCAATTAAATATATACATTAATGTGTCTCCCCGGTGGGGATTGTTGCCCAGATGCCCATGTGTGAGTTTAACCACCATCACCCATCTCGGTGAAAAAAGCATCGTCCGGCATATTGCTCGGTCCTGGGAGACCCGGATGCAGCCCTCTCCTTCCACCGCCAAACTCAGACACACGGAGGAATGAACGGGTTCCGGCAGCAGGAGCCACAGGCCTCTCTAGGGCCGAGCGAGCAGCCCCTTCAGACCTGCGCAGAGGGACGTCCTCCCTTCAGAAGCGGCAGCCATGATGTTTCCTAAGCTAGTCCTCTCCCAAGGATATCTCTCCACTGATGTTCAGAGTGGAAAGGAGGGTGAAAGACAGACAGAGAGAAACATTGATGTGAGAGAGACACATCAAGTGGTTGCCTCCTGCACATACCCAACCAGGGCCAGGAATCAAGCCTGCAACCAAGGTACGTGCCCAATCCTGACCGGGATTGAACCGGGACCCTTCAGTCCGCAGGCCAATGCTCTATCCACTGAGCCAAACCGTCTAGAGCCATGACCTCCATCCTCATGGCCATCCACAGGAAGGAGGGACACACTGATGGATCACTGCCTCCGGGACCTCCTGCCTTTCCAGGGCTCGAGAGGTCTTGGCCTCGTCCTTTGGGACCACCTGCTGAGTAATGTCAGTCGCCTGCTGGGGACTCTCATTGTAGATTCTGGTCACAACACATTCCGGCAGCCCAAGAGAGAAGGGACATGGGACAAGGGATCAGGGCCCAGGGCCCATGCACCTTGGCCCTGCTTCCTTGACCCAGGAAGGCGCTTAGTGTGTCTGCAGGCCCCGATGCTGGGCGTCCTTCCCAGGGCTGAGTCTGAGACGCGGTGTGAGTCCGTGACTCAGGCTGCCAGGCAAGGCTGGCCGGCGCTCATGCTGCACCTGCAGGCGCCACGCACCAGACAAGCCGGGCCAACAGGACGGCACCACCTGCTCCCCGTCCCCTGCGGGCGGTGAATGGAGAGTGCAGAGGTCAATGGGATCCTGAAACTGGGGCCGCACTTTCCATTACTAAAGCGATCAAGCGTGGCGCCCCACGTGCTCATGGGCCTGGGCACAGCCACGTCCAGGGCGTGGACATTCGTTGGGACGCCTGCGCGATCACGTTTGCTCCACCTTCCAGAGAAGTCAGCCTCTCGGACGGTGAGTCAGCAGTTCGTTCCGGGAATTCCCAGTTTAGGGCAGACCTTCTCCTGGGGCAGTCTGGAACCCGCGTCCAGGAAAAGCTGAGTCCCCTGATGGCGCTCCAGCTCCGGGTGACGGGAGTCCGCGGCCAGGAGTCCGTCAAGTTGTTCCAGGGGCCTCTCTCAGGATCTCGGGTGGTCACAGCCCTGCGGCTTCCGTCTGAGATTGTCTGAAGGTACTGCTCCCCATCTCCGCGGGCATAACCCAAAGAAGCTCTCCGGCATCACTAAAACTCAAATAAACCAAACTGCACTGAGGTGGTATTTCCAGGGGACAGACTGGGGTGAGGCACGCAAACCAGCAAGAGTGGTCACTTCAAGTACAAACAGCTACGCAGTCACTGCGTGTGACTGTGAAGTGCAAGGAGTGGCTAGACACGGAGGTCATGCATGCCTTCATTAGCATGTACGCAGACCGTTTCCTAATCACGGTGGCCGGGTTGACCTACCCTGTCCTTTCCGCTCCCACTTGAACAATGGATATCCCGTGAGGGGCCCAGGGGGGATTATCAGCAAGACGGCTGCATCTGTGGGTGTCGAGGGGGGCCCTGCTCCCCTCACTGCTCCGGGCTCCGGTGAGAATCTTGCCATCACCCTGAGCCTTGGCTGTGCACCGGCACGGAACCCTGCTTAAACGGTCCCAGGGTGGTGCGAGGCGGGCCATTTACCTCATTTGGCTTTTGCATCACATTTTCCATCGGAGGGACTCGTGCCCTTTGCGTGTCTCCAGTTAATGAAAGATCTACAGCACGCCGCGAGCATTGTTTGAGGATGCCACAGGACGGGGAGGAAATGCATGTCCAGAGGGAAATCATCGCTGCCCTGAATAAGGCTGATCAATGAGGGGGAGGAATAAAGAGAATTTATGTGAAATTTCGGTTCTTCTAGATGAGGTGCTCTCGGGTAAGCAAAACACTCGAGCTCAGGTTAGTCATGAATTAGTTAACACAGAGAGCCTGACCCCGCAGACGGAGCCAGCATTTCAATTTTCAGCTCAGCTGGCAGCAGTGGTGAGGCTGACAAGGGGCTTGGCATAAATCATAAATTCCAGGATATTGTGCTCCAGCCTTCTAGGGGGTTGGCTAAGCCACAGTTGACATATAGATCTGAGGCTCAGAATCCAGTTATGGTGTTTAACGAGAAGAGAAGAGAAAAGAAAAGAAAGACGGAGCTACGTTGGAGGGTGAAAAGAATGCAGGAAGCTCAAGACAATGAGCTAAAGGGAGGATCTCCCGATTGAAGAGAAATGGACAGAAGGGGATTCCACATTTGGTTCTAAAAGCAGGTGCTTAAGAAGCAGTGCGAATGAAGCATTACACTCGATATGTCTTATAAATTTTGGGTTGACGAGCAATTTGAGTTTCTTCTGTAGATCAGAACAAAAGGACATAAATGCAGATCAGGAGGAAATGCCTGTGAAATAAATGTAAAGAGATATTTTATGGAGAACGTGATGGCATTTAGGGAGAATTTGATAACGACATGGATTTCAGTAAATTAATGAGGTTATGGATGTGAAAGAAACTATCTGAATCTCAATGGTCTCTATTGTTTTAGGAAAGAAAATAGAGTTTCCTTTAAACTGCAGAATCCCCAACCTGAACCTGTCGCCTCCAGGCTACCACCCCCACCCCCTCGGGACCTGGGGGGGAGGGGCGGGGAGTGGGGAGCAGCAGAGAAATGCCTTCTGTTTCATGACCCCCAACCCTCACAGACTCCTGTGCTGTGGTTTGGGGTCCAGCTTATCGGAAATACAGGATCTTAGACCCCGTCCTGGGCCTAGGGAATCAAAATCTGTATTTAACAAGATCCCCAGGTGATGTGTGTGTACATTCGTGTTCGAAAAGCAGCCTTAGGTCCAAAGCCACAGCCACAGCTCCGGCTCGGCTCCGGCGGGACTCCCTCAGGGTGGGAACCCTGGCTCTCCCGTGACGAGGCGATCTCGGTGGCGTTACCGCATCTCTGCCTCTCAGCCTCCTTGCGTGTAACATGGAAATGACAGCCACGGTGCCTCCCTACCTGAGGGCTGTCAGCCCGACAGGAAATCCGAGCCCAGACTCTGACCCAGGCGGGCTGGCTCAAGTCCCGGAGCTGCTGCCCACTCTCCCCGGCTTCGTGACACCTCGGCCCGGCTTCGCCTTCCCTGGGACCTGCTGTTCGCACTGGAGAGAGGAGGTAACCACCATCCCCACGTCATAGGACCGTGGAGGGGTCCGGTGATGCCACAGACGGAAACCTGTTCAAACGGCCCTGGTGCCCGGATGCGCTGTGTGTGTAGGCAGCATGATTCTCACAAATGCAGGGCCGGGCAGACAGCGGTTCCCCATGAACGGGAGCTCTGCCCAGCACCGCTGCTCGCACACACACATGACTTATTGTTACGGAAGCCGCTGGGTGGAGGGAGATGGAGAGCCACGCATTGAAGATGTAAGTAATTAGAAGTGTATGGTTGTGTGGGCCTTTAACGTCGAATGCAATCATACGGTTTGGGGCAACATTTACCATGAATTCCCGTAGGCTCGCTTGCCTATACTGGCAAAATAGGGCAGATTAGTTCACGTAATTCAGTTGAAAACAAATAAACCTTTTGCAAACCAAACAAAGGCTTTTCCCCTCACCGGTTCCTAACCCGTTGGTGGGGACGAACTTCTGTTTGTCTGTGTCGGTGGAATTTCCCTAATTCAGCCCACATGTCCTTCGGCCGGAGTCTGCCTGTGTGGGCGCTAAGCGAACACTCCTGGTCGCGGTGGGGCCAGGAGTGCTACTGGCTCGGTTTTCTCTTTCTTTCCTCATCTCCCTCCTGCAACCTCCTTCCAGGAGCCAGCTCACCCCGCCCCCCAGCTGGTTTCAAGAAACCTCTCCTTGGAAGAGGTCTGCCCCCACCTCCTTCCCTGTGACCTCGTTTCTGGCTCTGGGTCTCCCCGTGACCCCGGCTCAACCCCTCTCCCTCCTCAGAGCATCATGTCTGAGCCCTGAGGTCACGGAGGACGGAGCTTCCCATCCCGCTGCCTTTTAAGGGCCTGTGCAGCCCTGACATCAGGCGCCAGGCCGGTTCTGGAGGGAGACGCCGCTCAGACAAATGAGCGATCGGATTTTATTTCCTCCTTGCAAGCCGGCGCCCGAGGCAACATCCGTGTGCAGGAGGAGATGGGGGCGTTGTTCCGGGCGCCTTTGTTGCCCACGCAGCTCTCTCCGGGGTGCGGTGCGCTGTCCTCCGGAGGGGTCACCGCGCAGTGTGCGGGGCAGCCCGGTCTGCGGCTCAGAAACTCTCCCTAATTACCAGGCCTTCCGATCCGAGCCTGACCGGCGAGGGCGGGCCTGGTGCCGCAGGACCCATAACTCGGCCTCCGTAAGAAAGTCAATATTGGAGCCAAAATGACATTTAAAAATCATAAAGTATGTAGCCTGGTATTTACCTACGATGTTCTCTCCCCCTTCGCTCGCTCACACGCCGTGCACTGAGCTGTTTGTTCTCCTCCGGCCCCGGCCCGTGTGGCGGGAGACCGGCGCCTGCTCCCAGCGGCTCTGCGTGAGGAGGACACGGCCACCCGGGACCCGGGACACGAGCAGGACCGCGGGGAGGGCCGCTGCCGACGCTCCTGCGTGTCTGATCTGAGGAAACGGGTTGACGCTGCAGACTGAGCGCTGTCGTCGGGTTTTGTCTTGGTTCTGGGCGTGTGCCGTACATGTTCACAGCGCTGCAGGGTAAAGACAGATTAAAGCCACAAAGCACACGTTCATTACAAAGGGCCCACCCGTGGCGCACATGTCTGTATCCCGCGGCAGGGGGTGCGAACACGGGTCCCAACACAGCAGCGGCCCCATCGGCAGGGCCACCAGCCGGTGGGGGGACGGGGCGGCCCTGGCTCCAGGACGCCCTTCAGAGCCTCAGGCGCATCAGCCTAACTCCCCCAGGCCTCCTGGCCAGACCCTGGGTGATTCCTCCCACCGCTCGGAGCAGGGGGAATATTTTTAAAGTCCTGACCTCACGGGTAGACTCGAGCAGTGCACGAACAAAGGAGGCCTCGTCCTGTCTTGAGCTGTGGGTGTAGGGCCGACGGGCGGGCGAGGAGGCCCTGGGCCTTCGCTGGGAAAATGTCTGTCCGTGAGCGGGAAGGGGAATGGCAGGAGGTGGGGCATAGGTCAGCGACTCTCCCCCGAACCGTTCGGAGCCCTGGGGAGGAGGAGACCCCGACCAGATTCAACTGCTGGGCTCCTGCACGGATGTGGGAGAATGTGGTGGGATTTCCTCTCATTCGACAAGAATTGATTGACCATTATACCAGGCAAGTAGCAAGCCGAATTCCACTGGGCTATGATCAAGATACGATGACAGAGGGAACAGTGTGTTCATTTGTTGACCCTGGAGACTTTCTGGTCACTAAATAGGAAAAAATTTGAGAGGGTTTTTACCCCTGTGTGTGGATCATCTGTAGAACGTGTGGGCATGTGTGTGTTGTGCATTGCGAAATAAAGCGTGTACTAGTGACACCCAGGACTTAGTGCCAGATGTGCTATTTAACAGTATGATATGGGAGGTACTCCAACAGTCATTCTCAGTGGTCGGCAAACTCATTAGCCAGCAGAGCCAAATATCAACAGTACAACGATTGAAATTTCTTTTGAGAGCCAAATTTTTTAAACTTAAACTATATAGGTAGGTACATTGTTATTAACTTAATTAGGGTACTCCTATGCTGGTCTTTGCTAAAAACTCAAGGGGCCAAAGAGCCGCATGTGGCTCGCGAGCTGCAGTTTGCCAACCACTGGTCATTCTCAATGTGTTCACTCGATTGACAGACTGACCAAAGGAAAGGAGGGCAATTAAGGAACACAAAATAGTCATACTATTAATTCTATCATCTCAGCTTGATACATTCCATCACAAGATAGATGATACCTGTACAACCTCACAGATCTTGAATATTGACCTGAAATATTGGCCTGATAGGGTAACTGTGAAATATACTTGAGACACCGTGTTTATCAAATACAGTCGACCCTTAACCAACACGGGAAGTTTGGGGCGCTGACCCTCCCCGTAGCAGTGTCTTGGGAGATTCATCCTCTACATAAAATGGCACAGATCAATGCATATAGTCAGCCCTTTGCACCCGCGGACTCCCAACCATGGGTCAAAAAAAGGGCAGGTATTCATTAAAAAAAAAAAACCTGTGTATACGCGGCCCCTACAGTTCAAACCCGAGTTGCTCAAGGGTCAGCGGTACGTAGCACAATGCCTCTCTCCATCGAGTTCCACTCCCACACAGCTCACCCAGAACACACACGTCCAACGCGGGAGCTGGAGGGGAAAGAACTTACAACAAGCACCATTTTTCTTTCTAGACTCACAGGAAGACGAACGGCAGCCATCACTGGAGATTAAACATGTCATCATGAAAAGACAAATTGAAAACACTCTATTTATGATGAATCTTTTATTTTTTTGTTTGTTTTATTATTGAAGAACAAAATCTAGGTCTAATTCATTAGACTCCATTGTTCTCCAAAACCTAATAATCGTAGTTAACACTTATTGAGTGCTTATGAAATGTCCAGTAGCAGGCTCAGCACTATGTACATGCATTATATGAATTAATCCTCATAGAACCCTCCCAGAAAGGGTCTAGTCCCATCCCCATTCCACAGATGCTGAAACTGAGGTTAAGTTATACTCCCAAGTTGCATAGCCAGTCAATGGCGGAGACCAGATTCTAATGCCAACTTAGACTGTGAGTCCTTAACCAGTAAGCCAATTGCTTTTCAAAACCTAGCTTGAGAGTCATTGTCCTTAAACTTAATTAAAAGTAAATTAATGCTAAGAGGGGAAAAGATAATTTATATGGAATCCCAAAAGACCCCAAAGAGCCACAGCAATGTTGAGAAAGAAGAACAAAGTTGAAGGGGTCGAAATACCAGATATCAAGTTATACTACAAAGCCACTGTAATCAAAACAGCCTGGTACTGGCATAAGAACGGGCATATACCGGTAGATCAATGGGACAGAAGAGAGACCCCAGAAATCAACCCAAGTCATTACGCTCAATTACTATTTGACAAAGGAGGCAGGAGCATACAATGGACTAAAGACAATCTCCTCAATAAGTGGTGTTGGGAAAATTGGACAAATACTTGCAAAAAAATGCAACTAGACCACCAACTTACACCATACACAAGAATAAACTCAAAATGAATAAATGACTTAAATGTAAGTTGTAAACCACAAAAATCCTAGAAGAAACCATAGGCAGCAAAATCTCAGACATCTCTTGTAGCAATATGTTTACAGATACATCTTCCAGGGCAAAGGAAACGAAGGAGAAAATAAACAAGTGTGACTACATCCAAGTAAAAAGCTTCTGCCCAGCAAAGGAAACCATCAACAAAACGAAGAGAGCCCACTGCATGGAGAATATATTTGCCAATGATACATCTGATAAAGGGTTAACATCAAAAACATATAAAGAACTCATACAACTTGACAAAAGGAAGACAAACAATCCAATTAAAAAATGGGCAAAGGACCTGAATAGACACGTCTCCAAAGAGGACATACAGATAGCCAAGAGACATATGAAAAAATGCTCAAAGTCACTGATCATCAGAGAGATGTGCATTAAAACGACAATGAGGTACCACCTCACACCTGTCAGGATGGCTCCCATCAGCCAAGGACTAGTGCTGGCGAGGATGTGGAGGGAAGGGAACCCTCGAGCAGGGCTGGCGGGAGTGCAGAGGGGCGCAGCCCCAGGAGACGGACTCCCCTCAGGGACGCCCTCCCCCGCTGGTCCCGGCCCCTGCCTCTCCTTAGAATCCCCAGGGCGTTTTTTTAAAATAACAATGTATGAGCTTCACTAAGACCTATTAAAATGAAATTTCTGGAGGGACTGAGCAAAACCCTGGGAGCCCAAATGGAAGATGTTTCTGTTCTCATGGATCGTAGGGTCTCGAGGAAGATGGACGTGGATAAAACAAACACCGGTTGTTTAGGAAGAGCTGCGAAAGCAAAGACCAGGGGCACGGGTGGTTTTGAAAAGCTCTCCAGGCGGCTCCAATGTCAGCCAAAGTTGAAAAGCACTGTCCTCACCGACCCCCGAATACATACACCTTCCTGTTGCCTTACTTCGAGTGTTTTACCTCTTTCCTGACCCGTGCCTCCCTTTGGCTGTTTTATTATGCTCACCTGGGGGAGAGAGTAGGAAAAAAGTGTGTAGCAAACTCTTCTTTAAATCCAAAGCCTATTTTCTTTAAAAGTGGTAAAGTAGACGATCAAATACTTCACCATAAAAAACACGCACACTCACGCACTAGAGCAGTGGTCGGCAAACTCATCAGTCAACAGAGCCAAATATCAACAGGACAACGAGTGAAATTTCTTTGGAGAGCCAAATTTTTTAAACTTAAACTTCTTCTAACGCCACTTCTTCAAAATAGACTCGCCCAGGCCGTGGTATTTTGTGGAAGAGCCACACTCAAGGGGCCAAAGAGCCGCATGTGGCTCGCGAGCCGCAGTTTTGCTGACTACTGCACTAGACGATTTCTGTAGAATAGCAAAACTGGCTCTCCCATGTTTACACTGTATTGTTAAAATATATATATTTTTTATTTCAGAGAGTCAGGGAGAGGGAGAGAGAGATAGAAACATCAATGATGAGAGAGAATCCATGGATCGGCTGCCTTCTGCACACCCCACACTGGGATGAAGCCCGCAACCCAGACATGTGCCCTGACCGGGAATCTAACCATGACCTCCTGGTTCATAGGTCGACACTCAACCACTGAGCCACACCAGCCGGGCATATTTACACTGTATTTGACGTCATTCTAGTTGGAAAGGAGACTGACCGTGGGTACTCATGGGGCTGCCAAATACCACGTCCTAATTCACTTGTTTTCACCCTTTCTTTTGTATTGGCCTGTGTACTGATAGCTATAAAGTCTCTATTCTGCTTTGCTATACATACCCTTAGATTCCAACCAGTAATGATTTAATTATCCGTGTTTTCTAACTTGAGTTTTTCTTTCCTCCTGGACTCAAGAGATCTTGGAGCAAGTTTTAAAATTTCTAATGGAAGTGTTTCTTGCTTTTGTTTAGAAATTCTAGCTTTATTTTGCTCTTTCTTCATGTTTTTCCAATTGGGAAGCCCTTCATGGCTACAATTTTAGGGCGTTTCTATCTTTTCCTCCCTTATGTCCATCATTTCTGCTTGATGAATAGTGACGCTATGTGGCTAGGTGCACAGCTCTCCTGAGGCGAGAGCTCCATTATGCATTATTTCATACTCGAGTCTTACAAACTTCCTCCTTCGACTCGTCAGGGCCTTTGGCCTACCCTCTGCTTTGACTGACGTTAACATCACCACGCCCGCTTCCTCATTGTTTTCATTTGCCCAATCTATGTTTGCCCACGTTTTCAACCTTCTGGGGTGACTCCATTTTAGCTTGTCTATTGCCCAGACGTAGGTTTTCCTTAGTTAAGCTGGAGACACTTTTGTTCGTGGGCGAGTTGGCTCATTTATGTTGATAGATGTAGCAATCTCAGTTCTGTTATTTTATTTTGTGTTATGTTTTCAGCGCTTCCAAGTGCCATTGTTTGGGGGTTTTGTCTTTGGAGACCCATTTGGTGACTTTTGGATTGCCCTTTGTATTCCATATCTATCTTTTTTCCCTTTAAACTCCCATTTTTCCCTACTTACTTTATTAGCTTTTCTCCCTTCTATTTTCTGTTCCTGACTACATGTTCAATCATGTCAACATTCTTATGCTTCTTCAAATGTTGCCTTTATTTCTGTGATATTTGTTTTTTTCTTCTACATCTTTCCTCCTAGCTGCTCATATTTTATCTCCTGGACATATTTCCCTTGATTTCTTCCATTTTTGTTTTGGGAATCTTCCTACATAAAGACAATTATTTCATATTTTTAATTTACAACAAAATGTTTAGGCATGATCTTTATAGACAGTTGGCCCTCTGTATCCATCGATTCCACAGCATCGGATTCAACCAACTGTGGGTCGAAAGTATTAAAAAAAATTCCAGAAAGTTAACCCCTAAACAATAAAGTATAACAACCATATACACAGCACTGACATTGTATTAGGCCTTGTGAGTAATCAAGAGATGATTTAAAGTCTATAGGGGGGGAGGGTGTGCGTAGGTTATAGGCAAACATTGTGCCATTTTATACGAAGGATGGGCATCTGCAGATTTGGGTGTCTGGGTGGGGGTGGGGGTCCTGGACTGATGCCCTGTGGACACCAAGGGACAACTACGCGGTTTCGAGTGCGTCTTCTCTCTACTCCTACTCGTTTCTTCCGTTTTCTTTCCGTATCTTTCTCATCGGTGCTGTGCTGCTTTATTTTCATTGCTCATTATGAAAAGCGTTAGATGGCCCTGCACCAACTGTATTGAGGGGTTTCCTGTCGGTGAAAGAGAATCAGCGTAGCCTTCCAGTTGGCAGGTTCTATGAGCCAAAGGCTTCTCTTCTCTCCGCCTCAGACAGAGGTTTCCTGCCAGCAGGGCAAGTCTGTGAGCCTTTGTTTGCTCCTGCCTCCTCTGTTTCTATGAAAAAGACCAGGTTCAGGGGGGAGAAAAAGCTGTGTCTTCTGGGGAGGAGCCTCTTGCCCTGGAGAAATACCAGGTATGTTCTTTCTGGTACTTTCTGAGACCTGCTATCACCTGGCCTTCTCTCCATCCCCCTGGCCCTCCTCTCCGCTTGCTCCCACCTGCCTTCGGCTACCTCTCGCCTCCTTGCACCAGCTCTGCCACGCATTTTGGAGTCCAGAGACAGCCTCCATCTTCTAGTTTCAACGGAAAAGACGGAGGATGGGAGGTGGTTGAGTTAATGATTCTCCTCTGTGTTGCTATAGGAGGTGATTTCTAAGGAAGAATGGGGAAATGATGATCTATATTTTTATTGATTTCAGAGAGGAAGGGGCAGGGAGAGAGCGATAGAAGCATCAACGATGAGAGAGAATCATGGATCAGCTGCCTTCTGCACGCCCCACACTGGGAAGGGAGCCCGCAACCCAGGCGTGTGCCTTGACTAGGAATCAAACCGTGACCTCCTGGTTCATAGGTCGATGGTCAACCACTTAGCCATGCCGGCCAGGTGGGAAATGTTGATTTATGCAGCCATGTTCTAATCAGGGCTACCAGATGAATGGGTCAGTCCAGTTAAAGGCAGTTTAAATCATCAAGAAATGACCAAATCTGTGACAAAACTGGCAAGTTAGTTAGCGTCATGTAGAGAAGAAGAAACTGGATACTCAGAGCCTCCTTTCTCTCCTCTCTTCCCAGGCAATCCCATTGGCTCCCATGGTTTTAAGCACAATGTTTATGCTAATGTTCCCAAATGTTTAGTTCCTCCCAGATCTTTAGAGCAAACTGTCGACATGAAAATTTCGGATCATTTGAAAAAGGTGCTGGAGACATAAAAGTTTTTCCTCGAGAGTCAGGATGGATGAAGAGGAAGAGCAGAGGCAGGTGATTTCTTGCATCGAGGATAAAAGGAAGAGGCAGTGCTTCTACAAATACATCAGAGAGAGGAAGAGAGAAATATGGAGGAGAAGGTGGTCCCGTTAACAAGTCAGGAAGGCAAAGTAACTCAATAAAGATCTTTCAGTGGCTGAACTCAACAAGCTTTTCAAAATCGGATTTTAAGGAGAAAAATAAAGAGGTAGAAGCCCGAGGAGCTTAGCGAGACTTTGATTCTCGCTATCACAGGGAGCAGGTGCAGGAACGAGGGAGCCAGGGTTTGCCTGAGTCAGGGAATATGCCGCCGAAGCTCACAGGCGACCCAGCAAGTACACAGGCAGGGACCGGCCACCGCATTGTGAACCCGTGTTTTAGGTCAACTAGTCCCCCTCACTTCATCAGCTTTCCAGCCCGGTCTCCACAGATCCCCTCCCTTTAGTCATTCATCTGTCACCGACTTGTTCACTAAGAATAAGGAGCTTTGCCCTTGAGGAGCTGGTGACCTTGTGGATCCGGTTGTGGGCAAGGCTGACAAGTAAAGAAATCATATTATGTGATCTGAGAAGCCCTACGATTGAGAACCGGTCGGGGGCCTGGGCGTCAAGAGGAGAACACGGAGCCTGCCTGGCAGTCAGGGAAGGCTTCACAGAGGAGGCATCTTTGAGCTGAGATGAAATGTGCCAGGGCAACGTGGCGGAAGGAACGCAAGAGCATGGCTCATGCCTGGCCGGCATGGCTCAGTGGTTGAGTGTAGAACCATGAACCAGAGGTCTAGTCAGGGGACATGCCTGGGTTTCAGGTTCCATCCCCAGTGAGGGGCGTGCAGGAGGCAGCCGATCCATGATTCTCTCTCATCACTGATGTCTCTCTCTCCCCCCTCCCTTCTTCTCTGAAATCAATAAAAACTTTTTTTTTTTTTAAAGAGTATGGCTCGTATAGGAAGCTACAAGCTAGGTCTGTGCTGACACAGGAGGCTGAGAGGAGGGGGTGGAAGACGTGGATGGAGGGTTGGTGGGGTCCACAGCATAAAAGGTGTTAAATGTCAGGCTAAGGACTTTGAACCCATCGGTGGGCTACGGAGAGCGATGGAGAGCGGTTTGATGAGCTTTTGTTTTAGAAAAATAACTTCAATAGCGGTGGGAAGAGTTGAGTAAAGCTAAAGGCCAGGAAGCCGTTCAAGACACGATTACACGTGTTCAGGGGCGATTTAAAAAGGGCCTGGGGTGGCCACAGGGACGGAGAGAAAAGCGATGATTCGAGACGTGTTTAAAGGATCGTGCCAGACGCAGCGAAGAGGCACATTAAGGCAGAGGCTGGAAAGCACCCATTGGGTCTGGCAATTAGGAAGTCATCGGTGACCTTCGCCGGAGAGGTCACCAGGCTCTGCTGTCAGGAGTGGGGGCAGGCAGAAGCCAGATTGAGGTTATTGAGGATGAAATTGGAAATTAAAACCTGAAGGCAGACGTCTGTCTGTGAAGCGAGGAAGAGCGAGCGAGGGCCGTAGGGAGATTTACAGGAGAGGCTTGACCTTGGGCCGTGGTGAGAGTTACAGCGGAGGCTGAGCACCTGCAGGAGGAGCAGATGGAGACGGATCATGGAGGGCGGTTGCCGGAGCGGGAGGGACGCGAGGCGGCATGTGAGCCTGCGGGCCTGGGTGCAGCCCAGCTTCTGGGTGAGAAGCAACTGAGACTTGAAAGACTTTGTGCCCAGTGGTCTCTATTTTATCTGTAAAGTAGGATGTGGTGGTCCGGCTGGCAGGGCCCAGTGGTTGAGGGTTGACCTAGGAGCCGCCAGGAGGTCACGGTTCGATTCCCGGTCAGGACATGTGCCCGGGTTGTGGGCTCGATCCCCAGTGGGGGGCGTGCAGGAGGCAGCCGATCCATGAGTCTCTCTCATCATTGATGTTTCTCTCTCTCCCCCTCTCTCTTTCTCTCTGAAATCAATAAAAATAAATATATTTTAAAATAAATACAGTAGGATGTGGTGGAGAGATTGTGAGAAGATTTAAAAATGGCGTCGGTGGCCGAAACTACCGACGACAAATGAACAAAACTGTCCTGGGACCCGGTCCTGGACGCCGCTGTGGCCGAGCCCGGCTTTGCCTTGGCGCCCCTCCTCGCGGTTGGGTGGCCGCCCTCGGGGCCTCAGCAGCCGCTGGTGGCGGCCCCTGCCGAGCGCTGCCCTCCGCCCTCCCGCAGTCTGAGAGCAGCGGCTGTGCTGTCCCTCCATCATGGGGGACACAGGTTTCTGGGGGGCAGCCATGCATATGCCGCACGCTCTCTCCCTGAGAGGCCGAGGTGCATGGTCCCGGGACAGAAGCCCCGAGGCCATCAGAACCCCTGACTCGGGACTGTCAGCCCCGACCTAGCAGCCCGTCCAGTCGGCGTCTCTCCAGCCGTCAACTCGGACGCAACAGGCGGCGCCATTTCCTCCCACAAGGACCGGGGAGCAGGAAAGGAAGCTGCAGGGAGAGCAAGAGGGAGCGGAGAGGAGACACGGGTGGCGTCCTGGCTCCCTCTCGCCCCCGGCCGGCTCCCGGGCTCCCGCAGCGCCTTCAGGAAGCTCCTCCTGCGATGGCCTGAGCGTGGCCAGCAGGTCCGGGACTCGCACTGCGTTCTCTGACTCCGGGAGCCCAGGCGGATGGTCAGACTTCCCAGGTTCCGCAGCACGTGCAGGGCGGGCAGTGTGAGGACGAGTGGGGAAGGAGGAGTCGAAGGGGGGCTAGTGGGGCTTAGGGGACCCCCCCAAGAGTCCAGGCTACTTTTAAGCAGAGGTTCTCAACCATGGCTGAGCGTCAGGGCCCCCAGGGAGGCCTAAGCACTAGGGCCTCCGTCCGCCCCCAGGTTCTGGCTTAGTTTGGGCGGGAGGTGCCTCTGACATGCATGTAGGACCTCAGGATGGGGCTATGGACCCAGCACGATGGGGCTATGGACCCAGCACGATGGACGGGCCAGGCAACGGAGGCTCTGAGAAGAGCGATGCTGAGGGTGACGGAGGCGAGAGGAGACGGAGGCGCCCGGAGAGTGGAGGCTGGCACTCCGGGGGTTCTGCGTTGGCAGGTTGGCGATGTGGCTCGAGGACACAGGTGCCAGCGGAAAGGATTAGGAAGCCCAAGCGCCAGATGGGCCCGCGGCACAGACGTGAAGGCCCCAGGAGCACGGCAGGTGCGGCGGGAAGATTCTGCAAATTGGGGTCTCAGGGGCGACCCAGACTCCACAGAGAGACGGCCAGCAGCCCGGGCTTGGCTTGGCTCCCAACCCATCTCCCACCCCCGGCCGTGGTCCTGCGGCCGCCGCGGGAATAGGGCCGGCCGGGCAGGGCTCGGTCTGGATCTGGCCCCACCTCGCCCTCCCTGCGGGTGGCCTGGGCGGTTGCTGGGGCCCCTGAGCCGTGGTTTCTGTGCAGAGACCCACGGGCTCTCCCACACCTGACAAGCCGGTGAGAGCATGAATTCTAGGAAGTGCCCCGTCCAGGGCGCCCGTGATTCCTCGGTAAAGGCGCCGCCAAGGGCCTAGGAGACCTGTTTGGGTGGGCGCGTGGTGAGGGGCCAGAGAGCTCCCCGGGATGCCAGTCTGCTCGGGAGGGGGTGGTGAGAGCTCGTACCTCGGAAGTGACCCGGAGGTGGGCTGAGGGCCGGGAGGGGCTGACTTGACTCCAGCTCCCGTTGGCATTCGGGGTTCTGTCTGCTGCTCTAACAAGCGACCACCCTCCGTGGTTTAAAGCTACGCAGAGTCGGCAGCTTGCAGTTCACTTGGCCAGAAATCCAGCAGGAGTCTCGGGGCTGAACGTGAGGTGTCTGCAGGCTGCATTCCTTCCTAGAAACTCCAGGAGGAGACCCCCTCTTTCCCGCATTCCTTGGCTCCCGGCCGCCTTGCTGCCGCTCCCAAACCAGCAGCCTTGCGCCTCCCGGAGCCTTGTGCCCTTACCACGTCTCTCTGACCACCGCCTCGCGGACCCTGTGCTCACACTGGGCCACCTGCAGTCAGACAGCCTCCCATTTGGGGCCCTGAGATTGAGGGCATGTGCGAAGCCCCTTTTGCCACACGAAGTAACTATTCACAGGTTCTGGGGGCGCAGACGTGGGCGTCTCTAAGGGGCCCCAGATTCCATCGGCCGCGGCGGGGATAAAGGTCTGGCTGCAGCGCCGGGCCGGCCGGACCCTCAGTGAAGAAGGGAGGCTGGAGATCTGCCCGGGTTCCACGTGAAATGGGGGTGGGGGTGGGGATGGGGGTGGGGGCGGGGGCAGAATTGTGTGGCGTCTCTGCGCTGGTCTGCCCCGGGCAGAGGGCAGCAGGTCGGAAAGAAGACGAGAGAGTCAGCCCTGTTGCCCCCTTGGGGGATCCACGGGCAGCCACGGGCATGACGTGCAGGGCTGAGCGTGCCTGTGGATTGGCCAGAGCCAAGGTGATGCCGGAGGTGAGCGTGGAGTGCCCTTCACACGGTTTGATCCTCCTCCTGACAAGACCTTCCGCTGCCCAGAGACGCCAGCTCCCACGGACGGTGAAAAGCTGGCTTCCTCTCCTCTGGACTCCGCTCTCCGGCTCCAGCCCCATGAGAACGGGTCTTTAGGAAACTGCTATTCGGAAAGAATCTGATGATTCAATTGATTATCAGGGTTAATACAGTCATAGTGTGACCCACACTCAGAAATAGTTCCTAATGCTCGGAAATAGCCCTGGTGGAACAGATGGCGGCCTGTAGCAGAGGCCCATCCACAGTGCAGCCTGCCCACGTTCCCGACCGACAGTCAGCCTGCACACAGGGCAGGGCACAGTCAGGTGACGACGAGGTCCTCACCCCTACAACACAATGAAGGCAACATGCTCCAACCAAAGGGAGACAAAACAAATAAAGAAACAGTAAACTAAAACCAAGAACTCAAAACACACCCACAAAAATGAGTTAAACAAGAACCAGCAATTCCGCTCCTAGGAGATACCCGAGGGAATTGAAAACATGTCCACACAGAACCTTGTAGAGGGATTTGTCATTACCCACATGAACCAGATGTCCGTCCAGGTGAAGGATAAACAAAATGTGTGCAGTCATACAGTGGAACATTGTTCAGTCATAAAAGGGAATGGAGTGCAGGCACATGCTACAACCTGGGGGAACTTTGAAAACATGCTAAGTAAAAGAAGCCAGACACACAAACACACATAATGTATAATTCCACTAGTTTGAAATGTCCAAAACAGGCCATTCCACAGAGACAGGAAGCCCAGTGGTCACAGGGGCAGGGCAGGAAGAGGAATGGTGAGTGGATGCTGGTAGGTAAGGGGTTTCCTTCTGGCAAAAGAGAAATGGTCTAGAATTAGAAAGTGGTGACAGATGCCCAACGGAGTGAATATACTAACAACTACTCCACTGTGCCCTTTAACTGGGTGAACTTTTAGGCAACGACCGAGGTAACTCCAGGGAACCACAGAGAACACAGACCTGAGACTCCCTCCAGAGAAGGGGAAACTCAGACCCTGAGAAGTGGCATAGGTCGCCCAAGGTCGGCAACGGGAAATGGGACAGGGGGGCCTTGAGCTCACAGGAAGTCCGTGCCCATAGCCAGAGCTCCGACCCCCACCTGCTGTTCACCTGGGTGGCAGGAGCCACAGGAGAGCAGCACAGATGCCCTGACTGTAGGCTTTGCCTCCAGGTGACCTCCCATCATGTCAGCAGAGGCTGGGTGGGGCGGGGGAGATAATAAGAAGAAGATTCCTTAATGGTGGAAACTACCGGAACCTTGAAGGCCAAGAGGACAGGCTTCTGTGGCCGGCATCTCCTTTGCTCCTCCCATCCCCCACCCCGCCTCGACGACACATGAACCCCCACGGCCACTGGGGCTTGTTCTCCTTAAGTCATGATCAGCTGCTCATGTCACAGCGTCTTACACGTTCCTTACACCCTCCCATGTGCCGCTGGAAGGTCCCTCTCTCACTGGGTTAGACTCCACCGAGCCAACGCGTGAGTCCGCTGGCATCAGCCGGAGGGGGTGGAGCAGAGCGAGGACTCCCCGTGGCCTCAGAGCCTGGATGTGCCCTGCGCTGATGATCCAGAGTGACCCCCCCTGCTCCCCAGCCCAAGAGCCTCCAGGATTTTAAACCCAGACCCGAGGGCCTGGCGTGTCTTACTCCATTGACAGCTCATCTATGTCATAGGCCACACACAGTTACATTTTTTTTCATAATGAGGACTTTCAAGACCTAGGCTCTTAGCAACTTTCAGATGCACACACAGCATCAGCAGCTCTAGCCACCAGGAGGCACAGCGCACCCTCCCCACGATTTAGTCATTTTATCACTGCAAGGGGCACCTTTTGATTACGATTCACATTCTTTGTCCCTGGGGCACCCTGTGATGCCAAGTCAGTATTTGCCAAGGGGGCAGTTAGGATGGAGGTGCTGTGGCCCTAGAGGGTGGCGATCGTAACTAGGATTTGTGTGACATCTCCCCTGTCGCTTAGCGCCGTGCTGGGGACCCAGATGAGCTGTCTGTCCATGGACTGCTGGCGCCCTGAGCACACCCACGGCTCAGCAAGCATGGGCCACAGGCCTGGCATGGCACCTGAGTGTCTACTGAAATGCTAGCTGGCCTAAAACTGGGTTTCTTTCACGTTTGCCCTTATTTTATTTTAAGCTGAGGGTCTGTGCAAATACGTACGAGGGCTTCTATTTGGACACAGAATTGCTGATGAGCCCTCGTCCTTCTCCATCCTTCAGGACGGAGGCGGGGGGAGGGGAGGGGAGAGCCTGGATCAGACACGGACAGCTCACCAAGATGCCCCACTGTCTGCATCCAAAACCTTGCATCGCCGACAGGCCTCAGGCCTCGGTCTTGTCACGAGATACACGCGCCCAGAGAGTACACAGGGGTTCAAGCCCATCCCAGAAGGGGGTCCCCACAGGAGCACCGAGGGCTGTACCTGCACCCATGACCAGCTGGTGGCTCGGTTAGCCGCCCTGCCAACTCCCACCAAGGAAGAACCACACCTGGTTCTGAGTCCGCATCAGGATGGATCAGACCACAGTGCCCTGTGCTGGGGTGCCCATGGGGGCGTCACCTGTGCATGCGGTTGGGAGGACACCTTCGGCGCGGTTCTGTCTGTGTCCACTGGGACGCCAGGATGCTGTCCGATGTGGGGAAGGTGTATCCATGGACTTGGGGGTGCTAAG
Source organism: Ia io (assembly GCA_025583905.1). Taxonomy (NCBI): domain Eukaryota; kingdom Metazoa; phylum Chordata; class Mammalia; order Chiroptera; family Vespertilionidae; genus Ia; species Ia io. The sequence goes on along the minus strand of JAJQQW010000013.1, from coordinate 884,808 downwards.
TGGTCGCACACATACACACGTGCGGCCACTCGGCCAGCTAATGAGGCACCTGGACATAGAACCCCTGGCCACCACCAAGGCTGGGACTCGGGGGGCGCAGACCCTGGAGGGAGCCAGGGCGTGAGGCCTGCCCACAGGTTTGTTCAGCTGTTTCTCATTAACATGGGCCCGCGCCACCTGAATGGGGAGCAGGCGGCTGCGGGCTCCCGGGTTGTTTCCACATCTGTCTACAAAATGAACCTCGCTCCCGTCTTAATGAAAATGCTACTCAATTACTCGATTTTATTAACAAGACAAGTGTAGCTATTCAGTGTGCAACAATGGCAGAGTTATCATTCCGAGGGGATTGTCAGATGCTCATTCTAAATTCAGAACGCAACACAAAAAGTTTTATTAGCCTCTTCCCCGCAAAGCATACTTCTCCTCGGTGCTGGGAAAACGTGTGCATTGGTGCCTGGGCAATGACCGTCTCAGAGGTGGCCGAGGGCACTGCATAACATACACCCAGGGGCATGTCGCCAACGAGAATACGTGAAGCTACACCTTCCTCCTTGTTTTTGTTCCGTGCACACCCACGTGTAACACATCACAGGCCCACGGGGTCTCCTCCCTCTCCATCCGGGTGGTATGTACACATATTAAGAAGCATGATCGCACTCATATGTGGAATCAGGCACAAAGTGAACTGATGAACAAAATAGATCCTGAGACCCAGAACCAGGAACAGACTGACAAATGTCAGCGGGCAGTGGGGTGGAGGGTGGAGGGAGAGATTACGGGGCATTTAGATGCGTAAATTAGCCTGGACACACAATAGTGCGGCAAAGGCTTGGGAGGGTCCGGTGCAGGGAGGAGGGGGTCGGGGGGGGGGGGGGAGGAAACAAACAAACAAACAAAAACCACCAAAGCAGACGTCTGTGATGCTGTCAACAATAAAGACAAATTAAAAAGAAAAGACGTAGGTGGGACTTCTACTGTCCCAGAATCTAAGCTAAAGGCCCAGAGATCCAGGTAGGCCCCCCAGCCTTGGTTAGGAGCGAAGGGGAGGGAACAAACCTTTAACTGGATCTGAGATGGGAATGTTAAACCTACCCCCACGGGACTATTTAATGCCTGAGACTGAACCTGAAGTATCCAAAGGGGACTGTTCCTGGAACTGAAGGTAGCTTCGCAAACACAGGATCCCAGTAAATCCACGAAGCAGCAGGGAGGGCTGTGTGCCCAAAGGTGCCAGGAAGGGGGGCTGGCCGCCCCGTGTGCACCCGGGTGAGTGCAGTGCACTGACTGTACAAGCTACAGAAATGAAGCCGATCCCATTCAACACGACAGAGAGTTCCTGAATGAGTAACACATGGAGAGCACGTGCTAGGAACGCTGTGAGGAAATAGAAGAGGAGCAATCCTATCGCGGCCCTTGTGGAAGTTACTAGAGGCATGAAATTCGTGCACTGGGGGGGGGGGGGTGTCCCTCAGCCCAGCCTAAATCCTCTCCAATCTGGGACCCCCACCGGGATCAGGCCTAAACCAGCAGTTGGACATCCCTCTCACAATCCAGGACTGCTGGCTCCCAACTACTCGCCTGCCTGACAGCCTGATAGCCCCCTAACCATTCCTCTGCCAGCCTGATCACCCCTAGCTGCCCTCCCCTGCAGGCCTGGTCCCTCCCAACTGCCCTCCCCTGCCGGCCATCTTGTGGCAGCCATCTTGTGACCACATGGGGGTGGCCATCTTGTGCAAGGGTGTGATGGTCAATTTGCATATTACCTCTTTATTATATAGGATAATTAAGAGTAGAAACCTTTGTAAACAACTACAAGTACAGGTCGGAGAGGTGAAATAGAAAGAGATGAGGGCCACCCGCTGTCCAGGTCCCTCTGGGCCACCCCCATCCTCTCCCCCCTGGAGCCTGCAGGGCTGGGGGCCCTGGGGTGGTCTCCCCAGGTGGGCCAGGCTTGGGGACCAGGTGGACGCAGTGAGCTGGGACTGGCCTTGTCCTCGGCTTCTGTGGTGGGAACCAGAGAGGTGGGGTTCCCCACTCGCAAGAGAAAGACGAACGTGTAGTCCTTCCTTCCTTCCTCTGCCTCGGTTGGTGTGGAATCTAAATAGAATGATTATACGAAACCAAAAAAAAATTTTATTTTTACAAAATTATGCTACATTTCTGGCTATAACAGATAGTTTGAGAAATGCAGATGCTGGAACAATTGAAATGTGTGTAGAATTCAGCGGTTTGTGAATGAAACCGTGGGGGACAACGTACTCTGTCCAGCTGCTGCGAATCCAGGGTGCAATACCAGATAAGAGCAGGCAGCCAAGAGAAAATTACCAAGTAGCGTGGGTCCCGAGAGAGGAGTTGGAGGAGGGAGGAGCTGGAGGAGGGAGGAGCTGGAGGAGCTGGAGGAGCTGGAGGAGGGAGGAGCTGGAGGAGGGAGGAACTGGAGGAGCTGGAGGAGGGAGGAGCTGGAGGAGCTGAGGTGGGAGGAGCTGGAGGAGGGAGGAGCTGGAGGAGCTGAGGTGGGAGGAGGTAGAGGAGCTGGAGGAGGGAGGAGCTGGAGGAGGGAGGAACTGGAGGAGCTGGAGGAGGGAGGAGCTGGAGGAGCTGAGGTGGGAGGAGCTGGAGGAGGAAGGAGCTGGAGGAGCTGGAGGAGGGAAGAACTGGAGGAGCTGGAGGAGGGAGGAGCTAGAGGAGGGAGGAGCTGGAGGAGCTGGAGGAGGGAGGAGTGGAGGAGGAGGAGGAACTGGAGGAGGGAGGAACTGGAGGAGCTGGAGGAGCTGAGGTGGGAGGAGCTGGAGGAGCTGGAGGAGGGAGGAGTTGGAGGAGGGAGGAACTGGAGGAGGGAGGAACTGGAGGAGCTGGAGGAGCTGAGGTGGGAGGAGCTGGAGGAGCTGGAGGAGGGAGGAAGGAGCTGGAGGAGGAAGGAGCTGGAGGAACTGGAGGAGTTGGAGGAGGGAGAAGCTGGAGGAGGGAGGAGCTGGAGGAGCTGGAGGAGCTGGAGGAGGGAGGAGCTGAGGAGGGAGGAACGGAACTGGAGGAGCTGGAGGAGCTGAGGTGGGAGGAGCTGGAGGAGCTGGAGGAGGGAGGAACTGGAGGAGCTGGAGGAGCTGAGGTGGGAGGAGCTGGAGGTGGGAGGAACTGGAGGAGCTGGAGGAGCTGAGGTGGGAGGAGCTGGAGGAGGGAGGAGCTGGAGGAGGGAGGAGCTGGAGGAACTGAAGTGGGAGGAGCTGAGGCGGGAGCATTTGGTGTGACCTGGAAGCTAACAAGAGGGTAAGGTGGGACCTGGGAAGGACGTTCGTGGGGCTCACTTGTCTTCCTAACGAACTGGGTGAACAAGATCCTCATTGTTTCCAAGCAAACAGCCCAAGTTGCTAGCTGCCTGGAGCCCTTAGCAAATCCTCAGGCGGAGCAGGTGTTAGTTACCACCGGACTCTGCTCTGTCCTTCATTTTCTTGTTGGGAGTTTCCTGTGTCTGGGAACTCTGCTTGTTTCTGCCACGGAACATTCTGGATAGCTGGGCCCGAGGAGGGGAGGACCCGGATCGAGGCTGCCCACCAGCCTGGGAACGTTGGATCTGCTTCCTAGCCACCACGCGTCACTTTGGAGCCCCTTCTCCTGCTCTGCTCTGACCTGCTGACCTAAATGCCTGTGATTCGGTCCTGAACCCCGCTGCCCTCGGGGCCACCTCTCTTCTGGAATCTGTGAGATGCGTCTGTGCTTAGGGGTGCCACAGAGGAGGTGAGAGCCATGTCCTGAGCCTGTGACTCCTGCAGGCGAAGCCCTTCCTACCTCTCCCCCTTGGGGAGCGCCCAGTGCCTTGCTGGGACGTGTTTCATGAAGGCTGTCAGATCCCTGCATTAAACTCTGTGGCCGAACGGACCGACTGACCGTGGGATCCGATGCGGGTCGGCAGGGGACACGGGTCGGCACGGATGGCCTTCAGCTGAAGAGTCAGGTCCGTGTCCAGCGAGGGTCAGAGTGAGAGTAGGTAACGGAAGGGTAGTGTGGGGCCTGCAGACGTGTTTGGGCTCCTCCCCCAGGTCAGGGCCCCTCAGAGCAATGGTGGATCTTCTCCGCCTTCCGCTGAGCGGACAGCCCTCACCTCGCCGCCGTGTGTGGTCCCTGACCCCGCTTTCCGCAGCCGGCCAGGAAGAGCACCCCCCCAACCCCGCACCTTCCCCAACGTCCCAGAAGCCATCCCGATGCCGGTGACAGACAACAGCACTAACCCCCGCAGCCCCCGCACACAGCGCTCCTCGGTGCTCCTGGGCTGGAGTTTGCAGAAAATGGGAGATGGCACCACCCGCCTGCGGCGTGCCAAGAGTGCGGCTGGGCTGCATGATACCCAGGCAGCTGGCACGCATGGCGCTCTCGGGCCACTGCAGAGCTGCCGATGGCTCAGCCTCCCCCAGAGCTGGGGCGTGGAATCTGCATTACAATGTGTGCTCTGGAGCCACAGGGGAGGGTCATACCCCGCCCCCTACAGAGGGCCCTGGGCATGGAAGGATCCAATACCCCCTACAGAGGGCACTGGGCATGGAAGGAAGGATCCTAAACCCTACCGAGGGCACTGGGCATGGAAGGATCCTACACCCTACAGAGGGCACTGGGTCTGGAAGGAAGGATCCTACCCCCTACAGAGGGCACTGGGCATGGAAGGATCCTACACCCTACAGAGGGCACTGGGCCTGGAAGGAAGAACCCTACACCCTACAGAGGGCACTGGGCCTGGAAGGAAGGATCCTACCCCCTACAGAGGGCTCTGGACACGGAAGGATCCTATTCCTTACAGAGGGCACTGGGCACGGAAGGATCCTACCCCCTACAGAGGGCACTGGGCACGGAAGGATCCTACACCCTACAGAGGGCACTGGGCACGGAAGGATCCTACACCCCCTACAGAGGGCACTGGGCACGGAAGGATTCTACACCCTATAGAGGGCACTGGGCACGGAAGGATTCTACACCCTACAAAGGGCACTGGGCACAGAATGTTCCTACACCCTACAGAGGGCACTGGGCACGGAAGGATCCTACACCCTACAGAGGGCACTGGGCATGGAAGGAAGGATCCTACACCCTACAGAGGGCACTGAGACAGAAGGATCCTACACCCTACAGAGGGCACTGGGCATAGAAGGAAGGATCCTACACCCTATAGAGGGCACTGGGCCTGGAAGGAAGGATTCTACCCCCTACAGAGGGCACTGGGCCTGGAAGGAAGGATCCTACCCCCTACAGAGGGCACTGGGCCTGGAAGGAAGGATCCTACCCCCTACAGAGGGCACTGGGCATGGAAGGAAGGATCCTACCCCCTACAGAGGGCACTGGGCATGGAAGGAAGGGTCCTACCCCCTACAGAGGGCACTGGGCACGGAAGGATCGTACACCCTACAGAGGGCACTGGGCACAGATACCAGCATCTCTAAGATTCTGGTTCAACATCCGTGCAGAGGCCCGTGCTCCAGAAACCGCCTCTTGTTGGGAGGACCAACCCTAGGGCCAGCTGGGCAGTGGTCAGCCGTCCCCGGCCCTCACGGAAGGCCCCCAGGGGCCGGAGGAGCCGCATACCCCGCTTGTAAAATGGAAGACACCTGGCTGGCGGACAGGCCGCGATGGTGTGGCGCTTTAAATTACCTTGGCACGCATCGCCTGGACAGGTTGCTTGCTCAAATGGCCTGGATCGCTAATCACCCGCGCGGGCTGGTGCTTCAATGACCCTGGCACTCGCGGCCCGGCTGGCTGCCACTGCGCGTCGCCCGGGCACTAATGGCCTGGAAAGGGGCTCGCTCTGAGATTAACGAGCGTCTCCAAATGGCACGGGCTGTGGAGACGAAAAGAAGCTCGGCATTTGCCAGGGAAATAAAAACAAGCTTGACTTCTCCTCGCTCAGCTCAGGTGCCGAGCCACGCGCCGTGGCTCTCGGGGCTGGCTTCACTTCCATCTCTCTCTCGGCGGCTCCTAATCTCACCTGCGATTTCCTTTTTGATACATTGGTTGCTCAAGAAGTTCAGTGTCTAATTTCCGCCATGTGGCGAATTTTCCATTTCACTCCTGCTACTGAGTTCCGACTCCCCCGGTGTGGCCGAAGGCGGTATTCTGGGTGACGGCTACAGCGTTTACTCTGCTGAGACTCAGCCCGTGACACGGCCTCTCTGGGAAGGTGGCGTGCGCGCGTGAGCAGGATGCCAACCTGTCTGTGAGGTCAGCTAGTTCTCACATCGCTGCAGTCCTCTGCTTCCTTCCTTACTGTCCGTCAGTCCTCCTGTGGGCCATTCCGAGGAGGGTCCTGAGGTATCACTGTTCCTGTGGAGCTGTCCACTTCTCCCTTCAGCTCAGTCAGTTTTGCTTTACATATTTTGATGAGCCGGCATTAGCTGTGTAAACACTTATAATTGTTATATCGTCTCACTGCATGGAATAGTGTATGACTATATAGTTTCCTTCTTTTTCTCTTCTGATCTTTTTTCATTTAAAGTCTATTTTGTCTGAGTGCATTTTAAATTTTTATAATTTTTCTCATGCATTTTCTCTCCAAAACTAAATATAATCCATGACATACAGTATTTGTAGTACCTGCTCATTGCATAAGAAAGCAAATAGAGTGCAAATGCAAATCGCGTCACATTCAGAAGGCACCAAGATATGCAAAGAAGGCAAAGGCAATCGTGGGAAATCATGGGCGTCGGCAGTTGGTCCAGAGGTCTTGAAATGTAGGACTTGTGGTCCCATTTGAATATTTCTTTATGTCATTTGTGTGAGCTATTTAATTGCACCTATAACAATAAAAGCATAATATGCTAATTAGACCAGACGTCCTTCCAGACGACCTTCTGGATGAAGCTGGGGCTGTGAGGGAAGCCCGGGTCCCGGGTGCCAGAGGGAAGCCAGTGCCAGCAGCTGGGGGAAGGAAGGCCTACTCTTGCACGAATTTCGAGCATTGGGCCTCTAGTTTAAAAATAATCCATTCTGCCTCGGCCCCATGCGCCTAAAGGTCACCATTTGATTCCCCATCAGGGCACATGCCCAGAGGGGGGCATGCAGGAGGCAGCTGATCTGGGTTTCTCTCTCATCAATGTTTCTCCCTCCCTCTCCCTGCCCCTCTCTCTCTCTAAAATCAATAAAAACAAATTTTTAAATAATACTAATAAATTCTTCAGGATACACAAAAAGGCACACTCAACTGAATTTCCCATCTACGAACCTTTGCAACATCTTTCCCTACGTAGAGAGCAAAGCTTTTAAAACAACTATTTCAAAAATTACGTAGGCCAGATGGAAAGCATCGAGATGTCGGGCCAGGCCCGTCTATTGTCTCCCTGATTGGTTTCAGCTGTGAGTGAAGCAGTTGTAAAACTTCACAAAGAAAAAAACAAGAAACCTTTCTAGAACTTCATAGTGGCGGGCTCAGCGCCAGCCGGCAACGTGGCTGCGGGAACATGGCGCGCGCCGTGGTGATCAATATAGCCGTGAAGCCGGTAATTAGTTTCTAATGACCGTGCATTTTTCATCGCTGTGAAGCCGTGAGCAGATGAAGATTTCTGGCTCCTTGGCAAACTCTTTTTGACACCGATACCTGGGAGAAGGGGAAAGATCGGCGGAGGTGCCCCAGGCCACAGACACCTGGCAGAGAGCGCCGGTGCCGGGCCACACAGCCATTTATTCACCGATATTTTTAACTCCCTCTGGAACTGCGACGGAGCATGGCAGGTCAAGCTAATGAGTGAGGTTTTTTTTCTGACTAAATCATAAAGAAAGCGACAAAGAACTGCCGGGTCTGTGAGATCTGACTGGACCTGCCAAAGGGAAGGAGGCGAAAGCCATCAACAGCGCGCTCAGGAGGGCACGGGATGCGTGTCCTGTCTCCTACTTGGATTGTGTTTGCTGACTTGGGATGCAAAATAAAAATGGCATGAGGACTTATTGGTTCATTTTATTCAGCACATTTTGGAAGATGTTCTTAATGCAAACATTGGCCTAGTTGCTCGTACGCAAACCTGAGTTCGATGCCCTGATTCTTGCAAAGACCTATAACGTAGCTGTTGGGTTATGACAGTGGTCGGCAAACTCATTAGTCAACAGAGCCAAATACCAACAGTACAACGACTGAAATTTCTTTTGAGAGCCAAATTCTTTAAACTTAAACTATATAGGTAGGTACATTGTTATTAACTTAATTAGGGTGCTCCTAAGCTGGCCTTTGCTAAAAACTCAAGGGGCCCAAGAGCCGCACGTGGCTTGCAGGTACCTGCTCATTGAAGTAGGAGAAAAGGCAGGGGTGGGGGGCAGGGGGAATCAACGCAGTATGTCCTGTGTCATAATAGAAACCTCTCCAAGCATGACAGGGGCAGAGGAAAGAGCTACACCCTTGGCCTTGGGTGTTAGGAGGCTGAAAAGAGAACGTGAACTTACCATTAAAGGCCTCTCAGTGGATGAGGAGAATTATGTGGGCAAAGGGATTTCAGGTGAACAGAAAGAGGACTAACGGCCGTGTTGCTAAAGGGCATAGCAAGGGCTCCGGTGGCCCGAGCGAGGGCTGTGTATCACAGTGTGGCCGCAGGTACCGGGAGCACGAGCTTCGTGGTGTCCGTTCAACAAAGAGGCTGGCCAGCCGCCGTTGCAGCGTGAGTCTGGACGAGAGCTCCGAAAACAACCTGAGCCGGCATCGTGGAGGACACAGCTGACGCCAGCTTTGCTTTTAGAAAAGGGAACACTGTGGGTTCTTAACAGCACCCCCCAGAAAAACTTCGCCCACGGACGCAGCTCCTCGCTCACATGCAGCCTTGCAATGCAGGGGAGCCATGAAAAGATGGCCACGGATACAAAGTCTAAGACCCCGAGTGCACTTCTCCTCCAGCCCGTGTGCTCGCCGACATCCACTTAACCGGCTGGAATGTCAGCTTTGTCCACCGTCACGTGGATTCGACCGGGGCTCCCTGGGCGCCCCGGCGGGTGGTGGGCGCCCTGGAACGATGCACAAAGCCTGCTGTGGTGGGCGGGTGGGCGCCACACTCAGGACCTGGGAGAAGGGCCACCGCTCTCAGTCACACGCTCAGTGGCGTCACCACGCCACCGGATTCAATGGCCCGTGATGCCAGCCCACACATCCTCTAGTTTCTGAACCTACATGGAATGGAAGCCCTCGCTGCAGGCTGTCAGACGTCGACTTCTGAGGAACGAGTAGCCTCGTCATTCTAAACAATGGTGCCACCCACGAGTGTCCCCCAGTGAACTGGGTGGTGACGGGTGTCTAAACCAAGTCACTGGCTAAAGACCAGACAGAGACAGGGTGGCCTTGCACAACGTCAGCCACGCCAGGGCACGCCGGGGATGCAAGGAAACTCGCAGATGGGATCCGGGCAGCATCCTAAACAAGCGCTGTGCTTGGCAAAGCCAGCTGCACGGTCCCTCGATACCACGAGGAGCAAGCACTACCGGGAAGCAACCGATTCTACTCCAACCCGAGTCCCTCTAGACCAGTGGTTCTCAACCTTCCTAAGGCTGCGACCCTTTAATACAGCTCCTCATGTTGTGGGGACCCCCAGCCATAAAATTATTTTCGTTGCTACTTCATAACTGTACTTTTGCTACTGTTATGAAATGGACACAGCGCTGCCATAAACTACAGAGAGGCAGCTCTCTGCCCCAGCAGGTGGAACCAGCAGGTGGGCTGGCGAGTTCCCGCAGGCCCACGGCCTGGCCTTCAGAGAAGATGCATCAAGGTACCTGTTCCTTTAAAGGGGAGCCTGGCTCACTTGGGAGAATCAGAGAGAATTAATCGCCAGGGATTCCCGTTAAATACAGAGGAGGGGGGTGCATTGGTATCAGGTCTTGTTTTTTATATCATTTTCAATGACAGTGTCAAGGAGGAAGTTTCTAGAACACAGCCCACAACGCCCTGTCACTCAGCCTTTGCACAAGATGAGGAACGGGTTGAAAACAGCCCCAGGAGCAAGAGAGGAAGCTCATCTCACGCGGGCTGAACTCAGCCAGGGGGCAGCGCGGTGTCCCTGCGGGTGAGTGACCGGCTCCGCCCCCTCAGGGCCCGGGCTCCCTGGGACACACCCCTACGCCTCACCTCTGCTGGTCAGAGTTCTGCCTTCCTCACGTGCTCATTATCTGCCCAGGCTTCTCGCTGTACGTGTCGTCTTTGCCAGAGAACAGCGAGGACCCTCAGACCAGGCCCAGAGGGCGGCAGAGCCCACGGGCTGGAAACGGAGCCCTCTATCCCTGACCCGCCTCAGCTCCCGCACAAAAGGACACGAGGAACCCACAGCCACAGGATGAGGGATCGATTTTCTCCATCAGAAACAACCACAAGCGATCAATTTGTAGCCCATAAACATAAACTGTACAGATGATGGATTATCCCATTGATCGGACACCCGGCGCCTGGCGGCCCTCGGTCCACGGGTGTTGGTGTGTCTATAAAATCCTTTCCAAAGGACTTGCCCGGTGGGCGTGGCTCGGTGGTTGAGTGTGGACCCATGCACCAAGAGGTCACTGTTTCGATTCCCGGTCAGGGCACATGCCCGGGTTGCAGGCTCGATCCGCAGTCGGGGGCGTGCAGGAGGCAGCCAATTGACGCTTCTATCTCTCTGTCCCTCTCCTTTCCTCTCTAAAAATCAATAAAAACATATTTAAAAAGGTCTTTTTAATCCTTTCCACAGGACAATGCCTGGATCACGTCCCTCAGGAACCTCAGAGGGTGGTGCTGTCACACCCCTTCCTTAGCAGGTAAGAATGGAGCGGGCACCTGTGACATGGGTGTGGGGCGTTTGGGGGAATAAGTCCCAGCGGGAGACCCTCTCTACCTCTCAGTGGTCTTCTTCTTCTCAAGTCCATCTGGATCAACTAATAAGGCACCGAACCTTTGTCAGGGATGGTCGGCTCCCTGCTGCCATTACGCTCCCTTCATATTTGATAAAGGAGACAAGAGCGTACAATGGCCTCAAGACAGTCTCTTCAATAAGTGGTGTTGGGAAAATTGGAGAGATACTTGCAAAAAAATGAACTAGACCACCAACTTACACCATACACAAGAATAAACTCAAAATGAATAAATGACTTAAATGTAAGTTGTAAACAACAAAAATCCTAGAAGAAACCATAGGCAGCAAAATCTCAGACATCGCTTGTAGCAATATGTTTACAGATACATCTTCCAGGGCAAAGGAAACGAAGGAGAAAATAAACAAGTGCGACTACATCCAAGTAAAAAGCTTCTGCCCAGCAAAGGAAACCATCAACAAAACGAAGAGAGCCCACTGTATGGAGAACATATTTGCCAATGATACATCCGATAAGGGGTTACTATGCAAAATATATAGGGAACTCATACAACTTAACAAAAGGAAGACAAACAATCCAATTAAAAAATGGGCAAAGGACCTAAATAGACACTTCTCCAAAGTGGACATACAGATGGCCAAGAGACATGAAAACATGCTCAAAGTCACTGGTCATCAGAGAGATGCAAATTAAAACGACAATGAGGTACCATCTCACACCTGTCAGAATGGCTATCATCAACAAATCAACAAACGACAAGTGTTGGTGAGGATGCGGAGAAAAGGGAACCCTCGTGCACTGCTGGTGGGAATGCAGACTGGTGCAGCCACTGTGGAGAACAGTGTGGAGTTTCCTCAAAAAATTAAAAATGGAACTTCCATTTGACCCAGCGATACTACTTCTAGGAATATATCCCAAGAAATAAGAAAGGATATATGCACTCCTATGTTCATAGCAGCACAATTTACAACAGCTAAGATTTGGAAACAGCCCAAGTGCCCATCAGCAGATGAGTGGATAAAAAAGCTGTGGTACATCCACACCATGGGAATAGATGCCGCAGTAAAAAATAAGGATCTCTTACCCTGGAGGGACCTGGAGAGTGCCGTGCTGAGCGAAATAAGCCAGTCAGAGAAAGACAAGTATCACATGATCTCACTCACCTGTGGACTCTAATGGAGTGTTCTTACCAGTTCCTGTTTCAGATAAGCGGGGCTCAGCCGTGTCTCTCTGGATGTCCCTGTCTCTCCAGATCTCAGGGTGGAAGTTTGCCTCCAGTTTTCTGATGAGAAAAAGAAATGTTATTGGCTTCATTTCCCCCCAGCCTTTTCTTACGGTGAGGATGGCAGGGACAACTCCCAAGGTTTTGACAGGTCGGATGTCAGATCCTAAACCAGAAATAACAAAAGGTTTTGATGAATGGATGTTGATCAAGTAAATAAAAGTAGAAAAGACACCTCAAATCGGCCTCAGAGTTTAACTTTTCTGTGGCAACCACAGACCAGGCAAAGATCGTGGAGACAAGCAAGGTCAGGGCCAAGCAGCGTGGAGTCACGCACTTTTTACAGACCTTGTATACCTTCACACGTGAGAGGACTCAGGTATGTGACGGTGTTAACGCATGGTTTCCACCCCGACATCTTAGTCATACGCTCTTCATGCCCAGGAAGAACACCCCCCTCATCACCACGCTGTTCGTAAACACCTGCTTTGTGCTGATCGGTACTCACAGAGGATGTGGCTGGCAAGCTGAGGGAACGCCAGCTGGAGGTGAAGAAGGTCTGAATTAGAAGATAATGGCCCGGCCAGCGTGGCTCAGTGGCTGAGCATCCACCCATGAACCAGGAGGTCACAGTTCTATTCCTAGTCAGGGCCCAGGCCCGGGTTGTGGGCTTGATCCCCAGTGTGGGGCATGCAGGAGGCAGCCGATGCATGATTCTCTCTCGTCATTGGTGTTTCTTTCTCTCTCCCTCTCCCTTCCTCTCTGAAATCCTGAAGCCTTCGATAATGGCATTGTGGTGAGTTGGTTCCAAGTTAACAGAACAAACCAGAGACAGTGGGCCAAGGCCGAGGGTAGGACTTCAGGAACCAGAGACACTGAGGCCTCCAGGGGGTCCGTCGGTGAGGCGTTGTCTGGGGACCAAGGCAGGCATCCGCGAGGCCCCTCGTGAAGTCAGGTGAGGTGTGGGGGAGAGCACACTACAGGCCCTGACTCTCCAACATCTCATGGCTGTGTTTTCTTCCCGGGCAGAAGCTTGCCCAATTGGGGCCTGCTGGGTTCCAGCAGCCCTTGAGCTCCAGCCTCCGACCGCCAAAGCGGGGAAAGCCAGCCATCATTCATTAAGAGGACGTACCTTCTCTCCACCCGTGGGAGGCAGGCTTGTGCTCCGTCTGTTTGCATCTGCTCTCTGGACTTCTGCTTGGACGCAAGCTTTGCTGGTGACCAGTAAGTCCTTTTGCGCCCCCCCCACCCCCCCCAGGACAGTCTTCTCAGCCTCAGCCTTCTCTGTGGTCTCTGACCAAGGCCATTGTGTCCTCTCCCTATTGGGTAGGGTAGGCCCCCTGTCTGACATCTGTCATGGCCGTTTCTTCTCTGTCCTCCCTTGACCGGTGTCCATGGACCCTTCGTCTTCATCGTCAGAGGACTACTGCTGATCGTTAGCCCTTCCATGGGCCCAGGCCTCTGGGAGACTCCCTGCTTGTTAAATAAGACTCACCATCCTGGGGAGAAAAAAGAAAAAGAAAAAAAGGACTCATTATCCTGTTATCTAACCATTTTGGCCAAAATCTAAATTGACTAGAACTTCTCCCCTTTCTTCTCTTTTCTACAGTTCTCCGATAGAGGCCTTATCATAATGTATAGACGTTCATTATAATACATATGTACCTCAGTATGTACCTGCGTGTGTGTTTAAAACACGTGTGTCTCCTGACTAGTATGTAAGTAACATGGGCAGGAGAATGCTTTGTTCATTCCCAGCACCCACAGCAGCGACTGGGCCCTCAAACGCTCAATAACCACATGCTGTTGAATTTGGACCCTGTCAGCACACACGCCCCTTTGCTCCCTCACCCGGACGAGTGGCTAATGTCCTGGCCTCTCACCACCTGGCGCGCCGCTCCTCCCAGCCCGGCCTGTTCCGGGGCCACTAACCCTTTCAACCCGTGACACAGCTGCAGCACCAGAGGTAAGAATCACAACACAAAACTAAATAAGTGCTTCTCGGGAACAGGACCGACCCCCCCCCACCCCGGCCCACCTCTCGGGAACAGAAACCCCACCCGCTTCTCGGGACGGGTCCGAACCGCAGACCAACTTCACCGACGAGCAGCCGGTTCCTGTGACCAGCAACGGCCCCAGCTGCCTGGCCACTGACATAGGTCAGCGTGTGCCCACGGCCCCCCAACCAAGACCAGGCCTCCCCGATGAGAGACTCCCACTTCTCATGCCTTGAGCACCTCTGATTCCAACTGGTATAGAGACTTTTATTTTCTTAGATCAGGGGTCCTCAAACTTTTTAAAGAGGGGGCCAGTTCACTGTCCCTCAGACCGTTGGAGGGCCGGACTATAGTTTAAAAAAACTATAAACAAATTCCTATGCACACTGCACATATCTTATTTTGAAGAAAAAAAACAAAACGGCAGTAAACACCCGCATGTGGCCCGCGGGCCGTAGTTTGAGGACGCCTGTCTTAGATGATACTGTTTTTATTGTAACTAATGGTTTTTAGCAACTGTCTCCCCCATTTTAATTTTTTAATTTATCTTTTTTTTAAATATATTTTTATTGATTTCAGAGAGGAAGAGGGAGGGAGAGAGATAGAAACATCAATGAGAGAGAGAATCATTGATCGGCTGCCTCCTGCACGCCCCCCACTGGAGATCAAGCCTGCAACCCAGGCATGTGTCCTTGACCAGAATCGAACCTGGGACCCGTCAGTCCACAGGTGGACGCTCTATCCACTGAGCAACACCAGCCAGGGCTAATTTTTTAATTTATCTTTATTGTTGATAGTATTACAGATGTCCCTTTTCCCCATTAAGCCCCTCCCCCCCCCACCCTGCCCCTCCCCACCCCCAGGCCTTCTCCACAATACTGTGTCCATGGGCTAAGCATATATGCATGTAAGGTCTTTGGTTAATCTTTCCCCCTCCCCCCCACACCCCCCTCCTCTCCCTCTCACCCCTGTCTCCCCTCTGAGATTCCGCACTCTGTTCCATGCTTCTGTGTCTCTGGATCTATTTTGTTCATCTGTTTATTCCGTTCATTTGATTCCACATAGGCGTGAGGTCATGGATACTTGTCTTTGACTGGCTTATTTCACTCAGCATAATGCTCTCCAGGTCCCTCCAGGCTGTCTCACGGGGTGCGAGATCCTTCTTTCTCTCGGCTGCGTGGTATTCCCCGGCGCAGGTGTCCCACCGCTTCTTACCCACTTGTCTGCCCATGGGCACGTGGGCCGTTCCCAGGTTCTTAGCTAACACGCGGCTGTTGACACCCAACCACTCCTCCTGTTGCCTCACAAAGTGAAACGGAAGCGGACACAAACCAGGGCCTCGGTCCCGCTGCCCCGGTTCAGGCGTCGGGCTCGCGGCGAAGGGCCGTGTGCTGAGTAGTGCCAGGAACTTCGCCGTCACAGGAGGTTCTGTGGATGGGCCGGGCCGGCCGTGACCGGCTTGCGTTTCCGTTTGTGCAAATTGCACCCGCCAGGCCTGCAGCTGCTGCGTCTGCGGCTGCCCGGGGGGTTGAACAACACGCGTGTGCTGTGTGCATTTTCGCTTGGGACTTTTAAAGGAGAACTTCTTCCCGAAGGGAGTGGGGCCCACGTGGGCCTCCGTGGTTGGTTTGTAGAGTTGTTGTTTGTGTTGGGGCTGCTGTTGTAGGGGAAGAGGGGTTTATGGGAGGTTTGGCGAGTTGCAGGGTCCTCTGTGGTTATTTTAAAACTGCGTTTAAGAAGGACCCGCCGTGGCTCGTGCCGACCGATGTCGCTGGCACTGCCCGGAGAGACCTGGGTCCCAGTATGGTTCCCTGTCTCCCCTCGGCCCAGCCATGGCTCGGCTGTCGCTTTAATTCCTCGACAGCTTCGTGGAGGCGCTCACAGCCCAGCACCCCTCGGCGGGGAGTCAAGGAGGACTAGCTGGGGGCCCCCCTCACTGAGTCTGTGATTGAAGGGGGGCCTGAGCTGGGACATGGAAGACTCAGGTCTCAGCCAGCCGTGGTGATGGCCAGTGAGTGGTAACACGTTGAAACACGAACGCAGGTTAGCGTCTCATTTGGCAGTGTCACTGAACGAAGGGCAGGGCCAATGAATGGTACCCGGGAGAGGTGGCGTTAATGACGGACAGGAGGTCAAGGGGAGGTCAGGGGAGGTCGGGGGAGGTCAGGGGAGATCAGGGGAGGTCAGGGGAGGTCGGGGGAGGTCGGGGGAGGTCAACGGGAGGTCTGGGGAGGTCGAGGGGAGGTCAGGGGAGGTCAAGGGGAGGTCAGGGGAGGTCGGGGGAGGTCAGGGGAGGTCAAGGGGAGGTTAGGGGAGGTCAGGGGAGGTCAAAGGGAGGTCGGGGGGTCGGGGGAGGTCTGGGGAGGTCAGGGGAGGTCAGGGGAGGTCAGAGGGAGGTCGAAGGGGGTCGAGGGGTCGGGGAGGTCGGGGGAGGTCAGGGGAGGTCAGGGGAGGACGGAGACAGGAGTGGCTGCAGGCCAGGAGGGTGCACCTGCGAAGGAAAGCGCCCTCCCCCCCCCCCCCCCCGGGAAGGCCGGCGGGTCAGGAGGTGGGAGCTAGCAAGGTGGGAGGCACGAGAGAGAAGACAGGGGGGGCAATTGGAGGCCAGTGGACGTGACCCACAAAGTCCGCGGCTTCACATTCCATGGAAATGAAGGAAGCGGAACCCTGTGCTGGCTGGGCCCCTCGGGCCATTGCGCCCCCTGGTGGAGAGCACGGCTGCGTGCGTGTGGCGGGTGAGGATGGAGATGGGCCCTGGGAGGAGCAAGGAGGGGCTCTGTGCAGAGCGACACCTTCAGGAAGCAAGGAGAGAGCTGTGTCCCCACAGCACAGCCAGCCCACCGGGCGGAGGGCGGGAGGGCAGGCCAGCCAGGTCATCCGTGAGCTGGCGTGTTTCTCAGCGGCACCGTGAGCGTTACATGATCTTCCACAGGAAACGCCTGTGCTCTGAGCCTGCACTTCAGGGCGGGGGTTGCAGGCGGCGGGTGACCCTGGGGCCCGGGCACCTCCCGCCCTCCTGGCCCAGAGCGGCTCCGCTCTGTCTGGTCACATATCAGGTTCCAGCCGGGATGCAGACACTGGCTTTGCTGTAATTGCTTGGCCTTTGCTCCAGCTTCTCTCTGACTGAAACCCTGACATGGGCCTTAGAAATGTAAATGTGGGGGAGGAAGCAGCGGAAGGAGAGTGAGGGGAGGGAGAGAGAGAGAGAAAGGGGAGGGAGGAAGGAGAAAGGAGGGGGCAGGCGCGGTCCCACTGCAGCCCACGGGCCAGAGGAGCAGGGCCTGGCTGTCTCCTCTCACAGCCACAGCGCGCCTTCCTGTAGCTCAGACTCCTAATGAGACGGGGCCGCCCGGCTGCGTGCAGGACGCTCACTGCAGAGAGCGGCGGGTCCAAGCGTGTGCACCCCCCAGCCGGTGTTCCGGAAGGTTCTACGCATACCTGCAGGACAGGCACTTTGTTCGGTCATCGGGTCCTTAGTCCCTGCCTGGAGCCCACGGCTGCCAAGCCCACCTCACCCCGAGGCGGGGAGCCCGCCTCCCCTCCCCCAAGAAATGGGGCAGCGGCGCCTCGGAGTGAGCGGAGCGCCTTGTGGGGCAGGTGCGGCGTGTGGATGTGAAAGGCAGGTGTGGAGGCGTGTGGGCCCGCCCTCCCGCACACACGTGAAAGGCAGGTGTGGCCAATGCTGAGGCTCAGGTGCACACGCCCTGCACACGCCCTCCCGGCAAGGCCCGCCCTCCGGCACACGCCCTCCGGCACACGCACACGCCCTCCGGCACACGCCCTCCCGCACACGCCCTCCCGCACACGCCCTCCCGGCACACGCCCTCCCGGACACGCCCTGGGCCAGGTCAGCACAGAAGACTCCCCACTGCGTACAGAGCCCCCTCCGGCCGAGAGAACCAGCCACGATTCCGAGAGAAGCCCGTGCCTCTTTTCGGGTTTTCCAATGTGACCGGGTGCCGGAGTGCATGTCACCCCTGATTCCATCCGTCACGTCACGTCGTCCGGCATCAGGGCTGAGTGAGGCACTGGGGTTGCTGGTGGGAATAAAGTCGGACCGGCCGCCAACAGCTCCCCCACCCCACCCCACCCCGCCCCATTCCCGACGCGGAGCGGAGCCGCCTGCCTCCCCCGCCGCCCTTTGGCCCTTTGTCAACTCGGACAAAGCGCCCGTTCTCCCGAAGGAGAGCAGCCCCGCGTCCGTGCCCGAGGCATCAGCCAGGACAGAGAGGGTGCCCGGCCCTGGCTCACCCCAGGCTGCGTGGGCTGTCCTGGGACCGGATCTAGAAGGTTGTCTCTCCCCAGCTCTCCCAACAGGGACGCCCCGATGGGTCCGGCACGTGACCATCTGCGAGGTTCCCGCAAAGCCGCCACCTCATTGCCGCCCCCGTCCTCAGAGGCAGGGCTGGCGGAGACTCTTTCTCAGGTGACTCAGGACGGACAGCGTGTCCTTCTCTGACCAGGACCTGAGGGGCGGGGGGGTGTAGCGACCACTGCTGTAGAGTCTAAGACCATCGGAAAACACAGATATTTACATTACGATTCATAACAGCAGCAAAATTACAGCTATGAAGTAGCAACGAAAGTAAGTTTATGGCTGGGGGTCACCACAACCTGAGGAGCTGTATTAAAGGGCCGCGGCATTGGGAAGGCTGAGAACCACTGCTCTAGAGTGTCACGCACGTGCTTCACCCTGGTCGGTTGCAGTGAACACTCCTGGCTGACCGGACGATTCGATCCTTGGAACTCAAACACCAGCTCTTCGTTTTTGGAGATACACGGATATGGCTTCTCTCCTCCAACCAGAGCAAATGGCTCCTCGGTCTATGAATCCATTCCCTGCTCCCAAAACCGACGGCAAACCCACAAAGCGCCATGAAGCCCGTGCGTGGCTCGCTGCTGCAGCTGCGTAATTAAAAGAAAACTAACATATCGACCAGCTCCCCTCAGAATAGCCTCCGTGCGTCACTGCTGCCGAGAAGAGCCGGTTGCTAAGCGGATTATGGCCACATCGTTTTTATGATTAAAGAGAAAGAAGGGCTCTGGCCGCCTCGCCGGCTCCCTCCCGGAATCCCAAACACTCGGCGGCTGGTGGTTTACGACAGTCTGGAACCATCGTGACAGCCATAAGGAAACAGTTACCCGAGTGCAGACATCCCCCCAAACCGTCCTTCATCCTCATTCCGTCGGCCTCTGGCTCCGGAACCATCCATAGGCGGCTATTTTTAGCAGTGACCGGAGGATAATTGATGCACACATACAAATCGATAATCACTTAGCCGACCTTCTCATTCGTCTGGCGTTGGCCCCGCGTAATGGAAGCCGCCCGCAACTTCCCATTGAGCGTGGCGAGCAGGAGACCGCGTCACGTCTCTCCCTTCCCTCTCAGGGTCCGACAACACGGGAGGCCGCGCCCACCCAGCCCGGCCTGGCTCTGAGCCACACAAACTTCCATCTGAGCCGGATTCTGCCCTGATGGGCACCGTGTTCCTTTCCAAAGAGGACGCCCAACTCGGAGGACAGCCCCGCCGGGCTGGGGCAGGACCCTGCCTGCAGCGTGTCGCCCACCATTCCTGAGTGCAGCTCTGACCCTGAGCGCCAGGGCAGCCAGGAGCACAAGTCCGCAGACGGCACGGCAAGCGGACGCGCAAAGTCAGCTCCAGGTCCCGGGCAGGGCGCGGGGGAGACGCCCAGGGGTCTGGAAACACCCCCACGCCCAGCTCCCTCCGGCCTCCTCTCTCATTGGGGGGTTCTCCTGCTATTCCTCCAGCTCCCCGCAGCGCCGAGGTCCTGCTGGGCGAGCCGGAAGGCACCCTCACTTGCTTTTTAAAGACCGGACGTCTGGAGTGGCCCCTGGTTTTCCTGAACTCGCTCCTCACAGGAACGTGCCTCTCTCCATATTGGAATAGGGTGAGGGAGAGAGCGCCAAGCAATGCTTTTCTCTGCCTTCGGATCAGACTCACCAGCAGCTCGCTGTCGAGATTTCATTTCCCTCTTGTGGGAGCACAGTGGGCAGCGCCACGCCCGGGCAGCCACAGGCGGCATGCGGGCTCCTAGGCACTGTTTGCACTGATGGAGGACGTGGGCATCTTCATCAAATGGTCGGCCACACGCAACGAGGAGCCCCCCCCACCCCGCCCACCTGCACCCCAACAGGACCTCGCACCTGCACTGGAGCCTTGAGTCTGCGCTCCACCTCACGGCCGGCCCATGCCCACTGACGCCGGTCGGTCACACAGGGCGGGGCAGGCGTAGGGCACAGCTGCTCGTACGGAGAGGGCACAGCAGTTAGCAAACCACAAACCAGAAGAACCGCCCTAATTGTAAACCTACCTGTGCCCTGCCCACAGGGCGTGCTGAATTGGTGAAGCGCTTAATAATCATAACAGCGACCATATTACTATTTTAACCAGCTTTTTTTTTTTTTTAATCCTCACCTAAGGATGTTTTTTCCATTGATTTTTAGAGAGACTGGAAGTGGGGGTGGCGGGGGGAGAGAAGAGAGTGAGAGAGGAAGATCAATGCAAGAGAGACATGACTGGTCGCCTCCCGCACACGTCCCAACTGGATCAAACCTGCAACCCAGGCGCGTGCCCTGACCGGGAATTGAACCCGAGACCCTTCGGTGTGCAGGCCGAAGCTCTAACCACTGAGCCACCGGCCAGGGCGTACTTTAACCGGATTTTATTGAACATTTCTCATGTGCTTGCTACGTACCAGGCGCCTTCCTCGTCCTTTATATCTCCCAGCTCCCCGAGTCGCTGCTACACCCGCTGTGGGAACTGTTCGCATCTCTCTGGCGGAGGAAACGGCCGAGGCACAGCGCGGAGAAGTGGAGAACCGACTTCTACTCCAGGCAGCCCGATCCCAAAGCCTGCGCTCATCCATGAAGCTCCCACTTGGAATTCTGTAGGGTTTCCCGAGTTTAGGCTCCCCACGCACCCTGCTCTCCCCCGAGCCCACACGCTCCGAGACAGCGCCGCCTGGACCTTCTGCCGGGAACGCGGCTTCCTTGGGAGGTTGGAACAAAGGCTCAGCCTCAAGGACCTCCTAAGCACCAGCATTCTCTGACATCCCTGTGGCTGTCAATCATGGTCCGGGAGATTCGGCGTTTCCCAGGACAATGCCTAGCATGTCAGCGTCTGTGATGGCTGCCCCCGGGGGAGCCGGGGAGGAGGACCGCAGGCCTGGGCGCCAGGACGGGGGGCAAGGGGAGGCGGGGGCACAGACGCCCAGCTGCTCCCATCTTTGCATAAAACACGGACATGGGGCTGTCGGGGGACACGGTAAGCACGGCTGCCGGGGCGGCCAGCAAACTGCAGGATGTGCCTCGGTGAGCAGCGGAGCCTGGGGAGGGGCACGGGCGTTGCTCCTGCCGGTGTCCGAGACGGGCACACACACAGAGCGGAGGGGCGCTCGGGCACCCAGTGCTCAGACGGCCCATGTCGCTGGGCATTCTCCGGCCACATCCCAGTCCTCACTGCCACAGAGCGGCTCCAGCCACCTGCCAACCCAACTAGCTCCCCTCCGACTGCTGGGGGAGGTGGCCGAGAGGAGGGAGCCGGCCACGGCAATCCCGGCCGTCATGGTGGCCTGAGCACACAGGTTTGGCCATTACCCGAGCCCCTCCGTCCGCCCTCGGATGGCCCTCCGCTCGCGGGGCGTCACGCTTTCTGGGCCCAAGAAAGCGAAGTGTGGCGTGGGGTGGTCGTGGAATCTGAATCCTCCTCATTCTAAACACCCGTCAACAACCTTGACCTTGGGCTCCCAGCCTCCAGACGTGTGAATAACAGAGACGTCTGTGGTGTGAGCCACCCGTCGGTGGTGTTTAGTTATGGCGGCCCTAGCAAACGAAGAGCGAGCCCTTTAAAAGATGGGGACACACCCTGACCAGTGTGGCTCAGTGGATAGAGCGTCAGCCTGCAGACTGAAGGGTCCCAGGTTCGATTCCAGTCAAGGGCATGTACCTTGGTTGCGGGCACATCCCCAGTAGGGGGCGTACAGGAGGCAGCTGATCAATGTTTCTCTCCCATAGATGTTTCTAA
This sequence comes from Ia io, assembly GCA_025583905.1. Classification (NCBI taxonomy): domain Eukaryota; kingdom Metazoa; phylum Chordata; class Mammalia; order Chiroptera; family Vespertilionidae; genus Ia; species Ia io. The sequence goes on along the minus strand of JAJQQW010000013.1, from coordinate 862,759 downwards.
CTCTCTATCCCGCTCCCTTCCTCTCTGTAAAAATCAATAAAACATGTTTTAAAAAAAAAAAAAAAAAAAAAAAGGTGGGAATAATGCATGTCAATTTGTCCTCAGGTCTGGGTTCTAGTTCTGAGACCACAAATCAAAGGTCCCGCTCAGTAATCAGGCGTAAGAAACAGAACTGAGCATTTGTCAGTATTAGGGGATTACGGGAAGGGAGCCTCAGCCAACAGCACGAAAAGGAACCATAAACTAGAACAAAGACGGCCGAGCTTGCTAAGGTTACGTACGCAGCGAGACGATGGGGACTTGCTTGTTAACAACGGCTGCACTCGATGCAGCCAGCGCCGAGGGGAGGCACTGCCGAGACCGGCCACGGCAGAACCGGGCAGCCCCGGCCATTCGGAGGCTGAGGCGTAGGACCAGGATAACCCACACAGAGGCCGGCGCCGCAGAGAGCGGGATGGGTCAAGGCCAGGGGCCCCGCAAATGTCACCTAACGAAACAGCAATCCGGCGACGATCACTGCACCGTATGCTCTTGGTCACATGTGTTCCCAGTGAAACACTGGAGCTAAGAGCAAGACAGAGAAGGCGACCCCCCGGACCCCCATGGGAGGTGTGAGGGACCCCCTTCCGAGTCTGAAGGTGCCTGATCCAGAGGTTCCTCCCTGTGAACGTGTCTGAGACAGAACGCCTGCCTCCAGAGGGCGATGTGTGCGTAAGAGGACGTCAGCCGCTCTGAGGAAGGACGGGGCCTTGAGCGATGGCGTAAGAGAGGCCACTGGAGTGTGGCCCCTGCAGTCAGACCCCCCAGCTCCAGTTCCGCGCCTTCTCCTTCTTTGCTGGGCGCCCTTGGGCCAATCACTTGGTCTCTAGGGACTGCAGTACTTGACCCCGAAAACAGCGCCCGCACAACTGGCAAATGAAGGTCCTTGTGGGGGAGCCATGGCTCAGGCCAGAGGGGCTCTTCCGAAAGCGGCGGTAAAGGGGGCAGTGACTGGTCTCTCCCCCCTGCCAGCTCGTACGGACGGACATGCTGGAGGGAATGCAGTGAGCTCAGGTGTCGACGCTATGTCCGTTAGGACACAGAGCTGGTGAGTGCGGGCGATGGGGAAGTTCCCAACAGAACTCAGGAGAGGAACCGAAACGACCTGCAGGAGGAATTTTTAATGGGATTTATTAGCAAGACCGTCCCTGGGAATTACAGTGACATACATAGAAGCGTTTTGCAAAGGCAAATGGCACTACGATGGGCATTAGTCTACCTCCATTTAAGGGTAAAAGGCAAAAAACCAAAGGTCGTCGGCCCAGGAGTCTATTAATTCATACCTAATGCGGGGTTTTCCTCGGCGTGCAGGAGGCCAGGGCGGGGATTACAGCTCCCACAGGAGGCTCTGACATAATTTACAACATCGAAGGACGGCGCTGGGTCCAGGCATTGCGGCTCATCAGCCTGTGAGAATGGGCCCGTGCACCTCATCGGATGCAGAAGTCACATTAAAACCGCCCGGCAGTGGCTCTCCGCACAGCCCGCTGCCCCCCTCCTCCCCACCCCCGCCCCCGCTGAGAGTCACAGCACAGCAGGTACTACGAATGGACCCTCCGTGGAAAGACAACTACGTGGACTTTGGGGAAAGAGGGCAAACGAAAAGGACAAGCCGATTCGTCAGCACCTGCGGTGGCGTCGCCCAGGCACCCGCAGGGCGGCCAGCGGGACTCTATCGGGGCCGGCCGGGCCCGGGACGCCCTGGCGGCCTCCTTCTCTCACGCCCCGACGCAAGAGGAAGCCTGCGCCCTATGTCATGATAATTGGATGGGAAACGCGGGCGGGAGCGCGCTTCGTTCCGGAGCTTGATGAATTTTGCCAATTAAGGATTGGAGCAGAGGAAGGGGAGGCTCGGTAACTTTGAGGTGAATGTCCCCTTCATCACGTTATCCGTGCACACGAAATCGGGGCTCCTAGTAAGGGGCAGGTTAATCACCGGAATGGGCTGCTCGTATCCTTTACAGCCCGAACACAGGCAAATGGGCCCGTTTTGCGGCAGGAGAAGAACCTGGCCGTTTTTCTCATCCTTATCTGTGTGGTGCCGTTTAATCGCGTTTCCTGGCGTAAAACGTGAGCTGGGCCGCTGGTGTGCGAAGCCCCCGTCTTAGCGGTGAGAGGAAGGGAAGGGGTCATAGATGCTGTCGACAAGGGGTTCCAAGAAACTTGCCATCAGGTGACAACACGAGAGTCCACATTGTGCGGCATCCAAGGATGTGGTCTGCGACCCCGTCCCCTCCACGGCCCATGCACGTCCTGCCTCCGGGGGTGGCGTGAGGGTGGCGCCCTTTCCCCCCAGCCTCTCCGGAGAGATCCGTGTGCTCCCAACAGCCGTGAACAAGGCTGCCCACGGGTCTGTCCTGAGCCTTTCCTTCTCGCAGGGAGAACAGCCGTGCACACCGCCCACCGTACATTAGATGTTTGCAGGTTGCGGTACGTACCTCCAAGAAATAAATGGGAATAACTGAAAAATAACCAAGATACCTACTCCTGATGGGAGAGTCTGAAGGAGGAATGATGGTTAAGCTCAGACCTGAGCGATCGAGAGGGATACACGATGCATAGAGCTAACTAGAGAGCATGCCAGGCCACGGGGCAGCAGGAGCAAAGGCCTGTTCACTCGTTCTAGTAACTGAGAAATGGTCCACGTGTGGGGGCCACAGAGTGAGGAGCCACGGCTGGAGAGAGGGGAGGAGCCCGATTCTTCGACCTGGCAGGACGTGGTAAGAAATTTGGATTTCTGTTCTTAAGGAGAGAGGTTAGTACACAGCATGGTCCTTGAACTATCTGCCACTGTGCGTCTCTGCCTCCCCACGGCCGTCTTCTGAGAAGAACGCCTGTCCTGTCGGAACAAAAGCACCCTCTGCGCCAGGATGATTTTATTCTAGCAGGTCACTGCATCCACCAGAACCTCTTCCTAAACAAGAGCACCTTCTGAGGTGGGGGCGTTGGGGCCCCAACGCGTCTTTTTGGAGGACACAATTCAATTCTCAGAAGGAGTTTTTAGAAATGCTGTCAGCCATGCCCACGCCCAGAGTCTGCCACGTCATTGGTCTGGGGTGTAGCTTGGGCTCTTGAACTTTTTAAAAAAAATCCTTAAGCAATTCCATGGGCAACAAAGACTAAAAACCCACAACCAGGGGTCAAGACCACGCGGCTCTGGAGCCAGGCCGCCTGGCGGTGACTTGTGCCTGCCCCACCGCCAGGCTGAGCGGCCCGGGAAACGGCATGCCCGCTCTGCGCCCCAGTGGAGTGTGCACCCCAGGGGGGCCTGCAGAGTAAACAAAGCTATAGGGGGAAGCCTTAGAACTGTGCCTGGAAGCTGGCTGTCCCACCATCATTGCTGCTGTTGTCCGTCTGCCTCCTGATGCGGAAGCCCTGGTGGTGATATTTAACGAAGGGCGCTACGTGTCCATCTCAGAGCAGAAGCAAAGGGAGCCCTCCGACCCGCATCAGCGCACTCAGCAGGCAGGGGGGCCGCGGAAGGCATCCCCATGTGTGAGCAGCCCGCAGCCCGGACCCCGGGAGGCCAGTGGTTTCCTCCGCCCGGGTCTCAGGGCCACGGCGCTGGGACGGGGTGCTGAGCGGCTGGAGCGGAACCGCTCGCTTTCGTCGGCTGCACCTGTGGGAAGGGAGCTGAAGCCATCAGAAGGCACCGTGACCGGTCAGGTCACCAAACCTCCTCAGCCAACAGCGTTGACCCTCCTTCCATTCCTCCCTCTTCCCCGGGGGGAGCAGGAACCCCCCGAGACTCTCAGGCGAAGAACGGGGTGAGGGTGTCAGTCCCACATCGGCACCAGGAGGGGTAGGAACTGGCCCCGCTGGAGCATTCTGTGTCCGCGCTCCACTGATGACGGGAATTTGTGAGGGAGGCAGAGGATGAAGGTCTCCCCAGGCCCCCATCAGGGCGTCTCCGCTGAGGAACGCGGGAAGAAACGGGCCGCCCTCGCTCCCCCGATGCCTCTAATCACCGGGCAGCCCGGGAAGTTGGAAGCGCCCCAGAAACAACATGACAGATGGGACAGCAGCGCGCGGCGATCCATCACCATCCCCGTTGCCGTGGCCGTAACCCTCACTCCCTCCCGGGCGGCCCGTAAATCAGCTCCCCGGGATGGGAGGGAAGGCGCTTGCATAAATGTCAGCCGGGACCAGGAGGGACGCCTTTCGCGTTCGACAGGTAAATGTTAGCGAGCCCCGGTCCGAGGAAGTGCCCACAGGCCCAGCTCCTGCTCCTGGCTCACTCGGTCAGAAAACTAAGACGGACACCGAGAGGCCTCCCCGTCCCCGCTAGCACACATCCTCCCCACGCATCAGGACGCATCCACTCCGCGTGGCTGGTGCCGGGACACCGTCCCGGTCCCGCATGCTTTGGACGCCCTGAGGAGCACCGAGCCCGGGCCAACGGTGTGCTGGGAGGGCAGGCTCCCTTCGGCCATCCAGAGCCTCTGGTGTCTTCCCGAAACCTTCTCTGGGTGGGATGGCACCGAGCTTGTGGCCTTCCTTACAGAGCAGGCACAGTCTCCTCTGACCACTCGAGAGACAGAGGGTGGTCAGACATCAGTACGGCCCCACGGAAGGCTCCCCAGGCGTTCCAGCACGGGGCCCGGTGTCTTCCCGGCCTGAATGAGCCAGTCTCAGGCGCGGAGGCTGAAGCTTCCTCCCGGCATCGTCCCCTGGAGGCTGCGCATCCGTGTCGCTGGGGCCTGGGGCCCCGGTTTCCTCCTGAGCCGGCACCAGGCCCAGGGTCCCACGCACCCGGGAGGGGAGTGACCTTTCCAGCCGGTTCCTTGTTGTTCAGTGTGTGCTGAGCTGAAGGAGTCCCAGCCCTGCGCTGGGCGGATGCTCAGGGCCCCCCAAGGCAGAACGTCCAAATAAAGAGACAGGGTTACTCCCACGGAAACCCGCGGGCTGGGGACCAGGGCCAAGCGCGGCCCATCCGGGCGCCAGGTGGCGGGTGTTTCTGTTAGACCCTCCAGGACCCGCTCCAGGGAGGCCTCTGAGGACACAGCCTCCAGTCAGCTCCGTCTTTGGAGAAAAGCTCCTTCCTGCAAACACGGAGGCAAGGCCGCAGGCGGTTCTGGGATTTCCCATCGAACAACGGCCCGGATTGTCTTTGTCACTGGAATGCACACACCTTTCTTCTCCGCGCTCGCGTGACGAGGCGCCAGGCGTGGGGTCGCGCTCATGAGCCCGAATGGCGAGGTGGAGGGTTCAGAAAAAGAGGGGAGCACCTTGGACTCAAGTCTGCTCTTCGGAGTCTCTCTTCAGGGGATCGAGCGTCAGCCTCCAGACCCATCGGACTTGACACCGCACTCTGGACGCTCTGTCCCCTGCCACGGGGCGCTGCCCGGCACTCCAGCCTCCATAGTGCGGGGTTTATCCTCGGAGACGGGGTGGGGAAGCAGCGAGTTACTGAAGAGGGCAGTGGTTTCATGACATTTCTCTTCCGTCTTCACCCAGACAGACCGCAGACGGCCTTCCAGCGGGGGAGGGTTGGATCCTTCTCTCGTTGTTGTTTTCAGCCTCCCCCACATCCTCTCTCTGCTGTGAATATTCCAGAACAGGCTGGAGGGTGGAGGGAAGGAGAGGGGGAAGCTGTTCCCTCACTTGAACCAGTGCCCCTGGGACAGTGTCTCAGTCAACATGGGCTCCGAGACGTGGCCACACAGCGGGTGGATTAAACAGCATGCATGTTTTTTTCACGGTCCTGAGGCTGGGAAGTCTAAGACCCAGGTCCTGGCAAACCTGGTGTCCGATGAGAGCTTTGTTCCTGGTTTGCAAATGGCCATCTTCTCATTGTACCTTCACATGGCAGAGGGCCGAGACAGGGGACACGTGCTTATGTCTCCTGTTAAGAGCACACTGGTCCTGTCATGAGGGATCCAGCATCCTGTCTGATCACCTCCCAACATCCCCCACCTACGAATGTCATCATTTTGGGGGTCAGGATTTCAACATGTGAAGTGGGGACGGAGGCAAACATTCAGTGCAGCGCAGGTGGCTTCTTGCTCTTTGGGCCAAGCGGATGTTGAAGCCGAGTCTCGGTCTTGGGTGGGCATTTCTGTGGGTTTGCCTGAGCGCGCCTTGCTGGGATTGGATTCATCTGGCTAGAATTCCTAGCATTTTTTCTTTCTCTACTGCCTGCTCTGAGCCTCACTGCCATCCTCTCGCTCTCTTGCTGTGTACTCTATGCAGACCCTTCCAGTGTGCTTCCCAAGTGTCCCTCAGCCTTGGAAGACCAAAATACTGGAGAAAAGAAACGCGAGTAGAAATGAGCACAACACGGGTTGCTGCTTGCACCCCGCCGGGCATTTGCCAATTTTCTTTATGGGACATAAACGCTGAGCAAAGAGCAGCAGCCAAGAGTTTATAACAGTCCCCCTGGCAGGGGAGTTGGAAATTGGTGCACAGAGCTACCAAGGCAGCTAGGACTTGGGAAGTCGTGATCTGAGAGAGAAGCCAACTGCAGAAATGTAAAGTGGATATTATTCGTGCAATTTTTCCTTGAGGTATTTTCCAACTCCTAAGCTGCACATGTGTGAGGCGAATTGCCAAGAAGCCAAGCAGAAAGCAGCTGCTAAGAAGCTAAAAGCTTAAGTAGACATTTCAGGAGTCTCTTGGTTCTAGGAAGACAAAAATTGGAGCTCATATCCTGCCAAGAAAGAGAATTCCTAATAAGCATAGCAGGCTTATTCTTGAGATCCCAGAAGAAGTAGGTTCTAGGAATAATGACAAACCTAAAATAGAACAGATCTCCCCGGCCCTCACAATGAGCCTGAACCCCAAGTCCAATGGATCCAGATGATCTGCCTGTGGCCCACCTGCCTGTCAGAAGGAAATCAAGTCCTCTCTAAAGGGAGATGTCAGCCAGAGCATCTGTAATTTTTCATACAAAATTCTGGCATAAGATCAAGTTGGCCAAGCAAGCCAGAATATAGAATCAATGACTGAACACCAAAAGTTTAAAAGACAAAACAGACTTTAGAAACAGGCTCAAAGGTGCTATTTGAATTATTGAACATGGAATTTAAAATTATTATAAATAACACTCAAATAAGAAAAAAAGATGGGAAATTTCATCAGAGTACTAGAGTCTATTAAAAAAAAATACCGATTAGAAAACATAGAACTCAATAATATTAAAATTAAAAATTCTATGGGTGGGTTTAGGAACAGATCAGACATAGCAGAAGAGAGGATAAGTGAACTGGAAGATAGGTCAGTAGAAAATATTAGAACTGATATTTTTTTCAGATAAACAAGAATAAAAACCCAGGGTCTGATGGTTTCACCAGTGATTTTTTTTTCCTTTCCAAAAATTGAAAGAAAAATAACACCAATCTTACACAAACTCTTACAGAGAATAAAGTAAAAAGGAACCCTTCCCAACTCATTATACAAGGACATTATAATATTAATACCACCATTTGACAAGGACTATACAAGATAGGAAAATCAAAGGCCACTATCTCTCGTGCGTATAGACACAAAACACCCAAATATAAACTCGGAAAATATAACCAACATTTAAAAAGGATATTGCATCCTGACCAAGCTGGGTTTATTCGTAAATTCAAGATTGGCTTAACATTTAAAATCAGTCAATAGAGCTCACCCCATTGTTAAAATAAAGAATAAAATGTTTATGTCCATTTCAATAGACTTGAAGTTCAACACCAATTCATGACTTTATAAAATACTATAAGAATTATTAGTGAATTTAGCAATGTTGTTTAAATAGAACATACAAAAATTAAATATATTTCTATACTAGAGGCCCGGTGCACTGGGGAGAGTCCCTCAGACCGGCCTGTGCCCCCTCGCAGTCCAGGACCCCTTGGGGGATGTCCGGCTGCTGGCTTAGGCCCACTCCCAGGGGCCGGCGGGTGGACATCCCCCGAGGGGTCCTTAGTGCTGCCACGGAGGCAGGGGAGGCTCCCACCACCACCGCTGCACTCGCAGCTGTGAGCCTGGCTTCTGGCTGAGCAGAGCGCCCCTGTGGGAGTGCACTGACCACGGAGGGGGATGGGGCAGGGGGGGCGGGGTATGGCAGCTCCTGCATTGAGCATCTGCCCCCTGGTGGTCAGTGTGCGTCATAGTGACCGGTCGTTCAGCCGTTCAGTTGAGTTGCATATTAGGGTCTTATTATATAGGATAGTACAGAATTGCATTATTAAAATGCCATTTAAATTAACATAAAAATATCAAATATTGTGACAAATCTAATAAGAGATGTATGAAACTATACACACACTATACAACATTACTGATAGAAACTTAAGAAGAAAAATAGAGTAATGTACATGTTCATAAATTGGAAGACAACGTGGCAAAAATGTCACTTTCCTCCCAAAGTTTATAATATTTAATTTCTTGTTTCAAGGCAATTATAATAAAAATTTCAGCAATTTCTATGACAATTAAATTCATATAGAATGCAAAAGATCAAGAGTAGTGAAGACAATCGTGAAGAACAAAGTTGAAGGACCTAACATATCACGTGTCCAGTTCTGTTCTACAACCATGGGAGCTAAAGCCGCAGCAATTGTGCGGAGATTGACAAAGAGCCGAAACCTGTTTGGCTCAGTGGATAGAGCGTCGTCCTGCGGACTGAAAGGTCCCAGGTTCGATTCCGGTCAAGGGCATGTACCTTGGTTGCGGGCACATCCCCAGTAGGGAGTGCAGGAAGCAGCTGATCAATGTTTCTCTCTCATCGATGTTTCTGACTCTCTATCCCTCTCCCTTCCTCTCTGTAAAAAAATCAATAAAATATATTTAAAAAAAAAAAAGATTGACAAAGAGCTCAAAGGGGCGGGACAGGGCTCAGAGACAGAGCCGCACACGCCGTCACGTGACTGAGGACAAGCCGCTCTGCAGGTCGGCGGGGGAAGGAAGCGCCTGTTCCGTAAACGGTGCCGGGGTCATTGAGTCTCCATCAGGGATAACACGAACCTTGGTCCTTGCCTCAAACCAAACACCGAAATCAGTGCCAGGTGGACGACAGACCCACAAGGCAAGAGGAAAAGCAATAAGACTCCCGGAAAGTAACACAAGAAAGTAACTGCGCAGCCTGGGGGTAAGCAAAGACTTACACTGCACACGCAAAAACAACACGGATCACACGGGACACGCTGCTGCGTGGACGCTGTGACCATAACACGGTTGCTTATTTAAAGGTGCCGTTAAGAGAGTGCAGAGTAGGAGTCTGTGTTTGTCATACCGGCCGGGGGCCACCAGGCCCGTCAGCAATGACAGCGAGAGCTCGGGGAGACCCACGCGGATGCCTGGGCAGCGCAGACAGAGAGCGGGAAACAGGCGGGGGGCAGGGAGGGGGCGCTGGGACGCCTCCCAGGGAGGAGCGTGGATGGACAGGTAGGAGTTGGCACGATTCACACGGGTAACAAGGCCCTGCAGGTGGGCAGAACAGAAGGAGCGAAGAGCCGAGGATCAGACAACGCATGCAGCTGTGTCCGCCTTCAGAGCAAAACGGACGCTCATGAAGGAGGGTGGCCCGACCTGGAAGAGGGAATATTTGTCGTGCGCTTCATCGACGCTATTATTTTTAATATGTTTTTATTGATTTCAGAGAGGATGGGAGAGGGAGGGAGAGAGAAACATCCATGAGGAGAATCATGGATCGGCCGCCTCCCGCACGCCCCCACTGGGGGTGGAGCCCACAACCCGTGCATGTGCCCTGACGGGGAATCGAACCCTGACCCCCTGGTTCCTAGGACGATGCTCAGCCCCTGAGCCAGGCCGGCCGGGCTGTTCTGACTAACATGCAGAGATGCCTTAGAGACGGCCATGGCCCTGGGGGAGCCAGCTGCCGAGACGGGCTACACGCAGGTGAAGACACGAGAGGAGGAAGAGCTGGGACCGCGGCAGGCGCATAGTGCCCTCTGCGCGCCACTCCGCGTGCTGCCGAGGCCCGGGCTGACTGCTCTCCTGGGCGGAGAGACGGACAGCAGAGCCTTCAGCTCCTTGACTCTGGTGGGGACAAGGGACCCTCGGGACCGGCCAGCTGAGAGCAGGAGGGAGGACGCGCCCGCCCTTACCTTCCCCGGTTCTCGGTGCAGCCCTGGGACTGGCACTCACGCAGAATAAAGTGCCTTTGTCCCAGGAGGGCCACTGCCAAAGGAACGCCGTGAGAGTTTTAAATTACCAAATCCTCACAAAACTCTCCTATTTATCTAAAAGGCGTGTCATTGTAAGAAAAATCCACACCTTGGGAATGAATGATCGGATCATGAAATCCATCAAATGTCCTTTTATTCCTGTGGCCCCTTGTCTGTCTGAGACGGTGGTAAGCAGTGTGTGACGTCAGAGCCCAGAACGCGGCATTGGCCTCCCAGAGACTCCTGGCTCACGCATGCGTCCCGGAACATGGTCCCCATTCGCTTCTCGTGCATTCATCGATGTAAGGGCTGCTGAGCGTCCCATTTGGGGTCCTGTCTCTGTTAAAGGCAGATTTTTCTTTCTTTTTGGAGGCGCACCGGCGCCCACACAGGTGGCTGCACGTGGTGATGAGGCAGGTGGCTCTGATTACGGCGACTACGGCCGGGAGCTCAGAGGCCGCGCCAGGCTGCTCTGCGTTAGAGGCCCCAGGGCTCCGCGCCTCCCGGCTGCCCCCTCCTGCCCCTTCGTGCCCCTTCCTGCCCCTTCATGCCCCTTCGTGCCCCCTCCTGCCCCTTCGTGCTGGGACACGTGGAGCTGAGGAAGGAGAGCTGTCTCAGGGCCCTTCACACACAACCGTGGTCCATGCACACCCAGGATCCATGCACACCCGGGGTCCACGCAAACCCGGGGTCCATGCACACCCGGGATCCACGCATACCCGGGGTCCATGCAAACCCGGGGTCCATGCACACCCGGGATCCACGCATACCCAGGAGTCCACGCACACCCGGGATCCACACACACCCGGGATCCACGCATACTCAGGGCCCACGCACACCCAGGGTCCACGCACACCCGGGGTCCACGCACACCCGGGGCCCACGCACACCAGGGCCCACACACACCCGGGATCCACGCATACCCAGGGCCCACGCACACCCAGGGTCCACGCACACCCGGGGTCCACGCACACCCGGGGTCCACGCACATCCAGGGCCTACGCACACCCGGGGTCCATGCACACCCGGGGGGTCCATGCACACCCGGGGTCCACGCACACCCGGGGGGTCCACGCACACCCAGGGCCCACGCACACCCGGGGCCCCTGCACACCCGGGGGGCCCACGCACACCCGGGATCCACGCACACCCGGGGCCCACGCACACCCAGGGCCCGCGCACACCCAGGGGCCCATGCACACCCGGGGGGTCCATGCACACACACCCGGGATCCACGCACACCCGGGGCCTACGCACACCCGGGGCCCACGCACACCCGGGGCCCATGCACACCCGGGGGCCCATGCACACTCGGGGGGCTCCATGCACACATACCTGGGATCCATGCACACCTGGGGCCCATGCACACACACCCGGGGCCCATGCACACCCGGGGTCCATGCACACGGTGGGTGGCTCGCCTGCTCAGCCTGTCACCACTCTCCCCGGCTCAGCCTTTCTCCTCTTTTGTTGTGGGGGCAGCATCTTTCCCCTTTTCCTGATGAAGTAACAACAATCATTTTTTAAAAAAAGAGGATCCCGCCCGGCCAGCGTGGCTCAGTGGTAGAGCGCCGACCCCTGAATCAGGAGGTCACATTTACGTTCAGGTCAGGGCACCTGCCCGGGTTTCCAGGCTCTGTCCCCAGTCGGGGGCGTGCAGGAGGCAGCTGATCAACGAGTCTCTCTCATCATTGATGTTGCTCTCTCCCTCTCCCTTCCTCTCTGAAATCAATACAAATATATTGTTTTTAAAAAAGAGGATTCCAAGAAGTTGCCTTTTCAAATTTTTAATTAAGCAGCTTGAGAAAGAAAGGAAGTGTCCTTAAGAACCTAACAACTGTTTCAGTCCTCGTCCGTCGGCCAGAGAGGCAGGCTCTGGTTTTCGGGAACAAGTAGGAGGCAGAGAGGAGTCCTGACCCAGGTGGCAGTGAGGCAGAAAGCGCCCTCGCCAGCCCACGCCGGGGGCACAGCGCAGCCTGGGAAGGTGGCCCGTCTCCCCCGGGACAGGCGGACTTGCTTCGTCCTGGGGGGTCATGTTCATATTTTCCTCTGGAGCTAAGGCAGCGAGCACTGTCCATCAGGACAGACTCAAGTCCCCTGCGCCCGGAGTCCTCTCCTGTCCCCTCTCCTGTCCAGGCCGTCCCCATTATTCCTGCGGCGCGGGAAGCGGATGGGGTGAGGCGGGAGGAGGCGAGGGAACTGGCGCCGTCTGCCAGGCTCATGCCGCGGTCTGTGGGTACAGAGCCCGTGTCCGTGAGGAGGCTCACAGCTCCTGTCAGGACCATGACTGTCACTAGCCAACTTGTTGGCTTGCAAGGAGGCAAAGCCCAGGCTCTCCTCACGCCGGACAGGCATCGATCGCATCTGGATACACCTTTCTCTCCAGACGAAGAACAGGAAAAGGAAAGTTAAAGATCGAGGGTTCTGTAACCGTCCACGAGTTTCTAAAATACGTCCGTAATGCCATGTTGGTTTGTGTGCACTTTCCACTTTTCTCGTTCATTCGTTCGTTCATCCTGCAAACGTTTGCTGAACACGACCTGGAAGGTGACACAACAAAATGCAAAACAGACGCGTTTCCCTGTGCCCGAGGCTCGCAGTCCAGTGGGGCCGGCAGACAGCAGCCCTGTTACACATGAAGAGGGAAGGGTGCTGAGGGGAGGAGTGTCCAGGGGAACTTTATTTAGGTTGGGAGGCCAGGAGAGACACGGAGGACAGGGCGGGAGGCGTGGGACGGTGACAGGTGACAGGTGACAGGTGAGGACGCCCGCGCCGGCGCTCAGGGCCTGGGAGGGTAAAGAGGAGAGCACTGGCATACCCAGGGCGGTGGGAGGTGGCGTGGCTGCAGACAGGTGCGAGGCGACGCTGAGAATCTGGGCGGAGGCCAGGTCAGGCTGAGCCGTAATTAATCATGGTAAGGCTGTGACTTTGCCCTGAAGCTGAGGGAGCATTGCGATGGGAGTCCTGGAGGAGAGAAGGGGTCTTTGTCTCGTTTACACAATAGTCCCAGCACGGAACAGCCCTGGCGCGCAGTAGGTGCCCAGTAAACATGCACTGGCTCCCTGAAGGGAAGGAGGTGGCTGCGTTGTCGGACGATCCCTGGCTGCTCCATGGAGGATGGATCGAAGGAGACAGGCCGAGAAGGAAGGCGGGCAGAGGCTGTCGCACCCAGTGAGAATCCAGGGCCGGGCAAGGGCGCGCAGGAGAGAGAAAACTGTGCCCTCCCCCATGAGGAAGTGAGTGCAACGGTGACTGAGAGCGAGTCCCCCAAACCCCTGGCTGAGCAGCATAAAGCCAGGCCCCTCCTGAGTCTTCATCAGGCTCCTCCCAGCCCAACCGCCCTTGGCCCCTGCAGGACAGTGGGCATTCAGTGTGTGTGTGTGTGTGTGTGTGTGTGTGAATGTGTGCACATGTGTGTGCATGGTGTGAGTGTGTGCATGTGTGTAAGCGTGTGAGTGAATGTGTTCACATGTGTGTGCATGGTGTGAGTGTGAGTGTGTGCACGTGTGTGCATGTGTGTAAGAGTGTGCATGTGTGTAAGCGTGTGAGTGAATGTGTTCACATGTGTGTGCATGCGTGAGAGTATGGGTGTGTGTGCATCTGTGTAAGTGTGTGTGTGCGCACGTGTGTGCATGTATGCATAAGAGTGTGTGCGTGTGTGTGTGTGTGTGCGTGTGTGTGTGTGTGTGTACTCAGCCCAGCCTCGCATCCTGGCATCCTGGCCAGGACACACCCTCCCACAGGTGGGGAGGCAGGTGCTCTGAAAGCTGGGGGGGTGGGGGGGCAGTTTGGTGCTGGTGAGCGAGTGGACAGTGCCCCCAGGTCACTCCACGTCCGCGCTCCTGGTGTCCTGCCCCGTGGCCGGCCTGGCAGTTGCTGAAGCAGAAGTTTCAGGAGAACTGGCCAAGGTTATTGTGGTGCCGCGGGGTCCCCGCTCCCAGCCCAGATGGCGGGAGCGCTATGAGGCAGAGGACTCGCTCCCGCGGGCGCAGCACTTGGCACCGTTAAACCATGGCCCTCTCGCCGAGCGGACAGGTTGGCCTCCCTCTGAAGGGCGGGGGAGGGGGGCTCTGGAGAGGGAGTTCTCCACGAGACAGCGGAACGGCTGCTCTGGCTCGTCCTGAGCCGTTAGGGATGTTCGCGGGGGCGGGGAGGGCGGGGAGAGGGGCTGAGCGGGCAGGGCACCTGCAGGAGGCCAGCGGGCGAGGGCTCCAAGCTCAGCATCAAATGACAAAACACCGCTGATGGAAAGCAGCCACCAAGGGTCGCTTATTGTAAAAGATTTTTAGAAAAAGAAGAAAATGAAACTGTCTACAAGGGTGTTTAAATAAGGAGAGCGAAACTGAAGGTGCCTCGTTCTCACGTTTCATGAGGTCGGCAGCACCGTGTGCTCGGTGCCCTCATTTCAAAGCTTCGGATGGAAAATAATGACTCCACCTGACACATCCACTCCCCACGGACTCCCTACGGACCCCCCACAGACTCCCCACGGACCCCCCACGGACTCCCTGTGGACTCCCCACGGACCCCCCACGGACTCCCCACCGACTCCCCGCAGACCCCCCACGGACTCCCCACCGACTCCCCACGGACTCTCCACGGACTCCCCACCGACTCCCCACCGACTCCCCACCTACTCCCCACGGACTCCCCACGGACTCCCCACCGACTCCCCACCGACTCCCCACCGACTCCCCACCTACTCCCCACGGACTCCCCACCGACTCCCCACGGACTCCCCACCGACTCCCACCGACTCCCCACCGACTCCCCATGGAGCCAGGGTTACTACCTGAGCCTGCTCCTCGCCGTGGAGACAGGAGCCATATTCGCCTTACATTTGCCTCTGGGTGAAATTCTCTCACCGTCTCTAAGACTTGGACCAATGTTCTGACTATAATTCCCACCGGGTTTTGTTTGTTTGTTTGCTTATATATTTTTATTAATTTCAGAGAGGAAGGGAGAGGGAGGGAGAGAGAGAGAGAGAAACATCAACGAGAGAGAACCATGGATCGGCTGCCTCCTGCACGCCCCACACTGGGGATGGAGCCCGCAACCCGGGCCTGTGCCCTGACCGGGAATCGAACCCTGACCTCCTGGTTCATAGGTGGACGCTCAACCACTGAGCCACGCCAGCCGGGCTCGCTCTCGCTGTGTTTAAGGACCAGACGCTCGGCTTGGCTCCTTCCCGCCCCGTTCTAACCCCTCCAGCGCCCAGGAGCCTGGCCTGGGTGGACAACGGATGCCTGTGCCCGAGGGCAGTCTCTGCTTCCACCAGCGTTCCCACAGGAAGGCTGTGGGTGGCGCCATCCCCGGGGTCTGCGCCCGGATCCTGGGCGTGACTCCCCCGCAGCGAGGTAGCCAGGGTGCTGGTGAGGGGTGCGGACAGACCTGGCGGCAGGCGTCCCGACGTGCAGACCCGCATCGTGGCTGGTGATGGCATCGGAGGGCAGGCACAGCACCTGCTCAGATCATGTCCTTTCACCCCGTGTGGTTTGTTATCACGTTGACGTGATGCCATGGGAACGCGAGTCTCATGATGCCCGGGAGCCTCCCGTGACCTCGGCCCCGCAGGCTCCGTTTCACGTGAAGTCGGAGACCCCGTCCGTGACGTCGGGTGAGGCTCGCTGAGCCGAGAACTGTGAGGACGCGGTGAGCAGGGCTTCCGACCGGCGGCTGCTTTCTCCACCGTGTGCCCCGCCTCTCACTCGCCCTGACACCGTCCTCCCCGCCACCGCTGGTGCCCTGGATTTAGGTAAACGGCCAACACGTAGGTCTGCCCTGGACTCAGTAAGCGGGTACGCGTGGTGGTGCCTCTTGTGGGTCAGCTCGACAGGCCCAACATGCTCAAACATGTGGGTAAACGTTACTTCTGGGCATATTGTGTGCCTTTGCGGGCGTTTCTGTGTGAGACCAACGTGGAATCGGTATAACGAGGAAAGCGCTCAGCCCTCCCGATGAGGGGGCATCCGAGACCCTTTGGGAGCCCTAGCAGAACAGAAGCTGAGGGCAGAGACCCCTCTCCTGGCTGCGTGTCTGTGAGCTGGGGCCTGGCCTTCTCCTGCTGCGTACTAGACCGGGCTGCAGCTAAGACCCTCGGCTCCCTGGTCTGGAATTCTCAGCCTCTACAGCCGTGCACGCCGGTTCCTTAAAATAAATTTGTTTGTTTGGCTGATGGATTGCTTGCTCCATTTCTGGGGGGAAAAAAAAATGCAACCTCAAATGCCTATAAATAAACCCGGGAGAGGCAGCCGCCAGAGAAAGCACCCCAACCCGGGCGCACCCAGCCTCCTCTCAGCTGCCTAATGCCTGGCCAGACTGAGGCACTGTCATTCCAGGGTTTTCCTTTATTTTTTTAAATAGTTGTGTGTGTGTGTGTTTAAAGAGAGGAAGGGAGAGAGAAAAGCATCGCTGTGAGAGCGCAACATGGACCGGCCGCCTCCTGCACGCCCCCCATGGGGGATGCACCTGAACCCAGGCCTGTGCCCTGAGTGGGAATCGAACCGCGGGCCCTTCAGTGCGCGTGGCATGACGCCCAGCCAACCGAGCCTCGCCGGCCAGGGCAGAGTTTTCCATTTTTTAAGAGAAATCGAGTCTGGATATTCCTGTCGGTGCTGGCGACGACATCAAAAACTTGCCAAACCCCATGTGAGCCAACCAGCCCGTCTTGGGGCCGGATCAGTGCTGGCGGCCAGCGTGGTGTCTGCTTTAGGGAGGGTGGGGACATCTTTCTGGATCGAAAAAAAACACAAAAACAAACAGGCAGGTGCAGGAACATTTCCAGCTTTTGCACGTGGAGGCGCTGATCCGGCTGCTGCGTGGCCGCAGGCATCTGCACGTTGATGGTTTCCTCGGGCTTCCACACACCACGACTCCCCGGGCGCCCGGAGGAGAAGGAACACGGCTGCAATCCCCGTTCTGTTGCTCTCGGTGGCGTTGGCCTTCAGGTGCCGCACGGGAAGGAGGTAGAAAGCGTTACAATTCCAACCAAATTCCAGACATCCGCAGGCCCCACACAGCAGCTCCATGTCCGCGGTCCCTGATCGTGCTGTCCTCGTATTCCTCCACAACACGCTCACGTCTGACTGAAAACGCTATGAACACGGGTGAGGAAGAGGCGTAACTACTCACGTCAACAGCACGCCCAGGGACCACTGAAAACGTACTTTTCCTGTAAGTTGTTGGACTTTTTCTGGCTCCATTTCGGCCGTGATACAATGTTATCTCGAAGGTAGTGCTGGTCTTCAAGGTCACCTCCCTGCTCTTCCGCCTCCACGGAGCCTCCCCTTCGGCTGGGCCTCCAGGGCCCGCAGGAGCCCCAGGTGTGAGGGGACCCCGTGGCTCTGCAGGTCGCTCGGGGCCCGGCTGCGGGGCCACGTGCCCTCCAGGTGGTCAGCAGCCCCCTCCACGCGAGACGGGCCGTGTCTGCTGCTGCTCCCGCTTCCTCGATTCCCCCTAAAAGCTGGTGTTTCTTGAGGGACGTGCGTGTCTGAGGGGACGATGCCTCCCTGAGGCACGAGAATCAGAGTAGGCGCGAGGAGACGGACTGTGGGAGCAGGTCGACACGGCGCGTGCATGTGAGGGCGCAACACGCTTCCCGGGACGGAGGACACGTGTGACACCCCTCTCCGCTGGAGACAACAGCCCGACAGAGACCCTCTCTCTGCGTGGCGGGTGACCATGCTCGGGCCAGGACGAGAACATCGGCTCGGCGATCAAACCTGGCCGCTCTCTCCTCTGAGCTAGAGACGGAAGTGTCCGGAACGTGTTTCTCCCTCAAAGACGCTACTGGCAGGGTCCTCCCGGGAGGGAAACCAGACAAACCCCCCAACGCATCCCCGTGAGCGGAGGCGGTCCAGCACCCCCGCGCTCCCTGTGTCACCGGGTCCGCCCGGCCCCGCGGTCCCTCGGGTGCACAGCATCCGACCCCCAGGGCCCCCACCTGCCTGGGCCGCTGGTGAGCAGGCCATGCCCCCGCTGCCCTCGGCCGGGACCCTCTCTCCTGAGCAGAGGATCACGCGTTGCATCGTCTCCTGACACAGGCCAGCGCCCCTCAACAGGCAGGAAAGCTGGGGGGACCCCATGAGTCCGGTGACGCCCCTCTGACCAGCGGGGAGTCCCAGTCAGGCTGCGCGGCCGCTGGCTGAGGAGGCGGCCTCCGCGATGGAACCTATTGACGCTCCAGCGCTCACAGGGCCTGGGATGCTCGCCGGGCCCCGGGCAGAGGCGGCCACGGAGCCGCCCGCAGGGGCAGTCACCCCGCACCTCCGTGTAACACGCACCACGCTCACGGACGACGGGAGCCTCGGTCACGGACACGTGACATGACGGTTTCGAAGGACGACCAGCGAGGACGTGTCGGTAACACGTGTTCAGGTTGGCGTCTGCGAGGACGCCGGCTCAGAGCGAATTGCCGTTCACTAGGAACCCTTCCTCCTCCCGCCGCCTCCCCAGGTTCACAGCCGAGGCCTGAGGCTCACACAGGCCGATCAATGAGGGAGCACATAGCGGGCGACTTACGGGGGACGTGGCGCGGAGAGAGGAGACCGGAGGCGGCCCGCTGGCTGTGAGCCCACAGAGCAGCCCGCGGGCGGCCGGGAGGCAGGCAGGGCGGGCGGTGTGGCGGGCGGCGGGAGGTGAGGCTGTCGGAAGGCAGGCCGGCCTCTCAGGTGGGAAGAGTTGACTCCCGCGTCCTCTCCATTTACCTTCACAGGAATTCCCTGCAGAAGAGACCGTCCACACGCTGCTTTTGTTAATGAGGCCTTAAAGAGCTTTGCCTGCGTCTGCTGGTGCTCAGTGCCCCCAAAGCCACTGGCAGGGCCCGGGTGCTGCCCCGGAGAGCCTGTGGGGGGCGGTGTGTGCTCTCCTCCACGCTCACTTCCTGCTGGACGGACGGCGAGAGGCAGAGCGGAAACGTGGGAGCAAAACCGGGTCAGGGGGGCAGGGTTCTGAACGGACATGAACCCGGGGGAGAGACGAGGAGGAAACACCTGGAGTCCATGGGGAGCCCCAGCTTCTCCCCCACCTGCGACGACCCTCCAGGCACAGCCGCGTACGGGCGGCGCCTCCCGCAGCCCCACCTGGCACGGCTGGGCCGGGCGCTGTGCCCAGCTGGTGGGCGTTCACTGATGGGCCCAGCGGAGGGCCATGGAGGTGAGGGCGCTGGGGAAGACTGAAGGGGAGCCGAGAGGAAGAGGCAGTGCTCAAGGTTGGGGGGAGGTCGAAAATGAAGCGCCCCCCCCCCCCCCCCCCAAAGACCTCAAAGGGAGGTCACCTTTGACAGTTCAACTGTAAGAACAGCCCATACCAGGTAAGAGCAGAGCTGGGCAAGCTCCCCTTAAGGCCGTGGTCGGCAAACCACGGCTCGCGAGCCACATGTGGCTCTTTGGCCTCTTGAGTGTGGCTCTTCCACAAAATACCACGGCCTGGGCGAGTCTATTTTGAAGAAGTGGCGTTAGAAGAAGTTTAAGTTTAAAAACTTTGGCTCTCCAAAGAAATTTCAGTCGTTTCCTGTTGGTGTTGGGCTCTGTGGACTAAGGAGTTTGCCGACCACTGCCCAAGAGTGTGAGAGGGGCTCCCAGCCGTGCTGTCTCCTTCCCAGCCCCCTCTCTTAAGGTCGAAATAAAGTTATTCCTCCCCAAACTGTCCACAAAAAAGCTAAATGTCGAGGACGCCGGCATTTCTAAGTCACGGTTATCTGCCCGGGCCTCAGGGACGCCTCGCAGGAGCAGCGCCCCTCATCCGGTCAGCGTCCTCCCGCTGTTCTCACGGCGATCGCGGCTCGCTCAGCCCTCACGTGGCGACAGTCACACGGACGGAGCTGAGCGCAGCCGGAGCTCTGCCCCTGAACCTCACCCACAGCAGCCGAGGCCCGAGCGGCCCTGCCCCCTCCTCTGTCTGTGCAGGAGCCACTCACCTTGTAGCTCCTCTGACCTCCAAACGGCCACTCGGTCCAGACCCGCCAGACGGCCACAGGAGGTCACTGCTACTCCACACGCATGCACACGCACACAGGAGGTCACTGTTACTCCACACGCGTGCACACGCACACAGGAGGTCACTGTTACTCCACACGCATGCACACTCACACACAGGAGGTCACTGTTACTCCACACGCATGCACACGCACACAGGCGGTCACTGTTACTCCACACGCATGCACACATGCACACACACACACATGCACGCACACACAGGAGGTACTGTTACTCCACACGCATGCACACGCACACAGGAGGTCACTGTTACTCCACACGCACACTCACACACACAGGATGTCACTGTTACTCACACACACACACACACACATGCACGCACACACACCGGATGTCACTGTTACTCCACACGCACGCACACGCACGCACACGCACACAGGAGGTCACTGTTACTCCACACGCATGCACACGCACACAGGAGGTCACTGTTACTCCACACACACACACACACACAGGAGGTCACGGTTACTCCACACGCACACACACTCACACACAGGAGGTCACTGTTACTACACACACACACACAAATGCATGCACACACACAGGATGTCACTGTTACTCCACACGCACGCACACGCACACAGGAGGTCACTGTTACTCCACACGCATGCACACGCACACAGGAGGTCACTGTTACTCCACACACACACACACACACAGGAGGTCACTGTTACTCCACACGCACACACACTCACACACAGGAGGTCACTGTTACTCCACACGCATGCACACGCACACAGGAGGTCACTGTTACTCCACACGCACACTCACACACAGGAGGTCACTGTTACTCCACACGCACACACACGCACACAGGAGGTCACTGTTACTCCACACGCACACACACGCACACAGGAGGTCACTGTTACTCCACACGCACACACACGCACACAGGAGGTCACTGTTACTCCACACGCACACACACGCACACACACGCACACAGGAGGTCACTGTTACTCCACACGCACACACACGCACACGGGAGGTCACTGTTACTCCACACGCACACACACTCACACAGGAGGTCACTGTTACTCCACACGCACACACACTCACAGGAGGTCACTGTTACTCCACACGCACACACACTCACACACAGGAGGTCACTGTTACTCCACACGCACACACACACACACAGGAGGTCACTGTTACTCCACACACATGCACACGCACACAGGAGGTCACTGTTACTCCACATGCAAACTCACACACAGGAGGTCACTGTTACTCCACACGCACACACACGCACACACACACACACAGGAGGTCACTGTTACTCCACACGCACACACACTCACACAGGAGGTCACTTACTCCACACGCACACACACTCACACAGGAGGTCACTGTTACTCCACACGCACACACACATAGGATGTCACTGTTACTACACACACACACACATGCACGCACACACACAGGATGTCACTGTTACTCCACACACACACACACTCACACAGGAGGTCACTGTTACTCCACACACACGCACACACGCACACACACACACACACATGCACGCACACACACAGGATGTCACTGTTACTCCACACACACACACACACACACACAGGAGGTCACTGTTACTCCACACGCACACTCACACACAGGAGGTCACTGTTACTCCACACGCACACACACACACACAGGAGGTCACTGTTACTCCACACACACACACACACACACAGGAGGTCACTGTTACTCCACACGCACACACACACGCACACACACACACACACAGGAGGTCACTGTTACTCCACACGCACACTCACACACAGGAGGTCACTGTTACTCCACACGCACACACACACAGGAGGTCACTGTTACTCCACACGCACACACACTCACAGAGGAGGTCACTGTTACTCCACACACACACACACACACAGGAGGTCACTGTTACTCCACACACACACACACTCACACAGGAGGTCACTGTTACTACACACACACACACACACACAGGAGGTCACTGTTACTCCACACACACACACACACACACAGGAGGTCACTGTTACTACACACACACACACACACACACAGGAGGTCACTGTTACTCCACACGCACACACACTCACACAGGAGATCACTGTTACTCCACACACGCACACGCACACACAGACACGCACACGCGCACACACACATGCGCACGCACAGAATGTCACTGTTACTACACACACACACACACACACACACACACACACACAGGAGGTCACTGTTACTAAACACACACACACAGGGTGTCACTGTTATTACACGCATGCACACACACATGCGCGAGCCTGCCATCGGGGCTGGGATCTGAGGGCTCAGAATCGTCATGCCTTCAGGTGAGCAGCCCGCCGACAGCTCCCCCTGTGCCAGCCACAGCCCGCGCCCGTCTTAGCGCTGCCGCCGTCCTGCACCAGAGGACGGAGGAGAGGAAGCGGAAGGAAGACGGCCCGGCGTGGCCTCTCACCGGCTTTGCCAGGAGCCGGACTCTGAACATGCACGCCCTGGACGACCCAGCAGCCCTGTAAGCCATGGTCACGTCTGTAGGGACAGGGCAGCCTTGCATCCCGTGTTTTCTCGAGTTTCTGGGAAGGACCTGGAACAGGGCAGCAGCTTTAAAACCGTTTCCCTCCTAATGAGGGGCAGGGGGGGCTTTGTCTGCTTCTGATGAGGCCAACACTTCTGACCGCCTTCCCTCTACCCCGACCTGCCTCCCCGCCCACGCCCCCAGTGTCTCTGGGCCCGCGGGCCCGCCATGTCAGGGCAGAAGGTGCCTGCATCAGGAGGCCCCGGTCAGGGCGCAGGCCGTGGGCCGGCTGGAGCAGAGCTCCTTCTGTGCATGGCTGCCAGCTCCCCTCCGCCCCGTTACGAACCTCCCAGGATGGCTGCGATTC
The DNA here is from genome assembly GCA_025583905.1 of Ia io. Taxonomy (NCBI): domain Eukaryota; kingdom Metazoa; phylum Chordata; class Mammalia; order Chiroptera; family Vespertilionidae; genus Ia; species Ia io. Next base: position 839,731 of record JAJQQW010000013.1, on the reverse strand, counting down.
ACGCTGCTCCGATCCCAGGCCCCGCCATGGTCCGCTGGTGCCCTCAGCCCTCAGCCCACAGCCGCTGGCACAAATGGTGAGAGAAAACCTCACCCTCACGGAGTCCGAGGAAGGCAGATTTGAGGTCATCAGGGAGGGTTTTTTAAATATATTTTTATTGATCTCAGAGAGGAGGGGAGAGGGAGAAAGATGGAAACATCAATGATGAGAGAGAATCATGGATAGGCCACCTCCTGCACGCTCCACACTGGGGATCGAGCCTGCACCCCGGGCCTGTGCCCTGACCGGGACTTGAACCCTGACCTCCTGGTCCATAGGCCGACGCTCACCATTGAGCCACGCGGCCGGACACCAGGGAGGTTTTCATTGACGCAGCAGAAAAAGTAACCCCAATAGAAGGGAGCTTTGGGCCATAAGAAGGGAGAAAGCCTCTCGCCTTTAAAGTGTGGCCGTACGTTAGCCTCGACGCAGCTTTCCTATGGATAAAGGTCAGGCAGGTGAAGTCCCTCGGGCACTAGTCACCCCGACGTTCCCCACGTCCCACAGCAGCAGCAAGATCGGAGCAAGGAAAGCCGCCCTTTCTCAGAGAGCCGGCGTCTGAGCGAGGATCCAGCGGAGCCCGGCATCTGCCAGGGCCTGTGCCGCAGCCAGCAGCCAGCAGCCAGCCCTGCATGAACACGGCTCACAGAGGCCTGGTGATCCACTGCGTGACGCGTGTCGTCTCGGCCCCACCCGAGGCAGAGCGCCCGGCTCTCAGGGAGCAGAGCGGGTCAGTGCAGACCATGCCTCCCACAGTGAACGGCCGAGTGTCCCGGGGACGAGCTGTGGGCTACGTGCACCGTCAAGGTCACACTCAGGTCAAGGTCACACTCGGGTCACAGTCACACTCAGGTCAAGGTCACGCTGCGCACTGCTCCCTTCACGGGAAAGGACTGTATTAACCCCTTTGCTGAGATATCTGACCGGGCTCCGAGAACACACAGGGTTTAACGTAAAGGAATGTTGTCACGGAGGAGGCAGGCCATCAGTCTGATTCAGCAGCAATGTCTCCAGACCTGAAGGTGACCACGGCGCGGGGGACCCACTGTTCACCCCGACGTGCTCCAGCGTCTGCTCGCCGTGCACGTCTGATCCGTGTCAACGTCTCAGGGCACCTGCTCTGCACGAGACAGCCGCACGGGGCCGGCAGCGCGGCGCGAAGTAGCTGGTCAATCAAACAAGGCGCAGTCGCTGCTCTCAGTGGACACTGACCCCTGACACTGTCATCCTGGCACCAGAACAGCCTGCTTCTCCGGGGGCTGGCTGTCAGTCCGTGCCTGCCGTGTCCACGTGCCATGGACGCTGATCACCCTTCCTTCCTCCTCGCTGTCCTCCACTCGCTCCCGGGGCTTCACCTCCCTGGCCCCTGCTGCTGGGGACACCGCGGGAACAGCGAGCAGATCCGTCCTAACGGAGCATGTGTTCCAGGAGGCGTGTCCGTAAGTAGCACGCAGGGGGTGTGAAATAGGGACCAGGGCCCTGGCCGGGTGCTCAGTGGGTAGAGTGTTGGCCTGGGACTGAAGGGCCCCGGGTTCGATTCCTGTGAAGGGCACAGGCCTGGGTTGCGGGCTCGATCCCCAGTGAGGGGCGTGCAGGAGGCAGCCGATCCATGGTTCTCTCTCACCATGGATGTTTCTCTCTCCCTCTCTCTCCCTTCCTCTCTGAAATCAATAAAAATATATTTTTTTAAAAAGAGTGCCTGAGAGATGGATCAGAAGTGTTGCTCCTTCAGAGAGAGAGGGGGGGGAGGGAAGGAGGGGGGAGGAAAAAAGGAAGGGAGGGAGGGGGGAGGGAGGAAGCAGGCTCTGCTCCCTGCAGGCAGCCTCGCTCCCAGAGCCTGGGCTGCACAACCCCGTTCTCCCTCCACACCCGCCGCCCTCCGTCACTGCTCTCTCCGGGGCAGGGCAGGGGTGTTGTTGCTGGGAAGGTCCCTGCTCGGCTGAGAAACATCCCAGATGCTGGAAGCAGCCTGGGGGCCGGCAGACCCTCTCCCTCCCCCGATGTCCCTCTCAGAGCCGGCCCCTCGCCCAGAGGCAGACACAGCTCCCAGGAGGCAGACACAGCTCGTCTCAAATGGCAGAGGATGTGGGAGGCACCTGGCTGGGGCCTGGACCCTGTAGGGGCTCCAACAGGATCACGATTGTGACAGAGCGGAGGGGGAGGACCAACGGGGAGGAGGGAGCAGGGAGGAGGGGCAGAGAGACGCAAACCAGGTAGGGGGGCAGGGAGGTGCGGACACCCTGGCCAGAACCCAGCACGTGCGAGGACGGAGCGCGCGCGGCCCGTGGTGGGACCCACGTGGGACTGGGAGGACGCGATGCTGCGGGGAACCACATGTGTCTGGGAAGCTCCAAAGGAAGCGGGGTCCCTGCCATCGCTGCCACGTGGAGTGGAAATGGCTGTTACGCCCGTGACTCCGGGAAGCAATCCCGTTCCCCGCGGCCCCGCCTGAGAGATCACCCAGCACGCGGCCTCCCGGAGCCCTCGGAGCCGGGACTCCTGGGGGGGCAGAGAAGCAAGACCAGCTGCCAGCTGCCTGGGTGGCCTGCTCCCTCCTTGGTCCAGTGACCAGGAGGCTGCCTTTGGGCACGAAAAAAAGGCAGCAAGAAGTCAGGCAAAGACGACTTCTGGCTTTTGAGTCCAAACCGCTCTGCGCTCAGCTGTGAAGGCGGCCGGGAAGTTCTCCACGGGGACACCAGGTGGCGCTGTCTCCCGCGTCTCCTGCTCGGAGGGGGCTTCACCGATTCCTGGAGCTCAGCGCTGGGAGGAGAGCGGAGCTCCGTGGCCTCAGGCCACACTGTTCTCGGGCCACGGGCCCCGCCCGCCGGGGGAGGGAGGGGGGAGCGTGGAGGCCTCCACACCCAGCTCCTCTCCTCCTGCAGGGCCGGCCTGAGGGCGGCACGGATTCCCACAGTCACAGCCGCCAGCTCGCTCGCTCTGGGCGCATGCACTTTGACCCCCTTGACGAGCCTTTTTCTTTCCCTGCACGTTAGGAACGGCTTCCCGGTGCGTCGGTGCTGCTGCTGTTCAGTCGACACCTCACTCCCGTGGACAGACCACGAGGCCGTGCGCGGCGGCGGGACGCTGATCGCAGCAGCTCCGGGACAGGCCGAGCCCTGCGCCCTGGGCTCCAGGAGGAGCTGCCGCCAGGAGGGGCGTGGGGGCCCCCCGGAGCCTCGCCACGGTGGGAGCCAGCTTGGCGCTCCTGTCCCAGAACCAAACAGCCCAGGCCTGGCCCCCTGCTCCCCGCCCAGCGCTTCCTATACGACCCCCCAATCTCTTCACGCCCAGGACCCGCCCGGCTCGCAGCTGCGTGTCTGGAAGTTCGCAGTGGTTGTGGGGTGTCTGTGATCCCACATGGGAACCAGGGCCTCCTCCGCAGCCCGTGTCGACTTCAGAGAAAAGCAATGTTCCCGCTGCTGGCAGAATGCCCGCACATGAGTGTCCCTCGCCAGCCTCCCTCCACCAGCGGCCGCAGGGGGCCCTGCCCCCCATCTGTCAGGCCTCCAGGGCCAGAGCTGGTCCCCGGACTTCTCCTCTATCTTTTCTCTGAAGTGCTCCCAACGCCCCCCGACCCCTTCCTCCCCCGCCCCCCCTCTCTTTGCCTCCCAGACCACGGGCTGCTGCTCCCAGCTCCTGCCCACAGTGCACTTCAGCTCCGAGTGGAGGGAGAATCTGATTCTAGTTTCAAATCCGTGTTCTCCTTGGCAATCGCCGACCTCGTGGATTTGGCCCGTAGACCTGCAGCCTGTGCGTGTCCGCTTACCTTGGTTTGTGTCCCGCGTGCTCGCCGGCCTCAGGCGCTGAGGGAGGACACGCACGAAAGGGGAGGGTCCTCGCTGTCGCCAGCATCGCCTGGGGCTCCCGCGGGTGCGGCGGCCGTGGGGTCCCCTCCGGACAAGCAGCCGCGAGCCCACCTGCTCGGGCCCCGCCTCAGGAGGGCCGGCCGCTCCGCCCCAGGCCGAAGGGTCTAGTCCTTCGGGGCGTCTCTCCTTTTCTAGGAACGAGGTGCGAGGGTCTATTCAGGCCACGAGGTACTGGCTCTGGATCAGTGAACAGAAAACCGGGGTGCTGGGAGGGGAGGTTGGGGAACTCCATACCCAATGTTCCAGGGAAATAAAGGGAAATGGATGCCACCTGCTCGCAGCGTACATGGGAGCACTGGTCTCTTCACGGATGAGCGTGTGCTACATGGTGGCTCTTACACGCCAGGGGCCTCTGCTCCTTCAGGGACACCATGGCAACTGAGCTGTGAGCAAGTGCATGGACGGACGGATGGACGGACAGACGGACGAATGACCTTGATATCATTTCAGGCCGCCTTCATGTATGTCGGGTCCATACTCTGGCCACAGACTTCCTCCTCATCCTGGTCGCACGCTGTCACCCGAGCCTGTTTCACGCTAAGTCCATGCACGTGCTGACGGCCAGCCCTCGGCCTGCGAGGCCCTGGTCTCCCAAGTCAGGGACCCAGTGCCCCCAGGGCCAGGGGCCGCGGGAGAAGGGGTCGGCGGGCGAGGCCGGACCGCAGCCACACGGTGGGCAGAGCAGGGGCTGCGGCCGATTGTCGCCGGGGAGCAAGGCTGAGCTGGGCGGCCTCAGACCAGGAGCCGGCGTGGCTCCGTCAGCCTCCGGTTTTTAAGTCAAAACAGGAGGTGCTGCCCGAGCACTTTTAGACCAAATACAACGCACTTGCGGGTGGATCCTGCACCGACCCGGCCTCTGGTGCGCGGTTCAGACAGAACAGAATCCACTTCAAAGGGAGAATAAGAAGGTCGTTCAGAAACGCCTGGACCGGAGGCTCCTTCAGGCTGCAGCTGTCACATGGCTGAGGGGAGCCCGGCCCTCCTGTGGGCATGTTCTCTGAGCCCGCCCCCCAATGAGCCCGCCCCCCTCCAATGAGCCCGCCCCCCAATGAGCCCGCCCCCCAATGAGCCCATCCCCCAATGAGCCCGCCCCCCAATGAGCCCGCCCCCCAATGAGCCTGCCCCCCCTCCAATGAACCCGCCCCCCAATGAGCCCGCCCCCCCTCCAATGAGCCCGCCCCCCCCGCCCCCCAATGAGCCCATCCCCCAATGAGCCCGCCCCCCAATGAGCCCGCCCCCCAATGAGCCTGCCCCCTCCAATGAACCCCCCCCCCCAATGAGCCCATCCCCCAATGAGCCCGCCCCCCCCCAATGAGCCCGCCCCCCCCAATGAGCCCGCCCCCTCCAATGAACCCGCCCCCCAATGAGCCCATCCCCGAATGAACCCGCCCCCCCCAATGAGCCCATCCCCCCAATGAGCCCGCCCCCCAATGAGCCCGCCCCCCAATGACCCCCGCCCCCCAATGACCCCGCCCCCCAATGACCCCCCCGCCCCCCAATGAGCCCGCCCCCCAATGAGCCCATCCCCCAATGAGCCCATCCCCCCAATGAGCCCCCCCCCCCCAATGAGCCCGCCCCCCAATGAGCCCGCCCCCCAAATGACCCCGCCCCCCCCCAATGACCCCGCCCCCCCCAATGAGCCCGCCCCCCAATGAGCCCATCCCCCAATGAGCCCGCCCCCCAATGAGCCCACCCCCTCCAATGAACCCGCCCCCCAATGAGCCCATCCCCTGAATGAAACCCGCCCCCCCAATGAGCCCATCCCCCCAATGAGCCCGCCCCCCTCCAATGAGCCCGCCCCCCAATGAGCCCGCCCCCCCAATGAGCCCATCCCCCAATGAGCCCGCCCCCCAATGAGCCCGCCCCCCAATGAGCCCATCCCCCAATGAGCCCGCCCCCCAATGAGCCCATCCCCCCCAATGAGCCCGCCCCCCAATGAGCCCATCCCCCCCAATGAGCCCGCCCCCCAATGAGCCCGCCCCCCAATGAGCCCGCCCCCAATGAGCCCCCCCCCCCAATGAGCCCGCCCCCCCCCCCGCCCCCCCCCCAATGAGCCCGCCCCCAATGAGCCCGCCCCCCCCCCCCATGAGCCCGCCCCCCAATGAGCCCGCCCCCCTCCAATGAGCCCCCGCCCCCCCAATGAGCCCACCCCCCAATGAGCCCGCCCCCCCTCCAATGAGCCCATCCCCCAATGAGCCCACCCCCCCCAATGAGCCCGCCCCCAATGAGCCCCCCCCAATGAGCCCATCCCCCAATGAGCCCGCCCCCCAATGAGCCCCCCCCCCCCCAATGAGCCCGCCCCCTCCAATGAGCCCATCCCCCAATGAGCCTGGCCCCCAATGAGCCCGCCCCCCCAATGAGCCTGCCCCCCAATGAGCCCACCCCCTCCAATGAGCCCGCCCCCCAATGAGCCCGCCCCCCAATGAGCCCAACCCCCAATGAGCCCGCCCCCCAATGAGCCCCCCCCAATGAGCCCGCCCCCCCCCAATGAGCCCGCCCCCCAATGAGCCCGCCCCCCAATGAGCCCGCCCCCCAATGAGCCCATCCCCCAATGAGCCCCCCCCCAATGAATGCCCGCCCCCCTCCAATGAGCCCGCCCCCAATGAGCCCGCCCCCCTCCAATGAGCCCGCCCCCCAATGAGCCCCCCCCCCCCAATGAGCCCGCCCCCCTCCAATGAGCCCGCCCCCCAATGAGCCCACCCCCCAATGAGCCCCCCCCCCTCCAATGAGCCCATCCCCCAATGAGCCCACCCCCTCCAAATAAGCCCGCCCCCCAATGAGCCCGCCCCCAATGAGCCCATCCCCCAATGAGCCCCCCCCAATGAGCCCGCCCCCCTCCAATGAGCCCGCCCCCCAATGAGCCCATCCCCCAATGAGCCTGCCCCCCAATGAGCCCCCCCCCAATGAGCCCGCCCCCCAATGAGCCTGCCCCCCCAATGAGCCCGCCCCCTCCAATGAGCCCGCCCCCCCCCAATGAGCCCGGCCCCCAATGAGCCCCAATGAGCCTCCCCCCAATGAGCCCACCCCCTCCAATGAGCCCCCCCCCAATGAGCCCGCCCCCAATGAGCCCAACCCCCAATGAGCCCGCCCCCCAATGAGCCCATCCCCCAATGAGCCCGCCCCCCTCCAATGAGCCCGCCCCCCAATGAGCCCGCCCCCCCCCAATGAGCCCGCTCCCAATGAGCCCGCCCCCCCCCAATGAGCCCGCCCCCATGAGCCCCCCCCCCCCCACACACCCACAATGAGCCCGAGGTCGGACTAGGCTCAGTGATGGGCAACCTTTTGAGCTTGGTGTGTCAAACTTCACCAAAAAACTGAGCATAACTCGGATAGTGTGTCACTTTGAGGAAAAAACTAACTCCAAGACTCTAGTCGCAAATGTTTCATCCTCGGGATGCGGCTGCGTGTCATCAGAAATGGCTACGCGTGTCAGTGCTGACACGCGTGTCATAGGTTCGCCCTCACTGGTAGGGGGTGGGAGCGTTTCAGCAAAGGCTGCTGCCCTGCAGTCTCGGTGTCTTGTTTTGCTTTGTCTTTGTTTCCTTGGAGGAGAAACAAGTGACTTGGGGCCTCTGAAGGGGCTTCTTGGGGTGAAGAGAAGGGGGTTGTTATCTAAGCAGAATCCAATTCGATGGGGCAGGTAAATAAACACATTTATTATCACGACAACGCATCAGGAGGACTTTCAGGGTTCGCTCTTCGATGTCTCGCTCATAAAAAAGCAAAAAAAAACCAGCTGGTGCGTTGGGTCCCTTTGTCATTCAACAAACACTGATGGGTCTGGGAGTCACAGGCACCTGAGCCACTGTCCCCCCGAAGGCCCTCGGGTTCCTGAGACACTGTCCCCCCGAAGGCCCTCAGGTACCTGGGACACTGTCCCCCTGAAGGCCTCGGGCGTCTGAGACACTGTCCCCCCGAAGGCCCTCAGGTACCTGGGACACTGTCCCCCTGAAGGCCTCGGGCGCCTGGGACACTGTCCCCCCGAAGGCCCTCAGGTACCTGGGACACTGTCCCCCCGAAGGCCCTCGGGCACCTGGGACACTGTCCCCCCGAAGGCCCTCGGGCACCTGAGACACTGTCCCCCCGAAGGCCCTCGGGCACCTGGGACACTGTCCCCCCGAAGGCCCTCGGGCACCTGGGCCACTGTCCCCCCAGAAGGCCCTCAGCGGGGCCGCTGCCCTCACCCTGCGCCCTCGCGGGACTGGATGCTGCTCTCAGCCCTGCAGGAAGGCCAGCTCAGATCGCGGTGACGGCGGCGTGACGAGGCCAGCTGATTTCCCTTCCTAGGAAAAAGCATAAAACCGGGCAAACTATCTGTAGAACTTGTTTCGGCAAAAGCAGAAACCACTGAAAGGCGGGGAAAAGAGACAAGTATTCTAGAAGCCTAAAGCTGTAGCGTTTGGGTGAGACCAGTGGGAGCCTGCGGCCTCTTGCCTGAGGCGCCGTGGTCCTCCCTCCCGGAGGTCGGAGGTCGGAGGTCGGTTAGCGAGAGCGACAGCCCACCTCCGGGGCAGGTCCAGGGCACAGCCACGGCGCCGTCAGAGGCCCCGGTCTGGGAGCGGGTGGAGGGCTGCACGAGGCAGATTCGGGAGGAGACCGACTGGGAGGCCTGAAGCGTTTACACTGCACTGTTCTCCAGTTTAAGGCGAGTGGCCCACGAGTCAGCCACCCCATGGGGACACGCTGGAACTCAGGGATTGTAAACAGGCTAAGATCGGCTCCCTCATCAAATCCCCCACTGCCCGCAGACGACCCGGTATGGAATGTGAACACCAAGAGCGACCAGAGACCTGGCCAACCCTGAATGCGACCCTCGGTCCCACACACCTCGATCTGCACGGGGTGGGGGGAGCTAAGTAGACTCAAAGTGTCCGAACCTACGCATCAGCTGACCGCCTGATAACGGTGGAGAATCACGCCTGGTGAGCGAGGCTGAAAACTAAAAACAGAGACGACGAGGCAGAGACCTCAGCGGCCGTGTGCGATCAGAGAGACAAATCCCATAACGTCAGTCCAGGCAAGTTATTAATTAACTGGTTACTTATTAATCTATGTAGCGATGCTCAGGAAAATAAATCTGAACCGAGAGTTGCCACAACAGGTGAAGTAAATGTCCAATATTCAAATCAGCATTACGAGACACAAAGATAAATGGGAAAGGTGACGTGTATCCCAGGGGTGGGGAGGCAGACGGTCGCTAGAAACTGCCTCTGAGTGGACCAGAAGTTGGATTTAGCCCCCAACATTTCCCGTAGCTGTTACCCCTCTGATCAAAGGGTTACAGGACATGACGCTCAGAGGATTAAAGAAAAATATGCTCACCAGCTGTCAGCAAACAAGCCGTGTCAGCAGAGAAGCGAACATCACAATAATAACGTTGTAACATCAGAATTATTTAAGAACGCCTGGACGGCGTGGGGGCGAAGAGCGTGGCTGAAACGCACGCTCGCCGGGCTAGACCCACGGCAGATGGAAACGGCAAAGGAATGTGAGGCCTTGACGGCAGACACCCCGGGAGGAGTGGCTGCGTCTGAAGAACAGAGAGGGCGTGGGAAGGGATGACTGACATCACACAAACGGGATGAAAGACATTGACTGACAGACCCAGAAAGTCCAGCAGGTTTCAGCTTTGAAGAGCACAAAAGGACCCCCTGTGGCTGCATCGTGTTAATTCCTGGAAGCCAGAAATAGAGAGGAAATCTGGATGCAGCGAGAGAACGTGCGTCGCCGGGTACGAAGGAACAAGGACTTTGCCCGGGCCCTCTCTAACCGACACGCCTTCAGGAAGTCGGGTTTCGAGCATGCACCCTGCCTCTGTGGGCAAGCTCGACATGAAACGTGTTTCTTCCTACGCTCAACTCGGCTGTGAATGTCGTTGGCCGTGCGCGCAGGGGGTGCACTCAGGGTCAACCACCGGGACCGGCACCCTTGAGAGCGGCCGTCCTCGACTGCCGGCTGCCTGCCCCTCGGGATGCGACGATGTTCGATGTCCATGACACGGGGGCGTGCTCCTGGCAGCAGCGGGCAGAGCCAGCGATGGCATCTGACGGGCACCCAACAGTTCCTCCCCCTCCCCCCAACCCAGGGGCATCTGGCCCAGTTTGTCCACCGTGTCGAGACCCAGAAACGCTGCTGTAAGCTGGTCTGTTGGTTCCCGCCCCCCCCCCCCCATAATACTTCTCCTTAATCTACATATCGCCTTTCCGTGTGCGGTCCGCTTTCCCCCGTAGACCCTGACTCTCCAAAGCCTGTTCCATCTTCGCTACGTGTTACTTCCTTGGGGTGTTTGGCCAACGTCTGAAACTAGCAGGTGCTCTCTATGTGGCTAGTGAGAGAACAGGTACAAGAATCTTTCCAATGAGTGATCACGTAGACGGGCTGCTGTGAGGAGAGCTGTGACACGCCAACTGTGCACGCGGCGTATGCTTTCACGTTACGATACTGGGACTAAAACAACTTTTCAAATAAACGTTATCCGATACTGTTTTTTAAAGATAAAAATAAATTAATAAGCATGTGTCACGTCTCTAAAAGTTGTGAACTCACAGGCTGGTTTCTGAATTTGCATCCTGTGGCCAGGAAGATCCATCTTCCGTGTTCACCTGGGAGGAACTTCCTTTGTAACCCTCCCGGCCCAGCTGTGTATCCGAAAGTTAATACCATGTCATCAAGAACAGTCATTCTCACTAACCAGCGTACGGCATTCTCGCCTGTAAAGCTTTTTGTACAATCTACGACTACCGATAAGTATTAAAGCCATCATGTCTAAATATAGGCATTTTGTCTTAAAGTTTCCAGTTCCCGTTGTAATAATAAAGAAAATGAAGCCAGAGAATATTTTTATAATTTCTCTTCCACACTCTGCCCCCCACCCTACCCCAATCCTGGGAATATCAGAGCATTCTAGATATAATTGTAATTACAGTCAGAGATGTGGACATAGATAGCTGTATAGAAGGCTAGGCAGGTAGGTAGGTAAGTGATGATAGATGATAGATAGATAGATAGATAGATAGATAGATAGATAGATAGATGATGATAGATAGATAATAGATGATAGATAGATAGATAGATAGATAGATAGATAGATAGATAGATAGATAGATAGATAGATATAGAAGATGTGTATACAGTTGGCCCTTGAATAACATGGGGGACATGGGGGTTAGGAGTTCTGACCTCCATGCTGTCGAAAATCTGAACATAATTCTGACCCCACAGAAATGTGACTTCTAAGGCCTACTATTCATGGGAAGCCTTACTGAGAACATACAATGAAATAATCCGGAGAAAAGGAAATGTTACTAATAAAATCCTAAGAAAGAGGAAGCACAGTTACTGCACTGTGTGTATCAACACCGTAATTCTACACCCTCTGTTTACCAGATGAAGCGTGTGTCAGTACTTGCATCGATATCGTCTTGTATGATACGGAACCCTGTAGCCGTTATTACTCCCACTGGACATCAAACATGAAAAGATCATGTGAGGGAGAGGTTCGTATTGACAGGCCTAAGGATTCAGCGTTACAATGAGGACACAGCAATGTGACCGCTTTATGGTGACTAGTGTCACGGATGCGATTGCTTCACCGTCGTAAGGAACCTCCCTTCCATCGCTTTGAAGGGATGGACTCCAAGGTCCAGGAGACGAACAGCCGGACGTTGAAGAATGTTAAATGCCAGGATGTCAGGCGCGCAGCGTAATTCCAATGGCATCCTACACACCGAGGCCGGTGCACGCCCAGGAGGCCCTAAGCGCCTGGACGCAGGACGCCTGTCTGTCCCGGGCCCCAGCCCGCCGGCCCGGTGAGCGCAGGAAGCCGTCCGCGGACACTCGAGAAGGACAAATGCTGCGTCCTGGCCGGCGGCGGCTGGCAGGTGGGCGTGGGTCTGGGATCCTGCCCTCCCAGCCGGGCAGGGCTTTCTGCTATAAATGAGCTGCCTCTCCCTGCCTGCCGGGAGCCAGGTTTGTGCCCATCTGCTGCCATTGTTTCTCCACGCTTCCCAGCGACGGTGCCTGGCGCACGGGGACCCTACGGTGGGTCATCACGGCATCTGTCTGCCCACCTTGCGGCAGCACCGTCTCAGTTCACCAGGCAGCAGCTGCTGGGCCAGCTTGCTCCCCTCCATCACTGCCCGGGCCCCGCCCAGCGAGCTGCTGGCAGATGCCGTCCTTCCCCGGCGCGGGGCTGGCTGCGCTCCAGGGCCCGGTTTCCGGGCTCCTCGCTGCCGAGCTAACGTCCTGGAGGATGTTTTCAGCCAGAGGAGTCTCCCACAAGAAACCCGCGTCCATAGTGTGTACAAGGACACAGGCAGCCCTCCCGCACGGGTTCTACTGTTTGAGGAGGAAGCCACCGGGAGCCACATTAATAAGAGAGGAAAGCTCTTTGTACGTCAAGACTAGACTTCCAGAGAACCCGGCCGCATCCGAGTTCATTCCAAGGGAGCGGGGGGGGGCGGGGGGTGGGCAGCACAGAGCCGCACTCTCAGCTCGGCTCCCTTCCTCGGAGCCGCTGAGACGCATCGGGGTACGGGCAATGTCTCGCCCACGACGCTCTGGGCCCCAGTGCGAATGCCGATGGGCTTGTTCGGAGCGCAGTCCTCTGCTCCCGTTGTCTGTTTGACTCGTCGTGACATCAGAGGCATGAAACTCCGCGTGCACCCCACACTCGCGAGGCAGCCAACGCTGACGGTTCCATGCCTCTTGCTGTGACGTCAGGTCACGGCCATCCTTTTTCCTGACCTTCTCACTCACTTTTATATAAACTGGATGATTTTTAAAGATGACATTTCTGCTCTGGCAGCTGTGGCTCTGTTGGTTGGGTATCGTCCTGTGCACCACAAGGTCGTCACTCGATTCCAGGTCAGGGCGCACGCCGGTGTCCTGAGCTCAATCCCCAGTGGGGGGCGTGCGGGCGGCAGCCGATCGATGTTCCACTAGCACATCAATGTTTCTATCTCCCTCTCCCTTCCTCTCTCTCTCTCTCTCTCTCTCTCTCTCTCTCACACACACACACACACACACACACACACACACACACACATCAATAAAGAAAATACATTTTTAAAAGATTACGTTTCTAAGCCTTGCAAATGTATGTGTAGCATCCAACGGGCCTAAATTACATTGGCGTACAGAGCCTCACCAACAGGAAGCGCACAGTAGGGACGCCCATCCTACAAATGGCACCACAGAGGCGAGAGCAGCTCTCCTTGCCCCCCCTCCCCACCCCAGTGTCTGCCAAGGTCCTGGGAGCCGGAGAGGGAACAGGACGTCTGGGCAGCCCAGTGACGGCCCGGGGTCCTGACAGAGGGGAACACGGGATTTCCCGAGAGCCACGCGGGCCGGACCTTGCGCCAAGCCGTTTTGAACATGGTGCCCGTCAAAAATAAACAAAGCCAGGGATTCATTAGCACGGCCAGGACTGAGTTTGGTCACTCACGTCCTGCTCCTGTCGGCAAAGGTCCTGCTCACGTTCTCTGAGAACGGGACTCAGAGAACGGGACACGGGTGGGGGGCAGGCACTCAGCAGAGTCAAGAATGGGAAAGCACAACAAGCAGAACGAGGCGCTGGTACCCACCATCTGGGTTTGGTAACTGGTTTCTCCAAGTCGCCCCCCACCCCACCCTGAGGCTAGGGGACAGGGACCCTGTCTGCAGGTGTCGGCTGGAGCAAACAGTGAATTCCTGGGCCGCCTTGGGCTTCTCAGGCGGGTGCTGTACAGGCTGGTGCCATCGAGGGATGGGTCCTGTGCTATTAGGACGATGTCCGTGGTTGGTCAAGACCATAAGCCAAGGCCGAGGCCTGGCCAGGGTTTGGTCAAGGAGGAACGTCTTTGTCCTGTGTCAGCCATCGCCACAACGCCCCCCCCCCCATAGAGGTGTCATTGTTTCTATTTAGCAGATAACAAACCTGAGACCAAGGAGTTCCTACAGGAACTCCTTTCCACCAGTGCCTACACACACGTACACCCACAGAACACAAACATGTGCGTGCATGCATGTACACCCACAGAACACATGCACACACCCATAGAACACACATGTGCATGTATGCATATACCCATAGACCATATTCATGTGCACATGTCCCATAGAACATACATGTGAACGCGTGCACACATGCCTATAGGACACAAACACGTCACACCCACAGAACATATACATGCCACACCCATGGAACACATATGTGTGCGCACATGCACACACATGACCAGCACAACATCTTTCAGTCATTTCCCATTGTCTTAAGACAGCACGCCCACCCATGGGTCGCTGGGGACTCCCCCCGCCACTGGGCTCTCGGACCACGTCCAACTCCTCGGTGCCGCAAACCTCACGCTCTCCTTCTCCTCAGCCCCTCGCTGCTCTCCCTCTGAACCCCCGCCTGCTCCCTGCTGGGCCAGCCCGTCCTTCCCGTCTCAGCACTGATGCCTTTGCTATGACCAGCCTCTCCCACTCCCACGCGCTGCGTGCACGGCCCCCAGGGGTGGACCAGCGCATTTTCCACATGCGATTGTCAGTGCTAGCGCCAAACACCGGGCTCTGGGTGCTGGCATGTTCCTCCTGCTCACCATCCATCACCACGGCCCCGCCCAGCGGCGAGCACATGACAAACAGGAGATCGGTATGTATGTGCTGGGGACACGTGACTGCTCTAAGACATGGTGTCGGACCATCACAGGACTGCCTCCTCTGCCGACCCCCGTTCACAGCCTCCTCTCCAGCAGGCTCCCCAGAAGAGAGGGCCCCCTAGGATTACGGTGTGTGCACCCCACATTGCAGCTGGGTGCTCACCACGTCCTTCACCACAGCACAGGGAGGCAAGCCCTGGACCTTTCTGCCCAAAGGGACGCTGGCGGGGGCTCCCTCAGCGAGGCGCCGAAGCCCCGCCTCAACCACAGGATGCACTTCTCAGCGCCCGCAGGGCGGCGCTCTCCGAGGCCTGGAGACGCGTCTCCTCCCTGTGCGACGCCCTCACCGCCCTCCCTCCAAGGACACCTCGTGTAGATCAGGGCCACCCTCATGTAGCCGGGACGCCTCTAAAAGCACGTTTCCCCACGTACAGTCACACTCTGAGGTCCAGGGGGCAGGCCTTCCCCTGGGAGCGGCGTGAGGCCACACGCTGCAGCCATGACAGTATCTGTTCTGGCTTCTTATGCACGCGGAGGTGTCGAGCTGCCGCTGAGAAAGGCTGTCCTCCACCTCACACGCAAGTACCTGGACGTCCGTGTTCCCTGTGGGGAGTCACCTGGTCATGCCACACCTCCCCACGGGGCTGCATGGGAAGGGGAGCCATGGTCTCTGGCCCAAGCACCACGCAACCCACGGCCCGAGACCCGACAATGGAAGCCCACCGTCCAGGCAAATGGAAACCAGCACGATGCTGCCCTGGCGCCCGCCCTGGCACACGGTGACTCCCTCCGTGACTGAACAATGTTCTTCCTATGGTCCTGCCCTGGTTCTGTGGTGGTTTTAGGGGGGTGGGGGATGTTGTTTTGTTTTTGGGCCAGTTACAAAATGGGGCCAAGAACATCAATGGTGGGGAGGGGGACATATGTAATACCATCCTATCTAATAAAAGAGTAATATGCAAATTGACTGTCACTCCAACACACAAGATGGCTGCCCCCATGTGGACACAAGATGGCCACCACAAGATGGCCAGCAGGGGAGGGCAGTTGGGAGAAACCAGGCCTGCAAGGGAGGGCAGTTGTGGGCAATCAGGCCAGCAGGGGAGGGCAGTTAGGGGTGACCAGGCTGGCAGAGGAGGGAAGTTGGGGGTGACCGGGCCTGCAGGGAAGGGCAGTGGGGGGACCTAGGCCGGCAGGGGAGGGCAGTTAGTGGGGAACCCCTAACTTAAAGGATGATGTTTCTGGCAAAGACACGTTTGAAGAAGTGATGGTGCAGGAAAAAAAGCTCTGCATGGAATTTAAAGATTCACCTTTGACGTTGAGGGGTGTGGTCCACAGAACGATCTCAGTTCCAACAACAACTGTGGGGTTCAGGCACCCAGGACCCCTCGGGTCAGTCGCTCGCCAGGAGTGCCCTGAGAGCTGCGATGGCTGTGGTCATGGTTTGCTGCAGCGACAGGGCAGAGGACCAGGTGAACATCAACTGCAGGAGGGGATGCGGGGCAGCCCAGCGGCTCCCACACGGAGCTCACAGGTCCTCTCCCCTGGATCTGGGGAGTTTTCACATCCGGCAGCGATGTGGGCACAGGATGCTGCCCCCCGGGGACCCCCACCAGCCCTTGGAGCCAGGGTTTTGCTGTGGAGGCGTGGCTGGCTGCATACACCTGTTGCTTCGACCTTTCGGGGGCAGAGCCGATGTGGTGGGGCCCAGAGCATGGGCGACCAGACATGACCCGCGGCCGTCTCAGAGGGTGTCACCCTTCTGCCCGAGGGATGCCCGGGGTTTGCCCTTGGACGACCTGGTCAGCCATTAGCACGTGATGCTTTTCATCCCTGATTCATGATATTAGTCACGTGCCAATACAGCCTCCTTTTTTTACAATATATTTTCATTGATTTCAGAGAGGGAGAAAGATAGAAACATCAATGATGAGAGAGAATCTCTGATCGGCTGCCTCCTGCATGCCCCACACTGGGGATCGAGCCCACAACCCGGGCATGTGCCCTTGACCGGAATCAAACCCAGGACCCTTCAGTCCACAGGCCGGTGCTCTATCCTCTGAGCCAAACCGGCCAGGGCTCTTTCAACTCTCCACTACTCAGAGTTGAAATGGAGAGTCCCTCCATTCTTCTTTTTCTTTTAACATATTTTTATTGGCTTCAGAGAGGAAGGGAAAGGGAGATAGAAACATCAATGATGAGATAGAATCTCTGATCAGCTGCCTCCTGCACGCCTCCCACTGAGGATGGAGTCCACAACCCGGGCCTGTGCCCTGACGGGAATCGAACTGTGACCTCCTGGTTCATAGGGCGACGCTCAACCACTGGGCCACACCGGCTGGACCCAACACAATTCTTTAGGCTCCACCTCAAGAGCTCCCTACGTGACTTACTTCCTCCAGCCTTGCCTCCCGTGGACAGATCCCTCCACAGAACCATCTAGAAGGCTGGCCGAGCGGAGTTTCAGGTGGGGTGGGGTCAGGGAAGAGGCCAAACTTGCCCTGAAACCTGATCCCAGCAGCAGAAGGTGAAGGGTCTAGACTGAGGGGAGGAGAGGGGAGGGCACCCCAGTGCCCTTGGGGAGCGGTGCCCACTGCGGGGGGGGGGGGTGGCGGGGAGGGTCCCTCTGGGGGGTGGATCCAGGGCCTCTGCCCCTTCCCCCCACACCCACCCCTTCCTCCCGCTCACCCCCACACAGCTCGAGTGCGTGCCGGGCAGTTCCTACATCTTGTGTCTGACAGGCCTTATCCCCACGCCGAAACCCAGCCCACGCCGTCCACGCCACAGCCAGCGCTGTGACAGTGACGTAGACGAGGGAACCTGGGAGTGAGGTCCCTGGTCCTTACAGTCATTGTCTGCGAACTGCTCATCACTGGTGCCCCACGCACACCGATGGCCCCCTCCTAAGTGTTATTTTATCACAACATGGAGGCTGTTCACGTACGCCCGGACCTCGCCAGGTGCTCCCCCTTCTCGGGGCTGCCGGCGTTCAGGTGCACGGAGGACCTTCCTCATCCTGTGCTGCCCAGTGCCCACCGACATTGCAGAGCACAGCCCGTCTCCCCGGAAAACCCTGCTGAACTACCGCCCATCAGAACACCCGCCACTCTCCCTCTACGGCGAACAGTGACATTCCGGTGAAGACGCTTACACAGAACGCGACCACCCACAACGGGAAACAGCGGGCAGTTCTCCTGTCAGTTATAACTATGGGTCTGCTGGTCAGAGGTCCCCCGAACCTCACTCTCTGCCTTGTAGCGTGAGCACCCCCATGTGTAGCTGTCACAGGGGTGTGACTTGCAGCGTGAGAGCATGCCAGTCACGGTGCCCACGGTTTGGCCAATCCCTTAGCCCCAAACGTTTCATAAACGTGTTTTGTGATCGCCAAGTTCTTCTAAAGTTCCGAGGCCTCAGAGCCCCGAAGGTCAGGATTCACTGGGAGCGGAAAGACGGTGTCGTTCAGCCGGCTCACGTTAGGTGCCGGCTTCGTCAGCGCCGTCCCGAGCGCGTTAACTACTCAAAGTCAGCGCAGCGCTCAGTACCCGGTGGCTGTGTCGGGGGAAAAGCTTCAGAAAACCCAAGGAAAGGGGCTAACCCTGAGGAAACTGCCGCATTATTTATGGAGCAGGACGCCCGAGGCGGCCGTGCCCGGGAGGGGGGCGGGGGGCCTTGCCTCCTTCCCCTCGACCGAGCAGCAGGTGGACAAAGCCCCCTTTGTCTGTGGCTCCAGAATGCCAGACGCCGATGCAGACACAACATCCGCAAGGAGGAAGGCGCTCCTCTCTGCCTCTCTGAAAGTTTCGGGGTCACGTTTCCCAGAGGCCCCTGCGCTCCCCACAACCCCCTTCAGGGATCAGCATTCCCTCTAGGCTACAGACCGGTCCTCGCAGCGCCGGAACCAATTTCTAAGTCAGTGCAGTGTTTTCCTAGAAGAGGAGGTGGTGATTGGGAATAAGTAATCAATAGTTCCGTCACAAGGGTCCCCCATACAGTTCATCCTGCACGCCCCACCTTAATGTTTGCATGAGTCAGTCCATTTGTATCTGTTCAACCCCCTTAGCATTTACACCCCCACAGCTTGCTCACGTTTCCAGGTTGGTAGGCGTCTACCCAAATTTGTAGGAAGTCTAACCAAATTTCCAACATACTCCCATCTTCCATCCTGAGCCGTGTTTCCCCCTAGGGATTTTGAAGAGAAATAGAATACAGAATCGTGTGTTATTAATAGGTGTGCCTAGGGATTGTACCTCCACAATCCTACAATTCTGGAAGAAAATCTATCCAATTTTTTAAAATATGTTTTTGTTGATTTCAGAGAGGAAGGGAGAGGGAGAGAGAGATAGAAACATCAAAGATGAGAGAGAATCACTGAGTGGCGGCCTCCTGCACGCCCCCTGCTGGGGATCGAGCCCGCAATCCGGGCGTGTGCCCTGACCAGGAATCGAACCCGTGACCTCTTGGTTCCTGGGTCGACGCTCAACAGCTGAGCCACACCCAGGCGGGCGAAATCTGCCCGATTTTGGCCCTTCCGCAAGGAAACGCGTATATGCGCTGTCACAAAATCACGTTCACCTCACCGGCTTTCTGCAGTGATTCATGAACCAGGCCACGTCCCGTCTGTCCGGGAGACAGAGCAGCTCCCAGGAGCTGACGGAGGAGAGGCTTTGGCAGGAGGAAGGGAGGGGAACAGGACGCTTCGTGAGGGAAACTGGTTGGTGGTGGGCAGGTCACCTTCCTGAGCGGCAGGCCCACCACCAGGCGGCCGACGCAGCTGCCCGGCGACTCCCAGCTGGCCGGGTTAAGACTCCTTTCCTGCGAGAGCCAAACCATCAGGTCCTGGTCCGGGATGTGGGCCTCACACAAGCAACTCCTCTGGAGTCGGCTGTCTTGTTCCTAAAAGCACCCATATCCCCGCGTCCAGGCTGAGCGAGGACCCCCACCCAGCTTTCCCGGCCACAGCGTCTTCCGGAATGGAAGGGAGGGGAGGAGAGGGGAGGGCACCCCACTCGCGGAGCAGGACGAGGACTTGTCCTGATCTTCAAGACCCCACCAGGGAGACGTGGAGGGGAAAAGGCCACCTGCTCGGCCTGCTATCTGACCAGACTGCGCCTCATTCTACCCTTCCCCTCCCCTCCCCGTGGCGTGTCCCTGGGACAGGTGGGTGGGCAGGTCTCCTGGTTAGGACACGAGTCAGCTCTAGGATTTTCAGCTGTGGGTTTCCCTTTGGCCTTAAGCACGGGCAGAAAGGTAGGACTTGGCCGGGGAGGCCTTCGTGGTAGCCAGGTGGTCATCGAAGGAAACACCTGGCAGCGGGGGTGCGATCCCAATCCATCGTGTCGAACCCCGTCGCCGTGCTCACTGCCCTCGGCAATCCATCACCGCCACCCCCAGCGGCAGCCCCGGCGAGACAGAGGCGGGCTCTCGCCAGCTGCTGGGGGAGGAGGCCGTCCGGAGGCCGCAGGGTCAGGAGGTGCCTCCAAGGGCCAGGGCTTGACCTTCAGCGGCCCTTCCTGGGCTGCTCACATGTGTGTGCGCCAGACCGCGTCAGCCTTGGGAAGCTGCACCTAAACTGAACCGAGACCCCGGGAGAGGGCGACGGCAAGCGGCCTAGTGACAGTGGGAGCACTGGGTGCACAGCACAGCCGCTGCTCATGATCCAGAGCCGCCCCAGCTGTCGCCTCCTGGGCCTCAGGCCGCTCCCCGAGGTGACCGCTCCCCGAGGTGACCACTCCCCGAGGTGGCCCTGGCCCTGCCCCCTCACCCAGCCCAGAGGATGGCTTCAGGGGCCAGCAGACCCAACCCCCTAGGAGGGCTGCTCCCGGGGCGGCAGGGGGAGGGAGAGGGGGTCTCTGAGACACAAAGGAAAGGCTGTTTCCTATAAACGAGGCAGGAACTGCGAGCGGCAGTGCCCTCTGTGGCTGAAGTTCCCTCGGCCATCGCTGAGGTCCAGCTACTTAAGCACAAAACCAACAAAAAGCACAGGACAGACTCCTGGCATTTCAGAATGCGGGCACAGGAGTGACCCAGAGGGCAGAGAAAGAGAGGGCCATCGCAGACAGGTAATGGCCTTGGCCTCTCCCGCGCTCCGGCCCGGAGCCAATGACATGCCGCGGGCCTTCGGGCTGAGGAACCGCCGCCGCGGCTGCGGAACACAAGCCGAGCTCCAAGCCAAGAGCGAAGGCAGAACAAAGAAACGTTCAGTTCGGGGGGGGGGGGGGGGGGGGGGGGGGGGGGGGGGGGGGCGGGGAACGAACCGGAAGGGAAATAAGGAGAAGCTCCCAGAGCCTCGCACGGTGACCCCACGTGCAGCCGCTGTAGGGACGCACTGCGATGGCTTTATTCTCAGCCTCACACAGCCGAGCCCGAGTGGTGGGTCTGGGGGGCAGCTGTGCTCGGCCCCCCCTGCTCTCACCGGGAGAGGCGTGAGCCCCCCCGCTCCCCTCGTCCACGAACTGCCAGGCAGGGGGGACATCAGGGGCCGGGAAGCGGGGCGTCCGCGGGCTCAGGCCTGAAGCCGGTCCTCAAGATGAATGGGGAACATCTGGAGGCGCGGCGGTGGGCAGGTAATGACGCCGGCCGCACGCCCAGATGGGAGCCTGCGTCCCGCAGCTGTCCTGCTGGGAGTTCAGCCCCGAACATCTGTGCTGGCTCCGGGGACACTGCCCGCTCCGCTCACCGGTCCCTCCTCTGTTCCCAGAAAACATGCGTTCTCTCTCCTCGGCGCTGTCCTGTTGTCCGGGTGTCGCTGCGTCTCGGGGATGCCCACCCCCGTCTCTGGGACGTGGAGGGGAAATCCGTGTGGCCGTCTGAATTCACGGCCGGGGGAAGGCTGTGACACGAGGTCATCCCCTGAGGTTTGATGAGAAGAGCATTTTAGCCGAGGAAGTCACACTTCCTGGCCCCCGTAGGAGACAAGGCCGGAATGAGGTCACCCCTGTACGCACACAGTGGGCGGAGGAACGCCTCCGACACCCCAGTGTCTGTCTGTCCCCGGTGCCCGTCAGCATCGCCCCCGCGCACAGACAGCACGCGCAGTGCCGCCGGCGAACCAGGGGCCAGGTCCTTCCCAGCACGGCGCCTCGGGCCTCGGGGCGCGGCACACGCCCACAGTGCAGTGGGAAGGACCCCGGAACATCAAACCCTAAAACACTCGGCCCTGTGACCCGCATACCTGGGACTTGTCCCAAAGGACTGCCGCACTCAGCGAGCAGGGCTCGGGGTGACCTTGGCAAGGGGTCTGACCTCGAGCCCCCAACTTCGCCAGCAGTCAGATGCCGGCGGCGCCTCGACTCCCAGGAGCCCGGGAGCCAGTGCGGGGCCGTCAGGAAGCAGCTGAACCGGTACTGACCGGGCCTCGCACTAACACGGGACTCTTCCGGCCCGCGACACGGGGAAAGCGACACGCAAAGCGGCTTGCACACGACGACGGTGAGAATCACGTCAGCTCGGCATCTGAAATGACCCGGAGCCCCTGCTCCAAGCAGTAACGGCGGTGGTGCTCCCGGGAAATCGCGAGTTTCCTCCTTTCTCTGTTCTAAGGCCTTCGAAGAGGCTTCCTGCCCGGGTCAGTAAACGGCAGAGAGCACCCACCCTCCGTGTGACCAAGGCCAGGGTTTGGGAAAAGCAGCCCCATGAGCTGGGGCGTGTCCCGCACCGAAGCCAGAGCCAGCGTCGGTGGGGACCCACTTCTCCGCCACAGCCCGCCTTCCGGTGCTTTCTCCGAGCTTTAAGGAATCCAAATGAAACCAGCCCAGGCATCGGACGCTCGCCCGAGCGAGTCAGAAACACAGAGCCAGGCGGGCACCCGACCAGCCCGACCGCCGTCCAGGGAGCAGCACGGGTGGGAGAGCAGCCCCTCCTTTCAGTGAGTGAGAAAGCCTGGGAATGCCCTCCCCGCTTGGCACCGCCAGGTAACCTGCCACGCCCGGGGACGAGGGGAGGAGAGCATCGCTCTGTCTCTCCTCCAAGCCTTGTCGACCTCCTGCTGAACTTGAAGGAGAAAAGCCAGCTGACATCACTCGAAGCCGCTTTCCCCCGATGCTCCTCTCAGGTTTTAAAACAGCGCGTTGGACTTATCACCCCCCAATGAGGGGCACATCTCAGCATGGGGAAGACAGCGCTAGGTGAGGAGTGAAAGGGGACGATGGAGGAATAGCACGTTGACCGGTCCCGGGATTTCTCCAGGAAACGCTGACCCAGCACCAAGCCCTCCGCACACGGTGTCACCCTTTGATTTCCGGCGTGGCAGACAGTTCGGAAACTGCCAGCAATTGGGAGACACGGAAAACCGACGGGAGACGCCGCCTTGTCCCAGCTGCGGGCCTGTTCGTGGCCACACGTCTTTATGGAGACGCTCGTCTCAGGCTGGCCAAGTGCCCCCAGCGGGGCGCCCCGCCCTCCTGCTCCCCGGGCAGGGCCCTGAGCCGCACGCGGACCTGCTTCCCAGGAAAACCTGACCCCACAGCCCCAGTCTCTGCGGCAAAACCCGTATGATGGCCGTGTCTCCGTTACCATAGAGATGAGAAGTGCTGGGAGCTGGAGAGGGCCCCCGAGTGCGGGGAGTGGGTTCGTCGGCAGGCACCGTGTGAGCCCCAGGAAGAGGCAGGTCCCTTACACTCAAGTGGCCAGGCCTCGGCGGGCTAAGTGGGAGCGAGCCGAGAAGAGCTGAGAGACCCGGGGAGCAGGCAGAGGGAACAGTGATGGGAGCGAGGAACCAGACGGGCCTTAATGCACGCCCCGTGCCCCGCTGCCTGAGGAGCAGCCCCCGGGAGCCACCTCGATGTCGGATGTCAGAGACAAGTCCTATGCCCACCTTGCTCTCGCCAGGGCGATGAGAGGAAGGCCCCGCGCTAACGCAAACTCCGGGACTGTTTCCATAGAGACCTTCCCGCCTTTTCTCGTCGTTTAGACCCTCTGAGCGTCTTTTCCGGTTTGCCTTCCTCCCTCCCATCCCAAACGCCAAATTGTTTGTACATTACGGTTAGAATCGCCTCAAAACTCGGCACCCAGCCCGGCCGGCGTGGCTCGGTGAATGAGCATCGACCTATGAACCAGGAGGCCACGGTTCTGTTCCAGGTCAGGGCACAGGCCCGGGTTGTGGGCTCCATCCCCAGTGGGGGCGTGCAGGAGGCAGCCGATCGATGATTCTCTCTCATCATGGATGTTTCTCTCACTCTCTCCCTCTCCCTTCCTCTCTGAAATCAACAAAAATATATTAAAAAAGAAAAATGAAAAAAAAACTGGGCACCTGAACATGACCCAGGGCCACTGCTCCGAAGCAAAGAGGCTTGTGTGCGCCTTCCTCTTCGCCACACCCGGCCCGTGCTCCCACGCCCTCTTCTCTCCGTCTCATCTGTGCCCAGGCGAGGACTCGCTCCTGCAGCCAGGCCTCGCCCGCCTTCCCTCTCTTGGTTTTTCTCTCACTTCCTTCCCTCCGTTACTTCTTGCTATTTTCTTCTAATTCAATCTTCTTCTTTTTTAATATATTTTCATTAATTTCAGAGAGGAAAGGAGAGGGAGAGATAGAAACATCTATGATGAGAGAGAACCATGGATTGGCTGCCTCCTGCACGCCCCACACTGGGGATTGAGCCTGCAACCTGGGCCTGTGCCCTGACCGGGAATCAAACCTGGGACCCTTCAGTCCACAGGCCGATGCTCTATCCACTGAGCCAAACCAGCGAGGGCTGGAACAATTATTATTTGTTCAGATTTCATAGGTCGATGCTCAACCACTGAGCCAGGCTGGCCGGGCCCTAATTCAATCATCTTAGCTGGGAGAAGGAAAACCCAGCGCGGGCCAAAGAAGCTCTGAGACCTTGGGGAAGATCCAGTCCCTGCTGACCGTCGCCCCCGCCGGGACACGGCTTGGCTGAGCAAAGTCGTGGCCGGGCCTGTGATTTTCAAATCCCAGCTCCTGGGGAGGCTCTGAAAGCCTCCACTTACGTTATTTTAATCCAAATGTGCATTTCAAATGTAGGACACCTACTTCATACTCTCCCCTTCCACCTCCTAAAAAAGTACACATTTTTCATGTAAATTGAATGCATATTACATGTTAAATGTGCATACATGTAACATGTGTGCATAAATGTAATACATGTAAATGCGTATTGCATTGCATTTTAGGTAAATTCCATGTAAATAAGTCGAGAGACTTACACGTGTTAACACATGTGAACTTGTGCTAACCAAGTGGATCGTTTTGTGCAGGTTTGAAATAGAGGTCTCCCTGAGGTTTCCCGTGACCGTGGCCTCGAGGGAAGGTTGTTGGGCTGCACTGGTTAATAAGCTCAGCCAGTGGGTGGCTGTGTCTATAAATTGTGTAAGAAGTACACCTCAAAGCACATGAGTGGAGGGGGCCGTTAAACGCCCAGTGAGGCCGGGACCCGCTGGGACCGCCCGGTGCAGGGCAGGGCAGGGCACTGCTATGGTGAGCGGGCGGTCCCAGGCCTGCGGGTGGTTTCAGCTCGTCCTAATGTCCCCATTGCTTTTCAGGGCACTTTCCTATTAGAGAAACTGGAGCACTTCCCAGAGAGCATCGGTGACCCAACCTTCAGTACAACTTCCTGCTCTTCCTCCTGCACGCGCCCGGTCAGGGGACTGCGCGTCTCCCAGAACAGCAGAGCCAGCTGCCAACCGGCAGGCCATTTTCAGCTGACGAACCTGCTCATCCCAGATGCCCTCGCTGCTGTAACTGATGGACCTTATAAAGCTAACTGTAAGTTTGTGAGAAAACAAGTGTGTGTTCACAAATTATTTCACCGGCTTTCTACAATGGGGTGTCCATTTAGGTTCCATTTGAAAATATAAACGCTTTGCTGTAAAATAGAATGATGGACAGCTTCACCCACTGCCTCCTTCCCTCCTCTTCTCTGCCTCACCAACAGCCTTGTTTTCCAGGCTGTTCCCCCCACCCTGCTCCAGGCCCCGCCCTGCTTCAGGCCCCGCCCCCTCAGCCCTGCCCCAGACTCCGCCCCCTCAGCCCCACCCCCTCAGCCCTGCTCCAGGCCCCGCCCCCAGCCCGCTCCAGACCCCGCCCCCAGCCCGCTCCAGGCCCCGCCCCCTCAGCCCTGCTCCAGGCCCCACCCCTAGCCCGCTCCAGGCCCCGCCCCCAGCCCTGCTCCAGGCCCCGCCCCCAGCCCGCTCCAGACCCCCAGACCCCAGCCCGCTCCAGGCCCCGCCCCCTCAGCCCTGCTCCAGGCCCCGCCCCTAGCCCGCTCCAGGCCCCGCCCCCAGCCCTGCTCCAGGCCCCGCCCCCAGCCCGCTCCAGGCCCCGCCCCCAGCCTGCTCCAGGCCCCGCCCCCAGCCCGCTCCAGGCCCCGCCCCCAGCCGCTCCAGGCCCCGCCCCCTCAGCCCTGCTCCAGGCCCCGCCCCTAGCCCGCTCCAGGCCCCGCCCCCAGCCCTGCTCCAGGCCCCGCCCCCAGCCCGCTCCAGACCCCGCCCCCAGCCCGCTCCAGGCCCCGCCCCCTCAGCCCTGCTCCAGGCCCCGCCCCTAGCCCGCTCCAGGCCCCGCCCCCAGCCCTGCTCCAGGCCCCGCCCCCCCCAGCCCGCTCCAGGCCCCGCCCCCAGCCTGCTCCAGGCCCCGCCCCCAGCCCGCTCCAGGCCCCGCCCCCAGCCGCTCCAGGCCCCGCCTCCTGAGTGCCTGCTGGAGTCCCAGGAGCAGAGCGAGCGGGGGTGTCTGCGCCCCGGCTCCCGGGACCCGCGGCGGGGGCGGGAGAGGCGCAGGCTTCGGCCCCGGGCCATTGGCCTTCAGCTGCCCCCACCTGCCCCGCACCCTCTTCTCTGGGCACCCCAGTCAATGGGCCACACCCTCTTCTCTGGGCACCCCAGTCAATGGGCCACACCCTCTTCTCTGGGCACCCCAGTCAATGGGCCACACCCTCTTCTCTGGGCACCCTAGTCAATGGCCCGCACCCTCTTCTCTGGGCACCCTAGTCAATGGCCCGCACCCTCTTCTCTGGGCACCCTAGTCAATGGCCCGCACCCTCTTCTCTGGGCACCCTAGTCAATGGGCCCACACCCTCTTCTCTGGGCACCCTAGTCAATGGGCCCGCACCCTCTTCTCCTGGGCACCCTAGTCAATGGCCCGCACCCTCTTCTCTGGGGCACCCTAGTCAATGGGCCCGCACCCTCTTCTCCTGGGCACCCTAGTCAATGGCCCGCACCCTCTTCTCTGGGCACCCCAGTCAATGGCCCGCACCCTCTTCTCTGGGCACCCTAGTCAATCGGCCGCACCCTCTTCTCTGGGCACCCTAGTCAATCGGCCGCACCCTCTTCTCTGGGCACCCCAGTCAATGGGCCACACCCTCTTCTCTGGGCACCCCAGTCAATGGGCCACACCCTCTTCTCTGGGCACCCCAGTCAATGGGCCACACCCTCTTCTCTGGGCACCCCAGTCAATGGGCCACACCCTCTTCTCTGGGCACCCCAGTCAATGGGCCACACCCTCTTCTCTGGGCACCCTAGTCAATGGGCCCGCACCCTCTTCTCTGGGCACCCTAGTCAATGGGCCCGCACCCTCTTCTCTGGGCACCCTAGTCAATGGCCCGCACCCTCTTCTCTGGGCACCCTAGTCAATGGGCCCACACCCTCTTCTCTGGGGCACCCTAGTCAATGGGCCCGCACCCTCTTCTCCTGGGCACCCTAGTCAATGGCCCGCACCCTCTTCTCTGGGGCACCCTAGTCAATGGGCCCGCACCCTCTTCTCCTGGGCACCCTAGTCAATGGCCCGCACCCTCTTCTCTGGGCACCCCAGTCAATGGCCCGCACCCTCTTCTCTGGGCACCCTAGTCAATCGGCCGCACCCTCTTCTCTGGGCACCCTAGTCAATCGGCCGCACCCTCTTCTCTGGGCACCCCAGTCAATGGGCCACACCCTCTTCTCTGGGCACCCCAGTCAATGGGCCACACCCTCTTCTCTGGGCACCCCAGTCAATGGGCCACACCCTCTTCTCTGGGCACCCCAGTCAATGGGCCACACCCTCTTCTCTGGGCACCCCAGTCAATGGGCCACACCCTCTTCTCTGGGCACCCTAGTCAATGGCCCGCACCCTCTTCTCTGGGCACCCTAGTCAATGGCCCGCACCCTCTTCTCTGGGCACCCTAGTCAATGGCCCGCACCCTCTTCTCTGGGCACCCTAGTCAATGGGCCCACACCCTCTTCTCTGGGGCACCCTAGTCAATGGGCCCGCACCCTCTTCTCCTGGGCACCCTAGTCAATGGGCCCGCACCCTCTTCTCTGGGGCACCCTAGTCAATGGGCCCGCACCCTCTTCTCCTGGGCACCCTAGTCAATGGCCCGCACCCTCTTCTCTGGGCACCCTAGTCAATGGCCCGCACCCTCTTCTCTGGGCACCCTAGTCAATGGCCCGCACCCTCTTCTCTGGGCACCCTAGTCAATGGGCCCACACCCTCTTCTCTGGGGCACCCTAGTCAATGGGCCCGCACCCTCTTCTCCTGGGCACCCTAGTCAATGGGCCGCACCCTCTTCTCTGGGGCACCCTAGTCAATGGGCCCGCACCCTCTTCTCTTGGGGCACCCTAGTCAATGGGCCGCACCCTCTTCTCTGGGGCACCCTAGTCAATGGGCCCGCACCCTCTTCTCCTGGGCACCCTAGTCAATCGGCCCGCACCCTCTTCTCCTGGGCACCCTAGTCAATGGGCCCGCACCCTCTTCTCCTGGGCACCCTAGTCAATCGGCCTGCACCCTCTTTTCTGGGGCACCCTAGTCAATCGGCCTGCACCCTCTTCTCTGGGCACCCTAGTCAATCGGCCTGCACACTCTTCTCTTGGGCACCCTAGTCAATCGGCCTGCACCCTCTTTTCTGGGGCACCCTAGTCAATCGGCCTGCATCCTCTTCTCTAGGGCACCCTAGTCAATCGGCTCGCATCCTCTTCTCCTGGGCAACCTAGTCAATGGGCCCGCACCCTCTTCTCCTGGGCACCCTAGTCAATCGGCCGCACCCTCTTCTCTTGGGCACCCTAGTCAATCGGCCCGCACCCTCTTCTCCTGGGCACCCTAGTCAATGGGCCCGCACCCTCTTCTCTTGAGCACCCTAGTCAATGGGCCCGCACCCTCTTCTCCTGGGCACCCTAGTCAATCGGCCGCACCCTCTTCTCTTGGGCACCCTAGTCAATCGGCCCGCACCCTCTTCTCCTGGGCACCCTAGTCAATCGGCCGCACCCTCTTCTCCTGGGCACCCTAGTCAATCGGCCCCGCACCTTCTTCTCTGGGGCACCTTAGTCAGTCGGCCCACACCCTCTTCTCTTGGGCACCCTAGTCAATCGGCCCGCACCCTTTTCTCTGGGGCACCCTAGTCAATGGGCCCGCACCCTCTTCTCTTGGGCACCCTAGTCAATGGGCCCACACCCTCTTCTCCTGGGCTCCTAGTCAATGGGCCTGCACCCTCTTCTCCTGGGCACCCTAGTCAATCGGTCCGCACCCTCTTCTCTGGGCACCCCAGTCAATGGGCCGCACCCTCTTCTCCTGGGCACCCCAGTCAATGGGCCGCACCCTCTTCTCTGGACACCCCAGTCAATGGGCCGCACCCTCTTCTCTGGGCACCCTAGTCAATGGGCCGCACCCTCTTCTCCTGGGCTCCTAGTCAATGGGCCTGCACCCTCTTCTCCTGGGCACCCTAGTCAATCGGTCCGCACCCTCTTCTCTGGGCACCCCAGTCAATGGGCCGCACCCTCTTCTCTGGGCACCCTAGTCAATGGGCCCACACCCTCTTCTCCTGGGCTCCTAGTCAATGGGCCTGCACCCTCTTCTCCTGGGCACCCTAGTCAATCGGTCCGCACCCTCTTCTCTGGGCACCCCAGTCAATGGGCCGCACCCTCTTCTCCTGGGCACCCCAGTCAATGGGCCGCACCCTCTTCTCTGGACACCCCAGTCAATGGGCCGCACCCTCTTCTCTGGGCACCCTAGTCAATGGGCCGCACCCTCTTCTCCTGGGCACCCCAGTCAATGGGCCGCACCCTCTTCTCTGGACACCCCAGTCAATGGGCCGCACCCTCTTCTCTGGGCACCCTAGTCAATGGGCCCGCACCCTCTTCTCTGGTCACCCTAGTCAATGGGCCGCACCCTCTTCTCTGGGCACCCTAGTCAATGGGCCGCACCCTCTTCTCTGGGCACCCCAGTCAATGGGCCGCACCCTCTTCTCTGGGCACCCTAGTCAATGGCCCACACCCTCTTCTCCTGGGCACCCTAGTCAATGGGCCCGCACCCTCTTCTCCTGGGCACCCTAGTCAATGGGCCCGCACCCTCTTCTCCTGGGCACCCTAGTCAATCGGCCCGCACCCTCTTCTCTGGGGCACCCTAGTCAATTGGCCCGCACCCTGTTCTCCTGGGCACCCTAGTCAATGGGCCGCACCCTCTTCTCTGGGCACCCTAGTCAATCGGCCCGCACCCTCTTCTCCTGGGCACCCTAGTCAATGGGCCGCACCCTCTTCTCTGGGCACCCTAGTCAATCGGCCCGCACCCTCTTCTCTGGGCACCCTAGTCAATCGGCCCGCACCCTCTTCTCTTGGGGCACCCTAGTCAATGGGCCGCACCCTCTTCTCTGGGGCACCCTAGTCAATGGGCCCGCACCCTCTTCTCTTGGGCACCCTAGTCAATGGGCCCACACCCTCTTCTCCTGGGCTCCTAGTCAATGGGCCCGCACCCTCTTCTCCTGGGCACCCTAGTCAATCGGTCCGCAACCTCTTCTCCTGGGCACCCTAGTCAATGGGCCCGCACCCTCTTCTCTGGGCACCCTAGTCAATCGGCCCGCACCCTCTTCTCCTGGGCACCCTAGTCAATGGGCCGCACCCTCTTCTCTGGGCACCCTAGTCAATCGGCCCGCACCCTCTTTTCTGGGGCACCCTAGTCAATCGGCCCGCACCCTCTTCTCTGGGCACCCTAGTCAATCGGCCCGCACCCTCTTCTCTTGGGGCACCCTAGTCAATGGGCCCGCACCCTCTTCTCTGGGGCACCCTAGTCAATGGGCCCGCACCCTCTTCTCTTGGGCACCCTAGTCAATGGGCCCACACCCTCTTCTCCTGGGCTCCTAGTCAATGGGCCCGCACCCTCTTCTCCTGGGCACCCTAGTCAATGGGCCCGCACACTCTTCTCCTGGGCACCCTAGTCAATCGGCCCGCACCCTCTTTTCTGGGGCACCCTAGTCAATCGGCCCGCATCCTCTTCTCTGGGGCACCCTAGTCAATCGGCCCGCACCCTCTTCTCTGGGGCACCCTAGTCAATCGGCTCGCATCCTCTTCTCCTGGGCACACTAGTCAATGGGCCCGCACCCTCTTCTCCTGGGCACCCTAGTCAATCGGCCGCACCCTCTTCTCTTGGGCACCCTAGTCAATCGGCCCGCACCCTCTTCTCCTGGGCACCCTAGTCAATGGGCCCGCACCCTCTTCTCTTGAGCACCCTAGTCAATGGCCCGCACCCTCTTCTCTGGGGCACCCTAGTCAATCGGCCGCACCCTCTTCTCCTGGGCACCCTAGTCAATCGGCCCGCACCTTCTTCTCTGGGGCACCTTAGTCAGTCGGCCCACACCCTCTTCTCTTGGGCACCTAGTCAATCGGCCCGCACCCTCTTCTCTGGGGCACCCTAGTCAATGGGCCTGCACCCTCTTCTCTTGGGCACCCTAGTCAATGGGCCCACACCCTCTTCTCCTGGGCTCCTAGTCAATGGGCCTGCACCCTCTTCTCCTGGGCACCCTAGTCAATGGGCCCGCACCCTCTTCTCCTGGGCACCCTAGTCAATCGGCCTGCACCCTCTTCTCCTGGGCACCCTAGTCAATCGGCCTGCACCCTCTTCTCCTGGGCACCCTAGTCAATGGGCCCGCACCCTCTTCTCCTGGGCACCCCAGTCAATCGGCCTGCACCCTCTTCTCCTGGGCACCCCAGTCAATCGGCCTGCACCCTCTTCTCTTGGGCACCCTAGTCAATTGGCCTGCACCCTCTTCTCTTGGGCACCCTAGTCAATCGGCCCGCACCCTCTTCTCTGGGGCACCCTAGTCAATCGGCCCGCACCCTCTTTTCTGGGGCACCCTAGTCAATCGGCCCGCATCCTCTTCTCTGGGGCACCCTAGTCAATCGGCCCGCACCCTCTTCTCTGGGGCACCCTAGTCAATCGGCTCGCATCCTCTTCTCCTGGGCACCCTAGTCAATGGGCCCGCACCCTCTTCTCCTGGGCACCCTAGTCAATCGGCCGCACCCTCTTCTCTTGGGCACCCTAGTCAATCGGCCCGCACCCTCTTCTCCTGGACACCCTAGTCAATGGGCCCGCACCCTCTTCTCTTGAGCACCCTAGTCAATGGGCCCGCACCCTCTTCTCTGGGGCACCCTAGTCAATCGGCCGCACCCTCTTCTCTGGGACACCCTAGTCAATCGGCCCGCATCCTCTTCTCTTGGGTACCCTAGTCAATCGGCCTTACCCTCTTCTCCTGGGCACCCTAGTCAATGGGCCCGCACCCTCTTCTCCTGGGCACCCTAGTCAATCGGCCCGCACCTTCTTCTCTGGGGCACCTTAGTCAGTCGGCCCACACCCTCTTCTCTTGGGCACCCTAGTCAATCGGCCCGCACCCTCTTCTCTGGGGCACCCTAGTCAATGGGCCCGCACCCTCTTCTCTTGGGCACCCTAGTCAATGGGCCCACACCCTCTTCTCCTGGGCTCCTAGTCAATGGGCCCGCACCCTCTTCTCCTGGGCACCCTAGTCAATCGGTCCGCACCCTCTTCTCCTGGGCACCCTAGTCAATGGGCCCGCACCCTCTTCTCCTGGGCACCCTAGTCAATCGGCCTGCACCCTCTTCTCTTGGGCACCCTAGTCAATCGGCCCGCACCCTCTTCTCCTGGGCACCCTAGTCAATCGGCCCGCACCCTCTTCTCTGGGGCACCCTAGTCAATCGGCCCGCACCCTCTTTTCTGGGGCACCCTAGTCAATCGGCCCGCATCCTCTTCTCCTGGGCACCCTAGTCAATCGGCCCGCACCCTCTTCTCTGGGGCACCCTAGTCAATCGGCCCGCACCCTCTTCTCCTGGGCACCCTAGTCAATCGGCCCGCACCCTCTTCTCCTGGGCACCCTAGTCAATCGGCCCGCACCCTCTTCTCTTGGGCACCCTAGTCAATCGGCCCGCACCCTCTTCTCTTGGGCACCCTAGTCAATCGGCCGCACCCTCTTCTCTGGGGCACCCTAGTCAGTCGGTCCGCCTGTCTGCGGCTCGCTCCGGGCGCCCCACGCCGGTGCTGGCGAGCGCCTTGGGGTCACCGGAGGCCTTGGCCACTGCTCCGGCCCCGGAGCCGCCGGCACCTGCGGCCCAAGAGCTGCCACCTCGCCCGGCAAACAGACACCGGTGCGCAGCCCGGAGACTGAATGCAAGGAATGCCCCGCGGGGAGCTCCGCTTCTCCACCCGGAAGGCCGGTGCGGGGCCTCCAGTGAAGGGGGGGGGGGGGGGGGGGAGGAGAGGGAGGGGGGAGGGGGAGGGGGAGAGGGGGGAGGGGAAAGGCCGGTGTGGGGGCCTCCAGTGAGGAGGGGGAGGGAGAGGGGGAGGGGAGAGGGGGGGGGGGGGGGGGAGGGAAAGGGAGGGGGGGAGGGGGGGGGGAGAGAGGGGGGGGAGGGAGAAGGTTGAAGGGAAAGGCCGGTGCGGGGCCTGCAGTGAGGGGGGGGGGGGGGGAGAGGGGGAGAGAGGGGGGGGGGGGGGGGGGAGGGGGAAAGGGGGGAGGGGGGGGGGGGGGGGAGGGGGAGAGGGGGGGGGGAGAGGGGGGGGGGGGGGGGAGGCCGGGGTGGCGGGGGGGCCTGCAGTGAGGGGGGGGGAGGGAGAGGGGAGGGGGGGAGAGGGAGGGGGGGGGGGGGGAGAGAGGAGAGGGGGGAAAGGCCGGTGCAGGGGCCTCCAGTAAGGGGGGGGGAGGGGGAGGGGAAGAGGGGGGAGGGGGGGAGGAGAGAAGGGAGGGGAGGGAAGAGGGGAATTTCCCGTGAAAACACCACCACCAGGTGCAGGGGCCTCCACTGAGAGGGGGGGTAGGGGGAGAGGGGGGTAGGGGAGAGAGGGGAGGGAGAGGGGGAAAGGGGAGAGGGGGAGAGAGGGAGAGGGGGAGACGGGGAGAGGGAGGGGAGAGGAGAGGGAGGGGAGGAGGGGGAGGGGGGAGTGGGGAGGGGAAACGCCCAGAACTTTGGGGGAATATTTGGCCATTTGAGCACCACCCCGGTCAGGAAAAAGACGCTACCGGCTGGCTTGTGGTTGGGTACCAGAGTGAGAAAAGGGAGATGGAACTGAATCGCCTGCGGGTTGGATTTGTGTGTGTGTGTGTGTGTGTGTGTGTGTGTGTGTGTGTGTGTGTGTGGCGGGGGGCATTGTTAATGTTTTTCTGTGTGTGTTTTATCCGAAAAAGCCAGAGGTAGGCTTTGTGGATTCGAGGAAAGGCCGTCAGATGTCCCAGGATTAAGAAGCCAATCCGGCCCTCACTGGTGTGGCTCAGTGGCCAGAGCACCGGCCCACAGACTGAAGGGGCCCGGGTTCGACTCTGGTCAAGGGCGTGTACCTTGGTTGCGGGCTCATCCCCAGTGGGGGGCTGCAGGAGGCGGGCGATCGGTGATTCTCTCTCATCGATGTTTCTAACTCTCTATCCCTCTCCCTTCCTCTCTGAAGTCAATAAAAATATATTTTTAAAAAACACTCCTCTTAAGGAGCCAGTCCCTGTCTCCAAGACCGTTCCCGCTTTAGATGTTCGTGGCCTTTACCCCCGTGTTTAACGCTGACCGTGACCCCTGGGCGGCCGTGCCCTGCTCCAGCCCCACCACCCACCCAGCCCCTGCACCCTGAGGGCAGGCGGCCACCCTGGGAGCCGAGCCTGGCAGCAGGGAACCCGACCACGGCAGGGGCTCCGGGGCGGGCCCTGGAGGGATTTCTGAAGTTCACCACAGACAGCCTGAGCCCTCCCGGAGGTCCACGGCACCTTCCCGTCATCGGGCCGAGTCCCGTAAACATCACCAGCGCAGCTGCGATGGTCCCAGACCATGTCGCTGCCCCCACGGGTCAGGCAGCACGCAGCTACGTCTTGGCTGGTCCACGCAACACCGTGTTTTTCGTGCGGGACGGGCCCTGTCCGTGCGCTTCACCGGCCAGAAGCGTGACCGACGCTGTGCAGACCGTTATTTTCACCTCATGGCTGGCTGAATCCCAACCATTTCTGCAGCTTTCATTTTTTTGTTGCTTTTTTAGCAAGAGTGTTTATGGATTGAATTCGTGTGGAGAAGCACGTTCCACGCTAGCCAACGGAAAAGCTGAGAAGGCAGCTACGCCGTTATTCCTACGTTTTCTTGCTTGAATTCCTCAAGAACTACTAAGAACCGGCTGCCCTGTGCGGGCGAGGACCCGGGTGGTCGGCGTCAGCCTGCAGGCTTGTCCGAAACACGACTCCCTGCCTCAGGCCGCACATCCCAGCGTCTAAGGCTCCTGCGTGACCAGATGCGCACGGAAGGATGACAAAGCATCGCTCTCCTGTGCCCGTGGTCCTCGGAGGTCAGACGTCTCCGGGAGAGGCTGCCACAGTCCGCGGCAGACCACGGCGATCGTGAGAGCTCGAATAAGAACATCCAAACCAAGCAGCGCCTCCCCCAGCCCCTTCTCTGGAGAGGAAGCACGACGTGGCAGCAGAGAGGGGCTTCCCTCGGAGGCCGCAGCGTCGGGGCTCATTTCTGACTCTGCCGCTTCGGAGAATCCTGACTGCAGGCCAGTCGCCCCTCCTTTGAAAAAGCTCAAACACACACGTAGCAGCGACAGAAATGACAGACATCGAGGAGGGGAGAGAGGAGTTCGTGCGATGGAGACGCTGACTGTTCCTGTCAGCATTCACAGGACAGAACACGAACGGAAGCCGAACGACATGGCGTCGCAGAGGAAGCCGTAATGAACTCCCACCAGCTCAGCAGACATCCGCCGACCACGGCGAGTCAAACCAGCTGCAAAGAGATCGCCTCGTGGAGAGAAGCAGCAAATGAAGTCCCTGCGTGAGGGCCTAGACCAGGTGTCCTCAAACTACGGCCCGCGGGCCACATGCGGGTGTTTTTGCCGTTTTGTTTTTTTACTTCAAAATAAGATATGTGCAGTGTGCATAGGAATTTGTTCCTAGTTTTTTTTAAACTATAGTCCGGCCCGCCAACGGTCTGAGGGACAGTGAACTGGCCCCTGTTTAAAACGTTTGAGGACGCCTGGCCTAGACGCTCTCCACGGCCCGGGGAAGGTACACGGCATTTATAGGCTAGAGTGGGCATTTCTCACCACAGGGAAAAAGGTGTTGGAAAAATTAGCGAGCCTTCTGGGGGCGGGGGGGGTGGGTAAATGTGGGTCCTCACTGCCTAATTCCTTATGCAAAACTTAAAGTTCAGAAGAGAAAAAAAAATGGGCAAAAGAAATTCAGTTCTAAAGGAGATATTGCTAAAATTTTAAAACAAAATGCTTAACAGCCCTAATATGCTACAACAATCATATAAATTCCTCTCAAAAAATTGAACCCCAAACAGGAAAAAAAATGCAAATTGCATGAACAAGCACTTCAGACATGAACAACTCACATGGCCTGTAAGTGCCTGGCCAGGTGGCTCCCTGGGTTGGAGCATCGTCCTGCACACAGCGAGGTCTCGGGTTCGATTCCTGGTCAGGTCACACACCCAGGTTGTGGGTCCCATCCCTGGGAGGCAACCAATCGATGTTTCTCTCTCACATCAAGGTCCTTGGGTGAGGATTAAACGCAAAGTGAATAGATAAACAGATAAATAAAAAGGTGTTATACAAAGTCGAATGAAAGTCACGTGCCTGTGCCAGGACACGGGGAGAGAGGGCTCAGGCCGCCCGTGAGAGCGGCTGGTCCTTACGAACAGCGGCCGGGCCGGGCCAGGACCACAGCTCAGCTGTGAGGCAGGGGCAGCGCTGAGCAGACACAGCGTGAGACGCGCTGCGTTTTACGGGTAAAGCTGCCACGAGGCCCGAGGAGGCCGGGGTGGGAGCTGAGTCTGAGCCCCGAGTGGAGCGTGGCCCTCGGACGGTGATGCACCCCGGCTGGAATCCTCGGCGTTCTCCACCCCCTGTGTGGCTCTGCCCTCGTGCTCGGGCGGGTCCGCAGCTGGCACAACACACGACATGAAACATGCGACACACAACACGCAACATGCGACACGCAATGTGTTCTGTGCGGTCAGCTGTGATGCTGGGAGCAGTGGCAGCTGGAGCAGAACTACGGCCAGAAATACAAGAAGCCCCATGACAAGGGAGCCGGGACGCAGGCGTTAGCGCTAAAGTCAGACGCTGCCTGAAGATGACCCCATAGAAGCCAGACTGCACGTCATGCTTCCCACGGTCTCGGCCCGGAACCCGTCAGACCCCAGCGGAGCTCCCACAGCCGTCTTCACCTCGACGACGGCAACGCTCAGCCGGCATTCCATGTGGCCTGGGTGCATCGGCCTTAACGGGTAGTGCCCACGCCGCCTTCTGCACCCGCCGGGAAAGCGCCCGCTCCACGCAGTCTCACCTCCCGCGCACCCCGAGGCGCCTCCACCCCTGCTCCTCCCGGGCCCGTGAGCACAGGTCGAGGCCGCCTCCTGCTGCGGCGACATCACTGCTTTGCTTTTCTTTAAAATATATTTGTGTTGATTTCAGAGAGGAGGGAAGAGGGAGAGAAAGATAAAAACATCAGTGATGAGAGGGAATCATGGATCGGCTGCCTCCTGCACACCCCACACTGGGGATCGAGCCGGCAACCCGGGCCTGTGCCCCGACCCGGAATCAAACCGTGACCTCCTGGTTCATAGGTCGACGCTCAGACGCCGAGCCACGCCGGCCGGGCGGAAAGGTGTACCATCTTTGTACTAACGTGTCGTCATTACGTCCCCAATGCTCTTTCGTCCACCGCGTTATTGACGTTTGCCCAGCCGTCCTTCTAGTGGCCCAAACTCAAAGCCTGTGGTCACCTCTGACCTCTCCTCTTCCTCTTTCCCGTGCGTGAGCGCTGCCTCCACCGTGGTGCTGACCGCCGTTCTTGCCTCCTCGCTTCCACACAGCATGCCCGTAGCAGAGGCCCCATCACTCCACACGCTGTCTTGTTGCAACGACGCCAACGATCTTTACGATCTGCTTCGACCCCCCAAGTCCGCCTTGAAGCCAGGGTTAAAGTCAGGCTGGTCTGGCTCGGTGACGCCTGCCTCACGCCCAAATGCCCCCAGAAGCCTCGGCTCAGGATTGCGGGAGGCACCGCATGCTCCCCGTTCAGGGACCAGCATTTCCCTCCCGCTCAGCAAATCGTGGATTCGTGCCCCTGCTTCACTTGCTTTGATGACACTCTGTACCCAGGAGTTTCCCCCTTGCCTTGGTGACATTCTGTCCCGTATCCCTTTATTAAACACTAGAGGCGCAATGCATGAAGATTTGTGCAAGAATAGGCCTTCCTTCCCCTAGCTGCTGGCACCGGCTTCCCTCCGGCACTCAGACCCAGGCCTTCACTCTGGCCGGAGCCACCTTCTGCCTTCGCTCCGGCCCTGCCACACTCCTGTAGCTCCCTCCACCCCCAACCATGGCAACGATGCAAGCATCCTGGCCCAGCTGCTGCCACCTTTGTCACGTCAATTTGCATATTCCCTCCTTATTGTCTGTGGACGCCGCCATCTTTGTTGCAGAGTGACGGTCAATTTGCATATTCCATCTCTATGAGATAGGATGTAAGAACTTACAGGACAGAACATTGTTAACATCTCCCCAAAACCCAAACCAAAATCAAAGCCCTTCGCCAATGCCACACATTCTCCCGTGCCTTTACTACATGTCTTTCACACGGGTAACTTCTCTCTCCCTTGACCTCTCCCGGGAGGGTTCAAAGCCATCGTCCCTGTGTTCAAGTTCACTGCGTTCCACTCTAACTCCCCTGTTTGAACACAAGGCTGCCGAGGGCAAGCACAGCGCCTCACTCATCCTCACACACGTGCGTCTCAGAGCTGGTGCCTCCTCTGTACGCGTTTGCCGAGTGAGTAAATGGATAAACAGCCGTGGTTAGAACTGGAACGAAGTGGAGGATGTGGGACATGGATGGGAGGCATCGCCCCAGCTGCTGCTCAGCGCTGTTAATTACACGATCCTTTTATGGAGCAATTCGAGGTAATTCGTACAGCCATTCCCCCTTAATAAGACCCATTGTGCGCCATAAAGCAGTAACTGGGACGCAGTCTGTATGCCACATACATCACGGCTCTCCTTAGCAGGTTCCTCCACACCCATCATCCCATCATTATCACTATCGCCCTCGGAAGGCGGGCCGCGCATTAATCAGGCCTGCTGCCATTCCCTCGCCAGATTTTCTGCGGTTTTATTGTGCTTTTGGACATTTTAATTAACTTGGAAATTTAATTTTAAAATCTAACCTTATGAGTGCTCTGCCCCCGCGGCAACCCCTCCTCCCTGTGCTTTGCCACTGACCACGTGAGGACGAGGTCACCGCCGAGGAAGGTGCCAGAGGACGCACGCAGGCCAGCCACAGCCCCCCTGCAGTTTTTAAATGGAATGAGAACAATGACCCCAAAACCGAAGGGGGGGAGGAGCTTCCTGTTGCTTCGGGAGGTACAAGACGTATCCTTCCAATTACCCATCAAGGTTGCTCCTCAGCTACCTGCTCGCTCAGAAGCTCAGCAGCGCTGGTTAATTAGTGCCTGTGCAGAGGTGGCTCTGCTGCGCCCACCTGACACGCCGAGGGGCACAAGGCCCCGGTGTGGTAACTCCAGAGCAAGGATGCGTGGCCCCTTCGCGGGACGTCTGACCAAATCAGCCTTGGTCTTCGATGCCCTTCCTGGACCCTCGGACACAGAAGGGATCGTCCCTGAACACAAGTCTTTCCTTTTCTAAGCCGAGAATGGCCATCGGCTTCGCCAGAACCCACTGACTTAAATGTCAATCTCAGACACAGCCCTTACAGAAGCATCCAGAATAATGTCTGACGACGTATCTGGGCACCCTGGCCCTGCCGAGTGGACGCATACATGAACCATCCTACGCTGGTCATCGGAGTAGAAACGGAGTTAAAGCCCAAACCTCCCGATGTGCAGAACGCTCCCTCCGCCGTGCGGCCCCTGTAAGACTCGTACTCCGGAAACAACTACATTCTGGCGTCTTAAACGTTTCCATGAGGAAGCTGGGGTCATGAAATGTTAGGCTGACGAATCCATGTGCATGTCTTCATTCACAGCGATAAGTGCTTTTCCCCAGCAGTGTGGCTCCCTGGACACATTTCCAACCAAGAAAGACACAAAACACAACTTAGAGAGAACAAATCCAAGACCGCCCCCCCCCCAACTCCCTAAGCCCCCACAGCACCCCCACCCACTACACAACAGCATCAACCAAATATCTGTGCTGCCCTCCGACGCAGAACGTAGTGAAACACACAACCTCCAGAGGCACGTGCGTCAGCATAAGGTCACCGCACGCTCCTCGGGCCCCTTCTCATCACGAACCTCGTGTTGGACCAATTCCTTCCTAGAGGAGGCGCACCTCCGCGCTCGCCGTTCCCGCTTCTATTTCCATTTTAGTCCTTGGAATTTCACCTTCTGTGGTTTTTTGGATTTTTTTTTTTTTTCATTAAAGAGAAAAGAGAATGCAAGCTTTGAACTTAACACCTCACTGAGAAGGCCGCGTCACGGCAGCCTCACCACCCTTGTGCTCTGATTTATCTGCTGGGAGAATGTTTCATCAGCTCAAGAGGTGAGGCTGCAAGGATGGAATGTTCCGCCGTCCTCCTACAGCAACATCATGGCCACCCAAGCTGTGGCCACCGCCTCCTTCCCCAGGCCGTGGGCAGCTGCACTGTGGGGAGACCCGAAACGCCCGGGGGCTGCTTGGAGGCTGCGCTCACTGGAGCCTAAACAAGCACGTGCCCTCAGCTCGGCTCATGCGTGTTACCGAGCGGGAAGCATTTGCTGAGTTGGGCAGACCTACAGCTGCACGAAGGATCCGACCCTGCAGTTAGGCCAAAGCGGGGAGACCGGGGGCTCAAAACTCCAACCCAACCGTCTCCAGGACGCTGACCTTACCAGGTGTGCCGGTTAACCATGCGGATTTTGTCATCAAAGAAAACACGATCATTTCAAGAGAAACATCAAAAGTGCTTTATTCAAAGTGATGTCCATCGCTAGCTACACCTTCCCATCCTTCAGGTAATTTGTGGATACCGTCCCAATAGAACTTTTCTTGTTTTGAGGCACACCATTCAGAGACCCAATTTTCCACTTCTTCGTATGTTTTGAAGTGCTGCTCAGAAAGTGCATGTGCCATCGATCGGAACAAGTGGTCATCTGATGGAGCAAGGTCTGGTGAGCACGGCGCGTGGGTTCATACTTCCCAGGCAAGATCTTTTCACGTGTCTGTAACTGGTTTTGAAGTGTGTGATGGTGCGTCATCTTGAAGCAAAATTACTTTGCCGTGTCTTCTGGTCCATTCTGGTTGTTTCACGATCAAAGTGTGGCTCAAATTGATGATTTGTTGTCAGTAGCGATCAGTATTAACCGTTTCACCTGGCTTTAGAAGCTCATAATACACCACACCTTCCTGATCCCACCAAACGCAGAGCATTGTCTTCTTTCCGAAGCGATTTGGCCTGGCAGTCGATGTTGATGGTTGACCTGGATCAACCCATGGTTTTGTGCATTTGGGATTCTCAAAATAAATCCACTTTTCATCGCCAGTCACAGTTCGATGCAAAAAAGACTTTCCTTCGTGCCATTGAAGCAACATTTTACTGATGACTTATCGGTTTTCCATTTGTCTTTCGTTCAGTTGATGTGGCACCCATTTTCCTTCCTTTACAATCTTTCCCATTGTTTGTAAATGATTGGAAATTGTTTGCTGAGCAACGTTTAATCTTTCTGCAAGTTGTTTTTGAGTTTGACACGCATCTTCATCTAATAACGCTTGTCATTGTTGGTCTTCAAACTTTTTTGGTTGATCTGGACGTCTTTGTCTTTCACATCGAAATCATCACTTTTAAAGCGTTTAAACCAGCGTTCACAAGTATCTTGAGATGGAGCATGTTCACCATAAGCTTCCTGAAGTATATGATAACTTTCAGCAGCACTTTTCTTCAAAATAAAGTAATGAATTAAAACTTCCTGCAAATGCTCTTTTTTTGGCACGAAATTCGACATTTTTAAGCATAAAAATATCTGTGATGTTAACACCTTCAGAAAATTTGACACATGAAGTTTTGAAGCTTGCTGTCAACACAACAAAATAGCATACATATCAGATCGCATATATATCAACATATGTGTAACTCCAGCTATTGAGAAAAATCCGCATTATTAACCAGTGCACCTGGTAGTCAGGCAGTCTTAGTCGGAGGGGGCTGTTAATCAAATCCCATAGAATGGGCGGCTCCAGCAACAGACAAGTATTGTCTACAGCGCTGGAGGCTGGGAGTCCAGGATCCAGGTGCAAAGGGTTGCCTACTGGGGAGGCCTCTCCTGGGGTCCTCACAGGCCTTCCCTCCGCGGAGAGGGGGAGAGAGGGCTGGCGTCCCTGCCTCTCCTTCAACAGACACCCGTCCTATCAATGAGGGCCCCACTCCTGTGAGCTCCTTGAACCTCATCGCCTCCTTAAAGGCTCTCCATCCAAATATGGTCAGCCTGGGAGCTAGAGCTTCCCTATGAAACATTTGAGGGGCCACAAGTCCATAACAGGCCTTGGGGGTGAGCGCACAATGGAATACATGCACGATGCACGACAGAATTAGGTACTTACAACTCATATGCTCTTGTTAACCAACATCACCCCACCCCAATGAATTTAATAAAATAAAAGGTGTATAGCGGGCAAAATTAACCTACCCAACATGTCTTTTTCTACTGTCTAAACTTTGTACAGAGATTTTTTTTCTTCTGCCTTTTCCTCTTCCTCCCCCTCCTTCTTCTCTAGCGTCTCCTCCTTCTCCTTCTCTTTCTTCCTCTTTTGTTTCCCTGTTGCACACAGATTCTCTCCCATCCCACTTAAGCCTCATGGTAAATTAGGAAAGTTTTCTCCTGTTGTTTTTTTTAATGCCTTGAGTATTTGGGACCCTCTCTTCCATGCAAAGGGCATGATTCACAATTAACTTGAAAGAACTCAAAACATATTTTTTCTAAATAGTCCCAAGAATTCACATTCGCTCTGACCAGATCCGTCTCAACTTCGCGATAAAAACACGAGTGGAACCACAGACAAAACCTGATTTCAAGGGAGTTTCCTTCTCCCCGGTATTTAACGTAGCGAACCCAACTACACGCGCCTGGAGGTCAAGGAGCCGGACCCTCCATCAGTGTGATCCTAAACCAGTGGTCCCCAGCCTTCTTTCGGCCACGCTCCCCCCAAGCATCTCTAAAACCCTGACCCCCCCCCCCCAAGTGACATAGAATTCTTATTATTCAAAAAGTGAGCTCCTATTCCCGCGGAGGAAGCCTAAAAGGCCATGAACTTGGTCTGAACAAGCTGCCCAAGAACATGGCATCCACGAAAGAGAAAAATAAAAGAACGAAAGGACAGTGGAAGTCCTGAGGAAAACATCACTAAGAAATTGTTAAAAAATAATAATAATACGAAGTGACATGAAAAAATAGCAAAGTTTCCAAATGTATAATAGAGAACTGAAAGGCATAAATATGTGACAATATAATATATATTTATATACTGTAGATGAGGCCCCTAGACCCATAAGAAATGCAAAAAGTTCACCGTTAATGACTCATTCTCCAATCGCCCCCCTTAAAAGCCAAGCTGCCCCCCTGGGGGGCGTGTGCCCACGTG
This sequence comes from Ia io, assembly GCA_025583905.1. NCBI lineage: Eukaryota > Metazoa > Chordata > Mammalia > Chiroptera > Vespertilionidae > Ia > Ia io. The sequence goes on along the minus strand of JAJQQW010000013.1, from coordinate 796,391 downwards.
GGAACCGCTGTCCTAAACCCAAGCCACTCAGTGCGCCCGGCAGTCAGCCAACGAAAACAGCGCGTGCTCTGACGAGGGAGGGAAAGCGGACCCGGGAGAGATTTGCGGAGGGCGGGCCCCGCACGTGGGAAGACACCCGTGTTATGTCGATGGGCACGTGAAATGTCTCCCGGGGGTAACACTTGACGCTGGGTGATTTTTACCTGATGATCTGTCTTCAAAAGCTAGCTCCACGCCGAGACTCAATTTTAAAACAGGTCATGACGAGGTCCAGGAAGAAAGTGAAAGTTCACCCGATCAGCCCCCACGGCTGAAGAAGACCCCCCGAAGTGGAGGGCAGGAGGCGGGCGTTGCAGGGCCCGGGAACAGTGTCAGCAAAGCACGGAGCCCCCGCCGGTGGGCTCAGTGGGTAGAGCGGCGGCCTGCAGACGGAAGGGTCTAGGGTTTGATTCCGGCCAAGGGCGTGCACCTTGGTTTTGGGTGCCCGGCCCTGGTCAGGGGTGTGCAGGAGGCAGCCCATCCATGTGTCTCTCACAAGTAACTCTCTGTCTCTCCCTCCCCCTTCCTCTCTCTCTAAAAATCAATGGGAAAATATCCTCAGGTGAGGATGGAAAAAAGAAAGGAAGAAAAGGCATGGAGGCAGGAATGTGGCCGGCACGTCCTGGCAGGGCTTCCCGAAGGGGTGGCTGGGGTGGCTCAGCTGGCTGGGCATCGTCCTGTGCCCTGAGAGGTCCCTGGGTCGGTTCCCAGTCAGAGCGCATGCCCCGGTTGTGGGCTCCGTCCTGGTATGGGAGGGACAGGAGGCAGCCCATCCATGTTTGGCTTTCACATTGATGTTTCTCTCTTTCCCTCGTCCTTCCTCTCACTCTGAAAGTCAATTTAAAAATCTTTTTTAAAAAAAGAAAGAAAAGGATGTGACCAGAAACCACCTGGGAGCTCACTAAAGGCAGCAGGGCTGTGGCTCCGGCGATCCTGATGGAGAGGGCCCTCGGGAGGCCCTGATGCTGCGGCCGGGAGCCCCCGCTGGTGCCCGGGCACGTGGGAGGCGGCGGGAGAACAGGTGCTTGGGGACAGGGAGCCGCACTCAGGCCGGGCCCCCTGCTGAGGTCGGGTAAACAGCCCAGAAACCCGGAGCCAGTGGTTGGACTTGTGCTCAGTGGTCACCCTGAAATGATGAGACAGAGGGACAGCGCTGTCAGAGCAACGTGTCAGAAGATGGGCTGAGGGCCCTGGCCGGTGGCTCAGTGGTTAGCGTGTCGGCCCTGGCACCAAAGGGTTTCAGGTTTGATTCCCAGTCAAGGGCACGTACCTGGGCTGCGGGTCTGGTCCCCAGCCCCAGTCGGGACACGTGTGAGAGGCAACCGACCAATGCGTCTCTCTCGCATCAGTGTCTATCTCACACCGATGTCTCTCTCCCTCCCTCCCTCCTTCCCTCCCTCCCTCCCTCCCCCCCTCCCTCCTTCCCTCCCTCCTTCCCGTCCCTTCTCACTAAAAATCAATGGAAATAATATCCCTGGGTGACGATTAACAGCAACAACGAGAGAATCCTGCCTGAGGGAGCCCTGCAGCGGGCGCGCAGCGGGAGAACACGGCGTTAACGCGGGCCCTCGGAAGAACTGGAGTCTCCAGGAGAAAAATTCCACCGAAGAGGCAAACGTCGGAGCGTTAAGAGTTCGTGGCGCCTTCATGTCCAAAGGCCCTGCGGCGGGTGGTCCTTTGTTTCATAGTAAATGTCTCTGAACAAACACGTATGACCATCTCCCTCCAACATTTGGGAAACACATAGTATTCATAGATCAAGTCACGGAATTGCTTTGCCAGAAAGCACTTCAGAGAAACGCCATCACGGGCAAATATTTACACACCACTCGACTTGAAACCCGGAGCGTCGCTCCTGACAGAAAAGGCAGCATTTACAGAATTAACCAGACGGCAGAGCAGACGCAGCCATGGGGACGCCGTGGCCCTGTGCTCGGTGCCAAGAGCACCGTGGGAGGAAGGAAGGGCAGACTGAACCCAGTCCGTCCTGACTCTGCAGGCGGCGGGCGGAACCGCTCTGAGGACCCTGGCTGTGCCTCCGGGCGCGCTGTCGGGGCCCCGCTCTCCATGACGGTGAACACCCCGGCTCCGGGGACCGGAATCCCAGTGACGAGCAAGTTCCCAGGAACCGAAAGACCCTGGTGCTGATTAAAACCCACAGCCCTCCCAGCCGGGTGGTGAGCTGCTGGGTAATTGATGGATCCGAGCCTCTCCGAAGGAGCCTGTGCAGATGCGGGCGGGGCCGTGGAGACGGCGGGCCTGTGCCCTGCGGGCTCCCTGGTCTCCCTCTCTGACTAATGACCCAGCTGCGCGGCCACCATCACGGATGTCTCTGCATCATGTGGCTCCAACACCAACCAAACCTGGCCGCTCCTTCTTGCTTTTCTTTCACAGGGAGGGCCGTGCTGTGGGGAGAGAGCTGCCTAGCAGGTCCCCTGAGCCCCCCACACGCCACGCGGCCAGCCCTCAGGCTGCTCTCCGCCGCACGCGGGCAGGCTGTGCAGAGGGACACCGTGGGGGGCGGGGGGAGAAGGTGGCCTCCTACGTGCTGATCTTGCACTGGAAAAGGAGGGGAAACCCCAGGCTCGCGAGGAGGGGGTGTCCTTTTTAAAGCTCACGTGCTTGCTCATTTGTCTAGCTATCTGTACGAGAAAATGCCGCGCCCCTCTCGTCGTCCCCAAAGAGAGGGGACAGCCTGTGGTTTGGGGTCAATGTGGTCGCTATCTGAAGACTGTTTTAGTTCGCAAAGGATTCAGGGCTGAAGCCAAAGAGCACCGTTTGACACTGTAGAGTGCCCATGTTTTCGGCCAATCGTGGGTGGCGAGGACGACATGGGAGGAGAGGAGAGGAAAAGAAGGAATGGGAGGGGAGGGGAGGGGAGGGGAGGAGGCTCCAGAAATAAAGGCACGTCAGTGGCTGCCTCGGCCACCCTTCCTGGGCAGCGAGGACCCGGGTGGCCGCCCTCTCCTCAGGGAGCAAGACTTTCTGTGCTCGTGGTATTCGCTGATTAAACCGGGGGAGGATGAATGTCTCTACCCCCGGGAAGCGGCACAATGGGAGGAAGAGACACATCACTGGCCACCATTCCCTCCGTCCCCTGCAGTTTCCCGGGACCAGGGGTCTAGTTCCGGCCAATGAAAGGTGAGCAGAGTGGGCGAGTCCCGCCCAGGCCACGGTAGCAAACCCGCCCGCAGCCTTCTCTCTGCTCCTGCGCGTGTTCCAGATGGGCAGCACAGACAGGCCTCCGCCTGGGGCCCTGAGTCGCCCTGTGGAACCGAGACCCCGTGCCCGTTTATCTTGTGACTATGTGGGAGCAAGTGCTAAGCCTTTGCTCAGCTGAGTCTTCTTTCCCGTCCCTACCGGGGGCAATTCCACTCATCCTTCACAGCCCATCTCAAGCCCACCTCCTCCATGGAACCTCTCCAAATACTAACTCCCCTCGCATCGGGAGCTCTAGTTTCTAATATCTACCTTGTTTTGCCTGATTTTACTGAGCATGGAGCACAGCTCAGGCTCGGGGCCACACACACCAGGATTCAAATCCCAGCTCCAGCACGCACAGCTGAGGCCCGTGACTGAACCTCCCCAACCTCGATTTGCCCACCTGGGTAATGGGGTTATGGAGAGGTGTCTCGACATGTGAGATGCAGGTACAGAGCTTGGCGCAGGGACTGCTGTAGAGTAAGACGTGCGTGAGCCATGCGTGTTTTGGTCCTACAACCTTACACGATTGCAGAGCCCTGCCATGGGGACGGTACACTCACCCACGCCACCTGGAACAGGTGCGCTCACGGCAGCTCTCCAGGAAATGTGTGAGCCATGAACGAACTCAGAACAAAATAGATCGAAATGGATTTTTAAAAAATATATAAATTCTCTAAGATGCACAAAACGTGAGCGAGGAAGATAAAAAAGGCAATGGGCGCATGTTAACGACACCAGGTGACAGGGGAGGTGTGGGTGGATGTGACCTGTGCATAGGCGGCTGTCTGTAGGATGAGCGCAGGTGCAGGACGCTGAGGAACACGCTCCATGCCCAGCGTGCCTCCTCGATTCTTCCAGTGTTCACAGTGTTTCGATGAAACGGTTCCGATCTCTCTGAGGACGTGTACGATATCGGACACGGGGTCCTCTGTGTCTTCCGAGGAAACCACCAGTGTGACCAAGATGAGTTGCTCTTGCTGAGGAACATAAAAATAATAAAAATAAAAATAAAGCAGCGGCCTTAGGGAGCAGGCCAGGGTCTCATGGTTAGAAATCCCTTTGGCGTGTGGAAACGTGTTCCAGTACTCCTTCTTCCTGAAACTTCCCTCCCACTCGATGGGTTTGGTTTCTCCACATTTTTAAGCAACAGCGACATCACGTGGCCACTCCGGCAGCGAGCGAGCCTTCTCCCCCACGATGCATTCCCAAGGGAGACCTCAGTAGGAGCGCTGCCTTCCCTCCGGAATAAACTTACCCAAACGCATTCAGCGACGCGAGTGCAGATTCCAGCGCTTAGAAGAGGCGCCATGAATCAGCCGAGGGGTCGCCCATCCCTGAACTCTCCACCAGGCCAGTCTCTCCAGAGACTCAGCTCGTCTCCACAGCCCACGCAACCCCCCTGCCACGTCCAATTTGATTGGCAAACGCCTTCGCATGTTACCGAGCAGGAATACATCCCACGAGCCGGGTTCAGTAATGACCGTGCGAGTGCGTGTGTGGTCTCCTCCCCCATCATCACAAGCTCCCAGAACACGTGGAGACGGTCCTGTGGCCCTGCCACGTCTGTGGGAGCCCGCGTCACACACGCACGGCCACGGATGGCAGGCTCCTCCCCCCAGCGGGACCGAGGGCAGCACGGGCACTTTCTGCTCGCTCTGGTTCCCGCGGCCTCTGCCTCTCGCTGGGAGGTGTTCGCCCCCGTCCACAGGCCTGCATCACGCTCCTGCAGGCACCAGGCACTGTTGGGGTGTCACAGGGACCCCCCCAGAGTCCCTCTCCCAGGAAGCTGGCCTGCTCCTGGAGGCGGCGGATGGTGCACGGGATGGAGTGAGTGCGACCTGTGTCGGGTGCCCAGGAGCAGCCTGGCCTCCCCAGGGGACAGCTGACCAGAGACCTGAAGGGAGTGGGGCCCGTGTAGGCGGCAGGAGACGCTCTGCAGACACGCGAACTGGGACGGAGGGGTGGGGGCGGGGAGGAGAGAGGGAGGGGAGCAGGAAGCCCTCGCGTGCCCCCGGGCGCGGAGGGAAGACCTGGGTTCCTACCCCGACTCCTTCATAACTTGCTGTGCAAACACGGGCTTCGCTTCCCTCTGGAACCCTCAGCGAACAATGTCGACCAGGGCCGATGCCCGGTCACTTTAAGACTTCCTTTCGTGAAAGCCAGGACCGTGACCTGTAGTGACATCGCATGTGCGTGGGTGCATGTGTGACTAATTCCCAAAGCAATCCCAGGCATGCGTGCTGCTCTCGAGCGTGACCACACTCACACACACGCACACACACACACACACGCATGTACGCACCCACGTACGCACACACACACGGAATCCGCTCACTGTTTGAAAGGACGGACCTGGAGTCCGTGGGTCTGCAGGTTGGCTGGTCTCACACTGAGATGCTCACGTCTGCAGGCTGGTCACTGGCCGAGCGCGGCCGTTGCTGCCGGATCCCACACTGCCCTTCGGCCTCAGAACCTCTCAGGACGGGGAGCTGTTGGCTGAGGGGTTGGCAGCTGTGAGGTGCACACACTTCGTGGAGAACTGGGCCCCGTGGGGAAATTCCCTGTTGGATGGTTTCAGCCTGGTGAACGCCTGGGTTCTCGCTAAGACAGGACACACCCCACACACAGCAAGAACAGTAACCGAGCGGGACACGTTCCCGGGTAACATGTTCCTCCACTTCCCGTCACCTCTCCCACGTGGAGCCAAGCACGGACATGGACGGATTCTGCGCTGGACGAGCATCAAAGGGTTCATTGCCAAGACACGGGGAATCCGTAACATCCAGCGGCCCCGACGCCTTCTTCACTGGACCATCACTTTGCCTGGAATGTCACCAGCAGAGGCTCATTTTCTGGGCTGTCGTTATTTCTAGAAAATTCCTATTAACAAACGCAGATGCTCGCAGAGGGAGCTGCCCGCTCTACTTGGTCACAAATGCCTCTGAGGACTAAGCAAGACCGGGGAGAGGCGGGAGGTGAAGCCGGGACACAGCGCCGATGTGGGGAGGGCGGGCCCAGGCCGGCGCCATGCGGGAGGGCCCCAACGTCATAAAAAGCTTGTGCCCCCTGGTGTGTTTCTGCTCGTGTGCCAGGCTCTGCAGCTGGAGGCTCTACTCTCCTCAGGGCGAACCCCAGTGACCCCGTTTCACAGAGGAGAAAGCTAAGCTTGCCTGACCCTTCCTTACAGCTGGTTCAGAGCTGGGCTCCATGCGCAGCCCACAGAACCCCGCTGTGCAGGGCGCCAGGCCCCTCAGAGAGGAGGAAGCGGTGAAAGGGATGGAAGGAAACGGAAAACTCGACCGGTCCGGCCCTCGGTCCCGCCTTGGGCCTGCTTTCTGCGCCGTGCCTGGGCAGGGGGGAATTATGGGTGCTCAGGGTGCAGCAGGCATGTGTGTTCACAGAATGACTTGCCGTAGAACATTCTGGAACAGTGCCGCCAAGAGTAGTCAACCCCCAAAGAAGAGACAGAACAGCGTTGTGAACAAAGAGGGTGTGAATAGCAACCGTGTCGCGTCTGGACTGTGGAGCCTCGGGCAGGACACTTGGCTTCTGAGAGCCTCGGTTTCCTTGTCTGTAAAATGGGAAGAAGCACTTCCGAGGGGGATTCGCGGCAACGAAAATACAGCAAGTCAAGCTCAGTGCCCGACACACACACACACACACATATGTCAACGCATGCCCGACACACACACATGTCAACGCGTGCCCGACACACACACATATGTACATGTGTGCCCAACACACACACATCAATGCGTGTGATCCCGTCCTTTCTTTCCCCAGAAGAGGAACCAGGAAACCAGGGGAAATGAAGTTCTTTGTACCCTCCCCCCTCCTCCCCTCGACGCCCCATGAGCTGTACCCCGCTGCTCCCGCTTCCACACAGCAGATCGGCTGGTCCCCTCCTTCCCCGGACTGTCACTCCGCTGAGCGATGTGTTCATACGGCTCCCTGACAGGCCCAGCTGAGTGGAGCCCCCACAGCCCTGGCACGAGCACCCCCTCAGAGAGAGCCGAGACCCCGAGATCCCGGGCACCATGTGGGCAAGGCCCTGCTCCAGGTTCACTGGACTGAGGAACGGGGTTGGTGGGGGAGAGCTGGAGAGCCGGGAGCCCAGGAAGACAAGTCCTCCCTGACCGGCTGTCGCCCAAGTGATCCTGCTGACCTCGTGACAGGACACCTACGCTCCGCTCACAGGGGCAAGGTCACGTGGCTCATGTCCTCGAGGTAAAAGGCCAGGACCCATGTGTGGGGACAGGACACCGGCTCCCAGAGCTTTGCCCCGCCCCTTCCCCACCCGCCTCCCACGCCCTGGGGTTTGCTGACTGAGTATCTACACAGCAGGCCTGCAGCAAACACTGAGTCACAGGTAAGTGAGACGGTGGGTGGATGGGTGGATAAAGGATGGATAAAGGATGGATAAAGGATGGATGGGTGAATTTTAATCTACGTAGTTATAATCCTACCAACTTTGAAGCTGATTTTTTAAAATATATTTTTATTGATTTTATAGAGGAAGGGAGAGATAGAAACATCGATGATGGGAGAGAACCATGGATCGGCTGCCTCCTGCACACCCCCCACTGGGGATCAAGCCTGCAACCCGGGCCTGTGCCCTGACCGGGAATCCAACCGTGACCCCTGGCTCCCAGGTCGGCGCTCACCCACCGAGCCAGCCGGGGAGCAGGTTTCCATCGGGCCGCATGCACCCACAGATCTACCCGGGAAGGCCGCTCAGGGCTGTGCCTCAGCCTCCGGGCATGTGGCTCCTCAGCGGAGGCCTCAGCCCCGTGCCCCGGTCAGTCATTCTCGTGCCCAAACGCCCTCCGAGCCCCGCAGCCGCCTGGGGACAGCCGTGTCGGCAGAACACCCCAGGGGAGTGAGATCGCACGGGTGCTCGAGCACGGTCCCCGAGACGGGAAAGCACTCGTTTCCTGAGTCAGAGACGGACGCCGGGCACTGCTCTACCCGGCCCGTACGGCTTACATGCTCTCCTGCACGTTTATTTCAAAAAATTAATAACGATTTGAAGTGAAAGAAAGAAGGAGAGGGTTAACCAGCTGGCCCGAGGCCCCACCGGGAAGAATAATCCTCACCCGTGGCCTCGGGCCTCGGCGGGGGGCAGCCGGCGGATGGCCGAGCCAGTGTGGTGCTGCGGGCACGGAGACAATGAAAGAAGGAGCGTGGCCTTCACCTCCCGGCGGGCGGGTCCGCGCAGCTGCCGCACAAAGCGCGTTCTGGAGCGGCGCCTCCTCCTCGGACTGATCCGCTCCCTTACGATGTGCGCGGCGTCCTCTGGCCCCGGTGATGAAAGCCACGCAGGCGGCGGACAGACAGGCTCTCTGTGGTTCCGGGGTGGGCGGCGGCGGGGCAGTGCCGGCACCCCCAAACCCCACTCAGATCTTGGCGGGGCAGCGCCGGCACCCCCAAACCCCACTCAGATCTCGGCGGGGCGCTGGGCAGCTCCGCTCCTCCCTCTGACCTCCGAGGCCCAGACCAACCTCTTCAAGGGGCGCTTGTCTCTGTTCCCCAGCGTTTCCTGGGTTCCCGCAAGGTGGTGTCCAGACATGGCACATCCTGGCGGCTCATCTCAGTGGGAAGCGGATGAACGAGCCCGACAAAGTCTCCCCGAAGGAACCAGCAGCGGGTGCATCCGAGGCCCCGGCTCCCTCAGCCAGGAGCCCCCTAAAGAAGGGGGGCCCTCCCCTGGGGGACAGACAGGTGCAAATCCACCACAAAGAGTGCCTCCCGTTGGCATCTCTGCCCAGGACTGTGGGCTCAATAGCCCGCAGAGCAGCATTGTTTTCTAAGGGAAATAACCCGGGTCAGAGCGTGTTTAACGTGGAGCTGACGCTGACGCTCGTGCATCTGAATCACCCGACTCGGTCACTCCAACCGCCTCCAAAGCCGAGCCGCTGCCACGCCAGCAGACCGGGAGCTGGGGAGCCGCTCCGGCCCAGCCTCGCCCTCCCTCGCCCCCACCCCGCCCCCCTGACTCCCTGGGCACACGCGTGTGTCCCTGAGTGGCGTGTTCGTGGACGGGCTGCTGTGACTGGACCACACATGCAGCTTAAGGAGCAGAACGCGTTCTCTCGGCTCTGGCGCCCGAGGCCTGAAACCGAGGAGCCTGCTGGGCTGGCCCTTCTGGGCCGTGAGGAAGAACCTGCTCTGGGCCCCCTCCCTGGCCTCCGGGGCGCCCTCTCCGTGCCCCTTCACGGGGTCCTCCTCTGTGCACATCTGTCTTGTGCCCAAATGTCCCCTCTTACAAGGACCCCAGTCCTGCTGAATCTGGCCCGACCGGATGACCTCGCTGTGACGGTAGAGGCCCTGTTTCAACGTCAGGCCGTGCTCTGAGGTGCGAGGAGGCGGGACTGCAGCAGGTGATGGGGGCAATGTGACCGGCACATAGGGCTCTGTCAGAACCTCTCCAGGTGGTGACTTGGGAGTTAAGACAGAAGCAGCTTCACCCGGCCGGCGTGGCTCCATGGTTGAGTGTGACCTATGGACCAGGAGGTCACAGTTCGATTCCCAATCAGGGCACAGGCCCGGGTTGTGGCATTGATCCCCAGTGTGGGGCGTGCAGGAGGCAGCCGATCAATGATTCCCTCTCATCACTGATGCTTCTCTCTCTCTCTCTCTCTCTCCTCTTCCTTCCTCTCTGAAATCAATAAAAATATATGTTTTTTTAAAAAGACAGAAGCAACGTCAAGGCTGGGTGCTGGGATAAGTAGAGGGGTTTACGCTCAAAGCAGCACACGGTCAGGCGGATGTGCTTGCAAAGCACCATGGGAAGGTGTGGGTTTGGCTGAAACACCAAAAAGATAAATAAAATGGGAGCGGTTACTCCCTCAACGAGGCACCTGCTCCAGTCTCTCTCCTGGAATCGCTGCCCGCGGCTGTCAAGCACGGAGCGCGTGTGCGTGTCTGCGAGCGAGACCGAGTCCCCTCCTCCCTGCACGTCCCTGGAGAGGCTGTCTTTCTTCTCTTGCATCGTCTTTAAGTGTTTGTTTATCGTGTTCACTCACAATTCTCACTAGTGAGGCCGTGCTCAGTGCCTACGGCCATTCGCAGCTCCGTGCACGGTCCGTGCTCTTGCGATGGATGCGCAGGGCGAGCTGACCGAGCTGTCCCCCTCCTCAGCGGGAAGAGGGGAGAGGTCGGGGGACCGGGCCACTGGGTCCTCTCATGGCTTACCCCCTTCTTTCCGGGATGTAATGCATGCCTGGCGGATAGAGAACCCCAGGGGAGCAGAGGAGTACTGATCACTCAGGCTACCAGCTCAGGGACCCCGTGCCACCCGCCCAGGGCACCTCCCCGCGAGCCAGGCGCCAGCTTCCCAGCCAGGACCACCCAGCGGTGCCATGACAGCGCGGGGCCTCCTCCTAGTGCGAGGGCTCCTCTGGCGTTCGGGTCTCGGCCACCGAAGCAAAGCCAGGGCTCCTGTGAAGAAAGGTCACCAGGGTCAACGCTGAACACGGTGTCCCCGTGAGGGAGCCGGGGAGGACAGGACACCCTGAAGGCCTGTCGGAGGCCAGGGCCTGGGACAGTCCGAGCAGAAACAATGAGGATGAGCTCAGTGTCCCCATCGCGAGCGTCTACACTGCCTGCACCAGGCAGCAAGCTCCCCACCACTGAGCGCTGAGCATAGGAAGGAAGGCCGGGACACACACATGCGGGGGCACCCCAAGAACGGGGGCTTCTGAGGTGAGCACGCCCCTCACTTTTCCCAATCCGGAGACCTCAGATCCCTTCCTTTTAGACCCGTTCCTCCCGGAGAAGATGGCAGCCGGCAGCGTGGCAGCATGTGGTAGATCCTCAGTAAATATTAACCTCCCCCCCCATGCCCCACTTCTTCCCTCCGTCCTTCCCTCCGTCCTTCCCTCCATCCTTCCCTCCGTCCTTCCCTCCGTCCTTCCCTCCATCCTTCCCTCCGGCCTTCCCTCCGGCCCCTCGTCAGACCACAGGTGCTTGGAGCGCTAACATCCGCTCCTCTCACTGAACATAGAGAACCAGCGTCTCGGAACAAGACCCTCCCCAGCTCCCTCCCGGCGACTGAGTCACGAACACCGGGCACGGGGTGCCCCCCTTAAGCTGAGCACCCGTGGCCACACAAAGCGTTCACCTCCGTGTGCGGGTGGCTTTTACCGTGCTTGAATATTTCACAGAGAACCTTTTTCTTTGAAACACCTTCTTGTCTCGCTTTGTAAGAGAGAGTGACCTGAATTAATGTGGCGAGGCCAGAATAAAGAGCAGAAGGCAGGGGTGCGAGGCAAGCGTCGTGCTGAACGGGGGAGCACATGCAGGACTCTGTTTGCTTCCTGTCCGTGTTGTTCTGTCCAAGCATTTCTGACGTATCCCTGACTGCGCGGGTGCTCATGAGCTTAAAGAGGCAGACGGATGGATGGATGGATGGATGGATGGATGGATGGATGGATAGATGGATGGAGATACACAGCTAGACACACAGACAGATGATGGACAGATACACAGGCACCAACGCTCAGCTTTCCTCCTGGGGGAGATTGAATGCTTTTCAACCATATGTGCCCACCAGGCCAGTGTGGCCCAGTGGTTGGACCAGGCCCGCCACCATAACTCGTTCTCAGGATTGCTGTCCACCCCGGGGGAGAGGCGGCCACAGAATCAGAGGCTGTGTGCCCGGTGGCCCCAGCAGTCGCTGCGCCCTGGGCCTCAGAGTGTGGGCGGCACAGAGGCACCAGGGCCCTGGTTGGGTAGCGCCCGTGTGCTGCCGGCCTGCGGCCTGGCCCCTCTCCTGTGACGGAGAAGAAAATCAAACGCTGCTGAGCTGACACGGCCTCTGGGGAATATGTGGGTCCAAGGACGGTGAGAGGTCCCAGAAGACGGAGCCTGGAAAACGCTGGGCTCCCGCTTGGCCACCGCGGGACCTCGGTCCATGAACTTAGTTCAGGCCGGAAGGCCGTTTCAAGAAGCGATTTATTCGAAAACGGAATCACCTTTCCCATTAGACACGACGTGAATTGAATGACTCTGTCCTAGACCCCACATGATTCCCCGTTTCAACCTTTCTCCGTTGCCTGGGGTCGCCGTTCCCCGAGCACTCGCACACCCTCAGCGACATCAGCACCTCGACGGCCGCTTTACGCTGTCAAGCTGTGCTGATTGACCGTTTGGCCCGGCCACCCTCGAGCCAGACCAGACGCGCGAGCACCGCGGTCGTACTTGGCAATTACTCTTTGTTCAGCTCTTGTTCCGACAACTTCCCTTCCACGTTGCTGCTGCCACTGACCCCCTGAGGCCCGCGGTGACGTGGCGCATGTTTTTAATAACAATAAGCAGCAACAAATGCAAAGGAAACCACGTGAAAAGACTCAGTTTCCTGAGATGTTAACAGCGCGCGGTTTAGCGGTAAATGGACTCGTATTCTCGCATCTCGCCTTTGTTTGTCGCCTGAGAGACGCGTGATGGGCGGATCACACAGGGATCCCCGGGAAAGGGTCCCGGACAACAAGACATTTTTCCGTGAACAACTTGGTCGAGAGCTGGGGAGGTTCGAGCACCGAGTTTTGAGTGTAAAGGACAGAAAACAGAACTCCCGGCTGCTCAGACTTGGGGGAGGGGTCCTGAGGGGTGGGGTGCTTTCTCGGGTGAAAATGGGGGCTTCCCAGCAGGGCAACAGCACTGCAACGAGGAGGAGGAGCCGTGTGATGTTTGGAAGCAAACGAGACGCTGAGAGAAGAGGAACGAGAAAGGGAGGGTGCTGGTTGGCGCCTCCCTCTGCCTTTCGTTGTAACAGTCGGGGTGCTGGCGTCCCCGGGGCGCACACCCACATGAAGACATGCCCACAGCCCTCACTAGGAGTTAAGGACAGCACAGCCCGCGGCAGCTGCTGCAGGGAAGGGGCAGACATGAAAGCGCACCCACCACCCTCGCCTCCAGCCACAGCGGGTGAGGGCCTGGCCCACCTGTGCCTCCGCCCGGTGTGGGGGACGGAGGGGAGAACACAGCCGCTCCAGCACCTCTGCAGAAACGGCGCCGTTAGCAAACGCAGACCTTTTCCGTCGCCCGTCACACATGACCGCCAACGCCCGGCGCCCGGTAACTCACGTGCGGTTCCTCTCGGTGCTGGTGGCTGGGCCCTCGCAGGGTCTCCGAGGCTGAGCTCAGCGTCAGCGGCTGAGTCCTTGTCTGGAGGTTCCGGGGGGGACCCCCTCCCCAGCTCACCCGGGAGCTGGTGGGGTCCGTCCTGCGGTGGGAGGCCCGAGGCCTCGCTTCCTGCTGGCTGTCACTCCCGGAGGCACCCACACTCCCGGCCACGCGGCCCCTCACCACCGAGCCGGGGAGGCCGTGACGGCGCGTCTTCCCAAGCTTTGGGCACGGGCCTCTGGGTCCCGGTGGAAAGGGTTCCGTGATTAGAGCAGGTTCACCTGGCGGCCTCCCTCTTCAGGTCCACGGATTTGGGGGCTGAATTACGTCGCCAAACGCCATTCACCATGTGACCCCCTCTCAGGAGCCGCCTCGCAGCTGGTCCGAGGGTCCACCCCATCGAGGGGAAGTGAGGACACAGCCATTGGGACCGGCTCCGCCTTCTGCCTCCTGCCCCAGCGTCCTCGGCTACGCCTCCTGCCCAAGCCCTCGGACGGTTCCATCCGGCCGCTCCCACGTGGCGCAGTCCTTGTCCCGTTGGAGCCGGCCTCCCCCTCGGTCGCTGACCAGCTCCCTGGGAAACGCCCTCACGTTGACCTGTCCCTGGGTTCAAGACTCCCGTGACCATCACATCTGACTGTTCTTCTTTATTGATTTCAGAGAGGAAGGGGGAGGGGGAGGGGTAAAGGGAGAGGGAGAGGGAGAGGGAAACGTCAATGATGAGAGAGAATCGTCCATCGGCTGCCTCCTGCACGCCCCACACTGGGGATCGAGCCCGCCACCCGGGCCTGTGCCCTGACCGGGAATCGAACCCTGACCTCCTGGTTCAGAGGTCGACGCTCACACGGAGCCACGCGGCCGGGCCCAGCTGACATTTGGCCAAGCGCTCTGACACGAGGAAGGGGGGCGGGGGATGGGCCCCAACTTGTTTCTGTGACACCTGTGGGCACATCTACACGCACGTGAAACCACCACAATTCAGGTCACTTTAGGCTGATGTGTTTCTCCAATGTTTTCATGGAAAAAATAAACACTTGAGCCGTCGCTAAGCACCTGTGGGAGTCGGGCGTGGGCGTGGGAGAGGGCGCTGCCTGTGCAATGGGTGTGCAAGGATTTTTTTCTTTGAAAAACTGATAAACTCTCCTTACCGAGCACCCAGCACACCTACCATAACAGACGCTTACTGGACATTAACGCTCTTTAATAGAAACACTGGCCTTGTCGGTATTGTTACCATTGCATCCAGGTATTAACTGGTCCCTTCATTTTCATGTTTATATTTTCTTTTTGAAAAAGAATGTTTTTGGTCTGTTCATCATATGGTCTCCCTGAGCGGGCACACGTGGGAGTCGGCGGTGGAATCAGCACCACGGGTTCCATGTGGAGGAAGGATGGGTTCGGGCAGGGACTTACCATCTCGCGACCACACAATTTATAGAGAGAGAGCCGCTGTGTCCACCGTCCTGATTCATCTCATCGATACCACTCACAGGCAGCATATCCTGCTTCTGCCGGACGGACTGGAGATCAGTAAGTCTTCCAATGGGCGTGCGATCAGTCCGTGGAAATGCTGGACGCGTCAGCCACGTAATGCAGGGCCCCGTGGCGCCGACAGCACCACTGGGCAGCGCACGTTGAGAAGACGCTGGTTTTAATCAGCTGCCCCAAACGGGGGGCTCATGCCCGTCTCTCTTTCGTTTAGATTTCCAAGCGCACGCGGGAAATCAGGCACCGAGAGCCGATGGCATTCGGACAGCCATCGCCGGGCAGCCATTTCCCTGCGTGCAGTGGGTGAGCTGCGGTGCATCATGGGCTCACACCGCCTTTAAAGTGTTTCCTGATCCAAGTGTTTCACCGTCTCCGTAAGACGCTCAGTGTGCGCCTCCGTCCACATCTCCTCGCCTCCCCCCGCCCCCGCCCCCCAGTCACACGCCGTAGCGCTCAGGTGCTCCCTCCGATCGCACGGTGCGCAGCTGCTCTCCTGGAAGGAGCCAGAAAGGAGGGTCCCTTGCCAGTGGCGTCTCCCCCTGGAATGGCGACAGGCTGCGCCTGCAGTGCATTCTGGGTATTTTAGAGCCTTGTCTTTTAACCTCCTTTTCAAAAGCTGTTCCTGCCGTTTCTGCTCCTTTCCTGTTTAATTGACGGAGACAGCCTCGTATGGCCTCCTCGGGATGGAGGGGGCCGTCGCCCAGCGAAGGGATGGAGAGGCTCGGCCGTGAGCTGTTCCATGGATGAAGCCCGTGGCCCCGTAACCCTGTGATGTCCCCTCTCGGGGGACAGGCCCCACCCTGCCTGTCGTGGTCCCCCAGCACCCGGACACGCGGGGCCTAGTAGGTGAGTGAACCCCTCACCTTAACCCCCTGGCCGAGGAGTAGACACTTGACCTCGTGTATTTCTGACAGAAAGGGAGAGAAGCTCTCAGAGAGCCGGTAAGCACAAAGGGGTGCGAGATGACTCTTCATTAAAACACTAGAGGCCCGGTGCATGGAATTCGTGCTCTGGAGGGGGTCCCTCAGCCCGGCCTGCACCCATTCCAATCTGGGACCCCTTGGGGGATGTCCGACTGCTGGTTTAACTGGCATTCAGACATCCCTCTCACAATCCGAGACTGCTGGCTCCTAACCACTCACCTGCCTGCCTGCCTGATTGCCCCCTAACCACTCCCCTGATAGCCTGATTGGTGCCTAACTGCTCCCCTGCTGGCCTGATCACCCCCAACTGCCCTCCCTTACAGGCCTGGTCCCCCGCAACTGCCCTCCCCTGCTGGCCTGGTCGCCCCTAACTGCCCTCCCCTGCTGGCCTGGTCCCCCCCAACTACCCTCCCCTGCTGGCCTGGTCGCCCCCAACTGCCCTCCCCTGCCAGCCATCTTGTGATGACATGGGTGCAGCCATCTTGTGACCACATGGGGGCGGCCATCTTGTATGAGGGCATGATGGTCAATTTGCACATGCCTAGGTTGTGGGCTCAGTTCCCAACAGGGGGCGTGCAGGAGGCAGCTGATCAATGTTTCTCTCTCTCCTCCCTTCCTTTCTCTCTAAAAATCAATAAAAACTTTTTTTTATTTTAATGTGTCCTGAAGGCAGCGTCAGTGGGGCTTGACAATGGGCTGGGCCTGGGAGAAGGGAAGAATGGATGCCCCAGGGCCTGGCCGGCGCCCTGTGAGGGCCCCCTGTCCTAACGAGAGGGAAGACGAGGAAGTGAGATGAGGTTGAACAGGGCCCAGTGCTGGGCTAATGTAGTCCCAGCATGAGTCATCACTGCCAGCTTCCTAAAAACATCGTTAAACCCTTCACACCCGGCCCACATGGCTCAGTGGTTGTCCACCAGGCGCACGCCGTCCCGTGTCCACCAGGCACACACCATCCCGTGTCCACCAGGCGCACGCCGTCCCGTGCCCACAAGGCGCACACTGTCCCGTGTCCACCAGGCGCACCCCGTGATGTGCGTGTTTTGACAGGGAGGGGAGACCCCTTCATTAATGTGGAGGTTATCTCCATGTGTGTCTGTGTCACTTTGTAAATGTAAAGAATTCCTGTTTTAACACTTAATCGTTTGAGTCTCGAGTGCACCTGTTTGGGGGGACGGGGGGAGGGGGTCAGACCTAACAGGGAAATGCTCTGTCGTGGGCTTTCTTTTCCCAAAGTCTCCCATTGTCGGCCTCTCATCCCTCCTCCTGGAGCCTCAACTGGCATTTTCTTCTTTCTTTTAATTTCCTGGTTGTTGCTGTTTTATTTATTTTTTTTATTTCAGAGAGGAAGGGAGAGGGAGAGAGATAGAAACCTCAACGATGAGAATCGTTGGTCAGCTGCCTCCTGCACGCATGCCCCCTACCAGGGACCAAGCCCGCAACCCGGGCATGTGCCTGACTGGATGGAACCCAGGACCCTTCAGTCTGCAGGCCGAGGCTCTATCCACTGAGCCAAACCACCTAAGACCACTTCCTGGTTTTACATGAGCCCCAGCCGTGACTCGGCGAGCAGTGGGAACGCGGTCAGGGAGCTGTGTCCGCCCTGTTGAGGCACCTGCTCGCTCCATGCTCGGTGCCTAACCAAGCGCAGCTCCCGGCACAGGGACGGCAGCACGAACAACAGAGCGAAGGCCAGCCCCCCTGACGGGAAAGTGCCCGCCCATGGGTCACCGTCCACTCTGGGAGGAAGTAAAACAATTACAGGACCTGCTTGTCCCTATTCGGGCACCGTGGCAGCGTCCAAGCTCCCCCAGACCAAGGGCAGCGTGATCAGCCTCCCTCTGCACACAGAGCAGGAGGGAGTTTAAAATACCCGCCGTGACCTTCAGAACAGAGCAGCAGCCGTGAGCAGATGAGCGGGCGCTGGCCGGCAGAGATAACCAGGAACGCACCGCGTGAGCATATCCAGGGGGTGGTAGTTGTTCCCATAAAAGAAAATCTGAACTGGCAGGTCGATGTTTCTCCTCTCTCTCTCCCTCTCTCTCTCTCTCTCTCTCTCTTTCTCTCTCTGATTATTCCTGTGACTTCACTCATCTATAATAATAAAAGTGTAATATGCTAATTAGACCGGACGTCCTTCCGGATGAAGCCGGAGGCTGGAGAGAAGCCCAGGTCCTGGGTGTCAGAAGGAAGCCAGTGCTGGCAGCCGGGGGAAGGAAGGCCTACTCTTGCATGAATTTCATACATCAGGCCTCTAGTCTATATATATATATAAAAGGCTAATATGCAAAGTGTCCCCTCAGAAGTTCAACCGAGAGACCAGGAGTTCAATCACTCGCTACGACATGTGCTGACCACCAGGGGGCAGCATGGAATGAAGGAAGACCACGGCCAGCAGCCGGAAGGTCCCGATAGGCCCTGATCGCCGGCCAGGCCGAGGGACCCTACCCGTGCACAAATTTCATGCACCGGGCCTCTAGTACAGTATAGAAAGGAGGTGGCGGCTTTGCATTTTTAGGGTGAATCTGAGTGATATTCACAAACTGGAAAGTTCAGATTCTCCAACTACTCAAGACACCTGACCTACGCAAAGGGAGTACAATACTCTACCCACGCACAACGCTGTTTTGGTCATTGCTGTAAAGTCTTAAGCAAAACCGCGCAGCCCTCGCACCTCGCCCATTACCCGCACGCGCCCTCGAGCAAGGTGTGAACCAAGTCTCTCCGGTTGCTGGGAGGGACGGCTCGGCGGCGGGAAACGCCGATGAGGTCAGTGTTGAAAATCGGTTGCTGTTGATTTAAAATGCCTGGTCGGCTACTTTTATCCCATAACCGCCTCCTTAAAGGGGTCTCGCACATCCACGTGAATATTCATCAGGCTGCGCCGCTCGGATTTCAGGGTTCTCTGACAGGACCTGGAGAATTACTCAAACTAATCCTCCCCCAGGACCCTGTCCTTGCTGTTCCCCTGCGTGCAAAGCTCCGCCCCCAGAGACAGCCGCATCGTTTCCGCTTCATGGAGCCGGGCTCGGCTCAGACACCACCCCCAGGGACACCCCCTCTCTGCTCCCCGCGCCCCCCGCCCCCCCCGCAGCGCCGTCTCGCCGTCAGCTCTTCCCATCGCCCCGATCACATTCTTTGCGGACCTTCTACCTGGAACTACCATGACCCCATCCAACTGCCCAGGTGTACAATGCCAATCACATGTGTATACATGCATATGCTTCACTTATGCTTAATAGCACACACATGTACCTCATGTGGGTGGCTACTCCGTGACCCTCGGAGCAAATAGAAATAGTCTGATGGGGGGCTACGCACTGCGACCAGGGCCATGGCGCTCGGAGATCCGGGAGCTGCACCTCCCGAGCGCCGGGAGGAGCTGCAGTGGGGACCATGATGCCCGTCACTCGCCGAGGATGTGCTTGGGCTGCATCTCCCGTCGCCCTCCATCAGCTCCCACTTCCCTCTGAGAACTCAGTGACGCATCGTGCGACCCAACCCCCCGAAAGCGCCCTCGCAGGACGGCTCCGTGCCCGCTGCCCGCTCGGCGGGACGGGCGGCACCTCTATTTCTCTTGTTGCTTTCCTCAGCACACACACCGGTGGCCGACGGGTTTATACGCCTCCCTTCCTGCCGTTTCCTTGTTCTGATGTCTGGGAGCCACGGCTCTGACCTCAGGATCTGAGCCGGAGCCTGGAGCCCCATCGGTGTAGCTGTCGCTCTGATTGGCAGCTTCCTCTCGGGGCCGTTAATGTGGAAATCAGCGTCCCGTCCCCATGTTAACCGGCCTCAGGAGAGGAACGGTGTCCCCAGGCAGCGTTCTCTGCGGAAAAGAGCGATGCTGCAGGAGACCCCGCGCACATCGAGGCGAAGGCCCGTGAAGCATGAGGGTTCTGGGGGGGATGGGGGGGCGTGCAGAGAGGCTGCAGGGTGCCGTGGGTCCGGGGGAAGGCGCGGCCGTCATGGGGGTGCGGGTGAGGCTGCGGGGTGCCGTGAGCCCGGGGGAAGGCGCGGCCGTCATGGGGGTGCGGGTGAGGCTGTGGGGTGCCGTGGGCCCAGGGGAAGGCGCGGCCATCATGGGGGTGCGGGGAGGCTGCGGGGTGCTGTGGGTCCGGGGGAAGACGCGGCCGTCATGGGGGTGCGGGTGAGGCTGTGGGGTGCCGTGGGCCCAGGGGAAGGCGCGGCCGTCATGGGGGTGCGGGGAGGCTGCGGGGTGCTGTGGGTCCGGGGGAAGGCGCGCCATCACTCGGGTTGGCACTCGAGGAGTTAAGCTTCAGGAGCGAAGAACCGCAGCCTGACCTCCACCTCCAGGCCCAGCCGGCGTGGCCTCATTAGCTGTGGAGAAATCTGGGGCTCGGGCCCCATGCCAGCAGACGTTAGGAAAACGGCACAGAAAACCGGCCGCAAACAGAGAGCCTTTACCAAGTCACAGGAGCGGAACAGGAGCCACGGCCGTATGACCTTCACGGCGTTTCCCAGTTTCCCACTTTTTCTTTTTTTCTGGACCCTCTACCGTCTGACACTGAATTCCTCTCCGTCAGCTTCCTCTTGTTCCTTTTTATTTTTAATCTGTTTGTGGTCTCTCAAATCCTTCAGATGCTTTTGCTGCAGTGTCTGTATTTTCAGGGTATTTTTTACTAATGAAACGATTGCATATTCATTATGGAAGCAATGTCCTACAAGGCGAAAGGCAGACGGTAATAACGAGCCTCCCACGTGGCGAGGTTTTCCTACGACTTTTACAGAGATGCGTGGGCTTATGAGTGAGTCCAGTCATACACACACACACACACACACACACACACACACACACACACACACACTTTTAAACAGAGGATTGCGTGTGCAATTCCTCAGCTTGCCTTTTTAAACGTACGCACGTGTATTGTAGTATCTCCACCTTGTATTTATGTAGACGGTATGCCTTTCTCTATGGGTGTTTTTAATTTTAAAAATTCTAACATGCCCTAGCTCAGTGGTCAGCAAACTCATTAGTCCACAGAGCCAAATATCAACAGGACAACGACTGAAATTTCTTTGGAGAGCCAAATTTTTTAAACTTAAACTTCTTCTAACGCCACTTCTTCAAAACAGACTCACCCAGGCCGTGGTATTTTGTGGAAGAGCCACACTCAAGGGGCCAAAGAGCCGCATGTGGCTCGCGAGCCGCAGTTTGCCAACCACGGCCCTAGCTGGTTTGGCTCCGTGGACAGAGCGTCCGCCTGCGGACTGAAGGGTCCTGGGTTCGACTCCCAGTCAGGGCACAGGCCCGGGCTGTGGGCTCGATCCCCAGGAGGGGGCGTGCAGGCGGCAGCTGATCCATGATTCTCTCTCACCATTGGTGCTTCTATCTCCTTCTCCCTCTCCCTTCCTCTCTGAAATGAATAAAATATGTTTAAAAATAAAATAAAACGCGGTCCTTCAGCCCCCTGTGTGCTGTGCTAGCCCGGCGTGGGGACCCTCAGCCATCGCGGTGTCCACAGGGGAAGTGACGCCGTCCCCCGGTCACTCAGGCGGCCGGTCAGCGCCCGCGCGGCTCCGCGGCACCTGCCCCCGGGCGTCCACCAGGGCTGCTCCTGGGGGAGACGCGTTTTCTTTCTCGGTTGAGCTGCTTCTTCATCAGCCAGCCTTCCTCCAGAGCAGTCCGCGTGCCGGGGACGCAAAGCGGACAAAGAATGTGTGCACACAGAGACGGCCGCCCAGACCTCCGGCTCCCAGAGCCCAGGGCAGAGCCGTGTTCTGTGGAGCAACAGCTCCCCCCGGTGGCTCCGGGTTACACCGCCGAGGCTGGTGATGGCCCAGCCCCGCACGGACCAGCCAGGAGGCGATTGCTGAGCGCCTCCATCTGGGCTCTTCTGAACACCAAAGGCCTGGGTTTGGTGGCCTCAGAGGCGGGCAGTCGCGTTCCCGGCCTCCCCGGCCTCCCAGCTCGTGGCTCTCCTGTCTGCAGAGGCCTTTGCCCAAACGCAGGAAAGAGCTCTCCTGCCTCGTCCCCGGAGGAGCAGGCACCACACCGCCTGCCGGTGGAGGAGCAAGGAGGTGGGGGCGCACAGCCTGCGAGAGGCCCTGAGCTCGGCGAGGAGGGGGCGCATTTCGTGCTTCAAACGGGAATCCGGGGGATGGAGAGGATGAGGCCAGGTCAGCTCTGCGAGCTGCGCTGAGGGCGCGGCGTCGGCAGTGTCGGGCTGGTCTCAGGGCCCGGATGCTTTTCACTCTGTGAGTAAATGAACGCCTGGCGGGTTGAGTGTTGACCTTTGAACCAGGAGGTCAGGGTTCGATTCCAGGTCAGGACACAGGCCCGGGTTTGGGGCTCCTCCCCAGCTGGGGGCGTGCAGGAGGCAGCCGACCCACGATTCTCTCTCATCATGGATGTTTCTATCTCTCCCTCTCCCTTCCTCTCTGACATCAATAAAAATATTTTTAGAAATGAAGGAATAAGCGAGGGAAGGGACTGGGGGTCTAGGCCGTCCATCCACGGGGCCTGCAGGGAAGGGTGAGGGACCTGACGGCGCCCCTCCCGGTCGCTCCTGCACCCGCAGGAGGAGGCTCAGCAGGGCCGCATGTCGGAGAGCAAAGCAGGCAGAGCCCCCAGCGTCTGGGACTAAATCATCGTAAGTTCCACATCCGTGTGGTTAACACTGAAAACCCCCGTGTGTGGCTATCGAATGCGCCGACTGAGCTGTGGCGGGCGCCCAGCGGCTGGCCCATCGCCGAGTGGCCGGGAGAAGGATCCGGGGCCTGGGACGCCTGGCAGCCCCCAAGGTCGTGGCAGCCCCCAAGGTCGCGGTTCATACGTCACTCCCTTTGCCCCCTGGGGCCTGGAAGCAGGCTCAGAGGTCAGACTAAGGGCCTTTGCTATAATCTTGCTCAATGGTTTTGCATACGCTGTAGTCCAAATTGCTTATTCATTTCAAATAAAACATTTGCAACAAGAAACTGGTATTCAATAGAAATAACATTCTTGAATATCATTTTAGGAACCAGTTACATAAGAAAAAATATGTTATTTAGGAGCTTTTGCTATAAAATATTGATACAGTGCTAGCAAACAGAGCAAAATATGTAAAGCTACTGTCCAAACAACATCACCCTCCTCTCCTCTGGATCCCCTGGATCCATTTGGAGGGTGAGGGGGGTGTAAAACAGTCTTTAAACCACATAAAATGGCATTTTGGCATAGCCTGTAAAAAGTGTCCAAAAAATGACTATTTCCAATTCATATAACTGTGTATTGTCCTGTAGCCTTGCCAAAAAACACTAAATGCAGTAAAATACGATATTCTCGGTAAATGTCACACGTTTGATATTCTAATTACATGGAGACGCCGAGACCTCCACGCCACTTTCCTCCTGAAACTGTAACGAGGACCAGCGCATAAGACTTACAGCAACAATACCCGTGTGTGGAGATCATTGCTGGCCACGCCCAGCAAATGGTGACGTCTTCAGGAGATGCGTGTTACACGGCGTCCGTGTGATTCTCACTCTCTCCCTGCGTGCAGTGGGCGGTGTCCGTGTTACAGCCGGTCGCAGATGGAAACGTGTGCGTGCGAATCTGTGAATGACCCCGTCCTCTGTGTGGATGGGCTGCAGTCTAGACAGAACACAGCCTCGTGGGGTTGGGCACTGCTGAGCTGGGAGGGGGGGGGGGGGGGTCAGGACACACACCCCTGCCCCCTCACGGCCTGTTGCAGAGTGTGCGTGGCATGGAGGCGACGCTGCCCCCACAGCGCCCCGAGGGACGCGCACCGGGAGGACACAGCCCCGCCCCCGTCCTCACAGGTGACTCCCCTCAGGGTCAGAGAGAGAGGCAGGTGCCATCTGGGCCCAACACAGAGCCTCCTGCTTCCCTCCTGATGGGTGCCACCCGCCTACCTGCCCCACTGACCCCTCACATCCCGGTGAAGGCACGGCTCAGAAATAAGACCATTGGCATGAAAACCAACTCGAAAGCCCTCTCTCTGAGTATGTCTGATGATCTCAAGGAAACCTTTAAAACGCTGTGACGGGCCCTGACCGGTTTGGCTCAGTGGATGGAGCGTCGGCCTGCGGACTGAAGGGTCCCGGGTTCGGTTCCGGTCAAGGGCAGGTACCTTGGTTGCGGGCACATCCCCAGTAGGAGGTGTGCAGGAGGCAGCTGATCGATGTTTCTAACCCTCTATTCCTCTCCCTTCCTCCCTGTAAAAAAATCAATAAAATATATTTAAAATAAATAAATAAATAAAACGCTGTGACGGGCCGTCCCTTTGAACAACGCGGCGGCACTTCCTCAGAGGGAATGGCTCAGCGGCCTCCCTCGCCTGCGCCGCGGTTCTCACTGCCTCCCCAGCACCAAGGCCTCGTGTTCTGGCCGTTGTCCCCCTCCTGCCATCCCCTCAGGAGCCCACCTCGTCCACGCCGCCCTCCAAGATCATGCAGCGCCCCAAAGAAGCCCAAAACCCAGGAAGGACCCGACGGCGCCCCCTCCCCTCCGTTCACTGGCGAACACCTGATGCACACGCTCCGCGTGGCTGGCTCTGAAGACGAGGTGATGGACTGAACGCTGTTCCTCCCCAAAACACACGTCCCCCGGGAGGCGCTGTCACGCGTCACCGTTGCCTCCATCTCCTACGAAGGAAGCAGGACACACCCCGTCTCTCAACCCCCAAGAGGAAAGAGGCCGAGGCCCTCATGACGGGGCAGGTCACACTGCCGCCATCGCCTCCCATGAGGGACGCAGCTGCCGACCCCGATCCCGGCCCAACATGGGCCAGCCCAGGCCCGCCACCAGGAGAAGACGACAGAGAGCGCTGGCTCGGGCACGCGGGGCAGAGGAGCATCGCGACGTGCGGGCAGGTCGGTCAGGACCCGGTTTCTGACCACGTGAGAGAGGAGCGCAGCACCTGACCGTACGAGAAAGATGGCGGCCGAGAGGGTGTGAGCAGGGGTGCGGAGGGGAACGGGGACTCGGAAGGATGAGGGAGGAGCGTGTCGGATTTAAGCTCAGAGAGGTCATTCGGGTCACGGGGAAACTGTAGCGTGAGAAAGAGCAGGTCTGCCCGGCCAGCCGGCGTGGCTCAGTGGTTGAGCGTCGACTGATGAACCAGGAGGTCACGGTTCGATTCTCGGTCAGGGCACATGCCTGGGTTGCAGGCTCGATCCCCAGTGTGGGGCGTGCAGGAGGCCGCTGATCAATGATTCTCTCTCATCATAGATGTTTCTGCCTCTCCTTCTCCCTCTCCCTCTCCCTCTCTGAAATCAATAAAAATATATTTGAAAATAAATAAATAAATGAAAGAAAGAAAGAAAAAGAGAGAGAAGGAAGAAGAAAGGAAGAAGGAAGGAGGAAGGAGGAGCAGCTCTGTGGGAGCTGGAAGAGGTGAGGATGTCTGTCCGAGGATGTGTGACCGAGGATGTCTGCCCGTGACCGAGCATCCGTCGTAAGAACATGCAGACCAGCAGTGGAGCAGTGCCCGCTGACCAGCTCCTCGATGGGCATCGGAAAGGGAAGCTGAGCCGTGACCGGGATTCCTGGTCAAGGCAAGGAAGGAGGATAATGAAGGAGCGTTCGCCAAGGAGTGGATCTTGCACCCTCACTTCTCAGCGCTGCCACCGATCGGCCCTGTTAGCCCTCCGGCCACCGCCGCACTTGTGGCTCCCTTCCCTCCCGCACAAGAGAGCCTGCGGCCGCTCAGGGAGATGGCTCATCCCCCATCCACGTGATGCACTGGGAGCTGAGCCAAGCTCACAGCCGCTCCCTTCTCTCCTCACCGTGCTGTGCAGCCCATCCGAGTCCCTCGGAGTCAAGCCCCGGGTGGACATGCCGTCCCCACACGAGGTTCCATCGGCCAGTCACCTCAGGGCTTGCCAGGCGGACTGCGCACGCTCAGCTTTTAGGGCTAAAGTAGCCGGCAGGTGCCAGGGCCACAGCAGAAAACAACGACCGCGGAAGCTCAGCGCCGCCCGGCACCCATGGGACGCGTGTCTGGCTTACACACACAGATAGCGTCTCTTAAAGCCAAACTGCAGATGGAAACGCGTGAAAAAGAACAAGAAGCCCTTTCCCTAGAGCCCGTCGCACACGGCGGCCACGCGTGCAGGGAGCTGCCTCCGCCTCTCGCTGCCACCGGAGGCCGTTGCGGTTAACGTGCGGCTCTGCCCGCGACGTGGGCACCGTTCCCGCAGCAGGCGGTTCCCGCGGAGGCAGGGCCTGCCGACCGAAACGGGGGGCACTGAGTGAAACTACAGCCCGCTTTGTGAGCGGACCCCTCTCCGTGGCAGCCACGCCTGAGGACGGCCCTCTGCGGCCGCGGGAGAGGAAGCACACGGATGTCCCGGTGAACACGGACACGGTGGAGCGGCTGTGGTCACTGCTCCTAACGCTGCGCCCCCACGGACACACCGGGCGTGGCTGCCTCGTACCCTGGACAGGCCTCTGGAAGGTCATTATCATTATCATTATCATTATTATTATTATTATTATCCTTTCTCTCTCCTCTCTCTCTTTCTTTCTTTCTTGCCACCAGAGAGCTGTGTGCTCCGCACCCTCAGAA
Organism: Ia io; assembly: GCA_025583905.1. Classification (NCBI taxonomy): domain Eukaryota; kingdom Metazoa; phylum Chordata; class Mammalia; order Chiroptera; family Vespertilionidae; genus Ia; species Ia io. The sequence goes on along the minus strand of JAJQQW010000013.1, from coordinate 770,080 downwards.
TAAGGCGTTTGCGTGGCTGCTCGGCGATGTGATGGGAGGATCCCGGGAAATGTGTCGCCAGCGCATCTGGAATCCTGACCCCGGTCACCCCGTGACGGGCATTGACTCAGAAACAGACGCACCTCGTCCCCCTCTCGCCGCCTCATTCAGTGAGCGCCACGTGTGAGGAACGGGAGGGGATGTCCCACGGCCGGCCCGCCCACAGCCCGGCCACATCTAGGCGACGGCTCGGGTGCGAGGGCCGCCTCCTCCCTGGCTCGGCGCGGCAGATGCCGGAAACACTCCTCCCCCAGATTTGGCCTCCAACATGCGCCCAGACACGCCCAGGTCCCCCGCAGCACGTCACCCTGCCAACGCGATGCCCTGAACTGTCCTTGAGACGCACGGCCCAGGCCCACGGGCGGGCTCCACGCCGCCCCGGCCGCTCTGGCGTGTGGGCATCCCTCGGGGCCTGGGCTCTGGCTCTCCTCGCGCATCACGTGCCATCAGGGGCACCGGGAGCCATGGCCAGGCCGTTGTGGGCCCAGAGCTCCCGCTGGCATGGACGTGCCATTTTACCTTCGTTTTCTCCTGAACCTCTGCTCCGCTCCTTTCTGACACCTAACACGGTTGCCACGGAGACAACCAGGAGCTGGTAGGTAACGCTGGACCGGAGAGAAGGACCGGTCCCTGCTGCTCCCGGGCAGCAGCCGCAGTCCCCTCAGGTCGGGCGTGACCGCAGCGTCCAAACAAGAACCTCGCAGATCCCCGCCTCCTGCTCTCACCGGCCCCGCGCCCGGGGCGCAGCTCCCGGCTGCTCCAGGTCAAACAGAGAAAGTCTGGGGACAGCGATAGCCCCCGACCAGCTCGGCCCCCCACCTGCCCTTCTGTGGGCTCAGCCTCTCGCTCCACCCCGGCAGCTGGACGGCGTGCACTTAAGCAGCGCTTCACGCGCCTGGACCCCGAGCCACAGTCCTGCCGGCGGGACACGCGCCCCCGGCTCCCTCTCTGGGCATCGCCCACACGCGGACTCTGCCTCCCGAGGCGGAAACCGTTTTGCTGGAGACACGGGTTCACCCACCCCTTCCGGGACCAGGAGAGGCCAGGCGTGCGCTGGGACCTCCCGGGAGAGGGGACGAAGGCCCTACTTCTGCTCTTGTTTAAAAACAGAGAAACCCAAAATACTAGTGTTTCATGGAAGTCAGATTAGAGCCGGAAGGCCGAGTCACCAGCCCCGCCCCAGCCTCCTCCTCGTCCTGGTCCGAGTTGCAGGCCGCGGGGCGTTGGGGCGTCCGCACGGAGCACCTGTGCCGAGGGAGAAGGAGCAAGGCCGTCGGGCCGATGGCGTCGCTGACGGGTCGGGGGCCGGTGCACCTCTCGCCACGCGCTGGGTTGGCTCGGACACGGGAAAACGTGATGGTCTTTTTCGTATAAATTATTAAATCCCTCCGATCCAGAGGGCATGTCTCAGTCTTGGTGAAAGAAGGAAAAATTCTGAGTAACAGTTTAACGGTATGGATTTTAAAATCACTTTATCTGTAACGGGTCGAATAAAGCTCGCGTGCATGTTTTCAATTGTAGAAGCTGACGTTGCTCCTCAGAGGCTGAGAGTGAGCGGGGGGGAGGAGAGCTCGCAGGGCGTGAGCATCTAGGGCAGAGCAGGCAGAGGGGCCAGGAAGGAAGGGAGGAGGAGGCCGAGATGCCGCTGCAGGAGTGTGGACGGAGCACCGGATGCTGCCCGGCCCCCAGCGGCCAAGCGCCGGGCCGGGGAGGTGGTGATGCGGCCTTCGGGGCGCTGCCCTCCCGCAGAGCAGGCTCAGGGCTGGTGGTGAGGAGCCTGTTGTCGTGTGTGAACTGAGGAGCAGCTGAGAAAGGCCTTGCCACCGCCCTCGGGGAGGGAGCCCGCAGCGCGGTCGGTGTTGAGACAGCAAGAGCAAAAGGCGGTGTCTTCCTGTTGTCGTAAGATTTGTTACTGATTTTTAGATAAAGAAGAAGGGAGAGGGAGAAAGAGAGAAACATGGATGTGACCGTGAAACATGGATCAGCTGCCTCCTGCACGCCTCCCACCGGGATCGAGCCTGCAGCCTGGACACGTGCCTTGACCAGGAATCGAACCCGCAGCCTCTCGGGGCACAGCCAGGGCCAAAGGTCTGGTCTTTATCTCGGACCCATGAGTGTGTTTCCAAGTCCCCCCAAAACCGTGGCCAGCGCATTGTGTGCTCTGCCCACGTTCCGGGGAGAGGTCCGTGGCTTTCATAAAGCCCGTGGTCCTCTCAGGAGCCCAGGGAACCGGTCACGGGAGGTGATGGTCAGGGTCCCTTCCCCGGGCAGGGAGACCGTTCCAGTCAAGGCCTTGGTCCAGCGGGGGCAGGAGAGGACCTCGCCCCAGGAGGCCGTCTCCGTGTAACCCGTCCTGTGCAGGACACCTGAGGGCCAGTTGAGACCTTGGTAACGAACAGGAGAAGCATGAGGGGCTGGAGGCCCGGCCGCCCTGCATGCCACCCCCAAACACTTGGCAAATGCCCGTGACCCCCAGCGCACGGCGGTCCTGCTGGGACAGCCCGAGGGGGTGGGTTTAGAGAGCGACACTAAACCGGAGGTGTCCCGGGTGAAGGCTCCTTCACGCCCTCGAGTGAGGTTCCCCCGATTATTTCATCCGTGACCACCGGAGAGAGAGGCACAGGCCTGGTGAGCTACCCTCCCAGCTGCCAGGACCGACCCCCGCAGGCTCATCTGAGTCGCGGGGGAGGGGAACCAGCTGACAATGAGAGAAGATGAAGACGTTACAACTTCGCGGTTCAACTTTGAGCGGACATTGGTGGCTCTCCCAGCTGCTGTGTCTGCCGCGGCGGGAAGTGGCCGTGATTTATGGCGCCACCTCCACAACCTCGATGCTCTCGCTCCCCCCCACCCCCCGCTGGGAGCAGCAACAGCGAGGTTAGCTGCTGGGTGGGCGGCGGCATGGACAATGCCCCGTGTCCGTGCTGGCACAGCTGCAGCGTGAGGCGGGGAGCAGGGACGTGGCCCTGGCTAAACCCTGCCCCACAGCAACCTCCCCAAGGCCCAGCACTTTCCGGAACAAGCCGTACTCGAATGGAAAAGCACTCGGAATTGTGTCAGAAATTGTCTCCTTCCCATCCCTCACAAACGTGCCAACTTTACGCCCATTTGTATTTTGTATGTTAGTAAAAGCCAACATTAACTGTCCATGCACACGCCAGCCCTTTCTACATGCTTTACAGTCACTGCTTCATGCTTTACAGTCACTGCTTCATGCTTTACAGTCACTACTTCATGCTTTACAGTCACTGCTTCATGCTTTACGGTCACTGCTTCATGCTTTACGGTCACTGCTTCATGCTTTAGTCACTGCTTCATGATTTACATTCACTGCTTCATGCTTTACAGTCACTGCTTCATGCTTTACATTCACTGCTTCATGCTTTACAGTCACTGCTTCATGCTTTATATTCACTGCTTCATGCTTTATATTCACTGCTTCATGCTTTACATTCACTGCTTCATGCTTTACGGTCACTGCTTCATGCTTTACGGTCACTACTTCAACTAGCCCTCAGCGTGTCGCCCGTTGCCACCCCCTACACGGATGAGAAGACTGAGGCGCAGTGAAACGGCTCGCGGGGCCAGAAGCCCAGCAGGGGCTCTAACCAAGGCCCTGCGCTCCTGCTGCTCCATCAGCCGATTCTCCTTCGTCACCTCCGTCAGCGCCGTAGCCTGTGTTTCCTCCCACACAGCTGGCCCGGTCGGAGCGGGGCCCATGCTCTGCCCCGCTGAGGAAGGAGAGTGCATGCCCAGAGAACATGCTTTTTGTCTTCACAGTCACAGCTGGTCTTTGTTTGTTTGTTCTGTCTTGTTAATCCTCACCTGCGGATATTTTTCCATTATTTTTTTTTTTAGAGAGATGGAAAGACAGAGAGAACATTGACGTGAGAGAAACACATCGATGGGTTGCCTCCTGCATGTGCCCCAACCAGGGCCTGGGCCGGGGAGGAGCTGCAACCAAGGTACATGCCCTTGACCAGACTCGAACCCGGGACCCTCTGATCTGCAGGCTGACGCTCCATCCACTGAGCCACACCGGCCAGGACCACAGCCTGTCTTCTTGAACAGGGTCCAGGTGGGAAGTTTGTCTCTGCAGATCTTCCATTTATGCTAATCACATTTGCATATGTTTACATCTCATTTCCCCCAGATGAAGGAGGAGGAGGAAGCCACTGCCTTCTAAACATGGGGCTGGGGGCACTGAGTGAGTGTAATGGTCCCCGTCTCATGAACTGGGAGACGGAAGCCCAGGAAAGTTAAGGGCAGCCCTGGCCAGTGCACCCAATGGTTAGAGCACCAGCCCCAGCACCGAAGGGTAGAGGGTTCAAGTCCTAGTCAAGTGCACGCACAGCACCTGGGCCGCAGGTTCAATGCCGGCAGGTCAGGGAGCGTGTGGAGGCAGCCACGCGAGCTCTCCCTCTCCTCTCCCTCCCTCTTCCTTCCACTCCCTCGTGATCAACGGGGAACATCCTCGGGTGGGTGAGGAGTAACAGAAAGGACATGAGGGCACTTCTCTGGCCTAACTGCGTGCCAGGGCGCAGAGCGCGCCGTGACCCCCCTTCCCCGGACTGCGCAGTGCGTGCAGGTCCTGGTACCTCAGAGCCTTACCCTCCATCCTGGACCCGGACGAGGGGGAGGAGAGGCAGGAAGGGAAGAGCCGAGGAACAGAGGAGAGCGAGCGGCTCCGAGCTCAGCATCCCCGAGACCTCGAGAAACTGCTCCGCCCAGGCCTCCTGCGGCCTGAGGTCAGAGATCGGACACAGAAGTCACAGCAGCCCTGGGCGGCTGCCTCCACACCAGCTTCTTCTCTGGCAAAGAGCCCAGCTCCCTCCGGGCCTGGCAAACGCACAGCCTGTGTGAGGCCGTCCGTCCGCCTCCCGATGCCAAGGACGAGGTCAGGGACGCGCCGCCCCAGGTCCCCTGCCCACAGCGCCGCTGGGAGATGCTGGGCTCCGGGAGAGGAGGGAGGGCCCAGCCTCTGCTTCCCCCGATAATCCCCCACCCGGTCTCCCCCCTTTCCCTTCACTGCAGAGTTCTTGAAAGTCAATTCAGAGCTCACCGTAAACTCTTTTCTCCCAGAGAGAGACAAAACAAAACAAAACAAAACAAAAGCCATTGTTGTGTCTAATGGAAGCACTGGCTGTGACTGGATCTGTAGCGGCAACGTGTCAAAATGCCAAAAAACTGTGTCAAAAATAACATTTAAAACAACTCGGGGGAGACCTGCTCCCGTCCTAAATGAGTTTCCCATTTCTCTGTGCTGAAATGGTTCGTCTCCTCTCCGGGGTCTTAATAACCCTCAAAGAAACACACACACTTAATGAGCACAACGCAGGGGCCAGCGCAGCCCCGACACCCCATGACTGTCAAGACGTCGCTGCCTGTAGCTGGGAGTCCTCCTCCTCCATCTCCCCATCAGTTTCCTCTTCCGCCGACGCCTCATCTCCCAGGATCCTCGCCCTCCAAAGCATACGCATATCACCAGGAAGCTAATCAACTAAAAAGAATTAATTTCCATTCATGTCCTTTGTCGACGTGGAGGAAAACATCACAAACTGTTTCCTGACACTTTGCAGATAACAGTCGAATGCATGGCGGTCCCGTGCTGCCGAGGTTTCGCATGTTTAATTTAATGAGCTTTTCATGATGTTCAAGCATCTCTGTGGCAGGACGCTGGCCCCCGTGATCTGGCTCAGAGAAGATAGCATTCCCATGTCCAAGGCTGTCCCGGCCGTTTAAAGTACCAGAGGCTCTTGCATAACTTGAACGGAAGATATTTACTTCCATCCAAACAGGGCGAAGCCCTGGCCGGTGGCTCAGTGGTTAGAGCATCGGCCCTCAGACTGAAAGCTCAGGGGTTCGGTTCCGGTCCAGGCATGTACCTGGGTTTCAGGCTCGATCGGGCCCCAGTTGGGGCGCATTCAGGAGTCAACCAATCTATGTGTCTCTCTCACATCGATGTTTCTCTCTCTGTCTCTCCCCCTCCCTTCCACGCTCTAACACAAACAAAAAAATCAATGGGGAAAAAATATCTTCGGGTGAGGGTTAGCAAAACAAAAAGAAGACAGTAGGGGAAGATGGATACTCCTTAGCATGATGGGATATGTCTCTCTGACCATCTCAATCCTCATTATATTTAACAGAGGCCCGGTGCATAAAAATTCATGCACTGGAGGGAGGTCCCTGCGCCCAGCCTGCCCCCTCTCACAGTCAGGGAGCCCTCAGGGGCGGGAGGCGACCTGGCGATCAGGGGAAAGGCAAAGCCCCATCACATCTTTGCTGCTGCCACTGCCGGCAGCGCAAGCCTCGGCCGGCCCTGGTTACCTGAGCCCAGGTGGCCCTGGGCAGCTGGGCTTGTCTGCGCCTCGGGCATCAGCTGGGCAGCCGCTATCCAAGGCTTACCTGCGCCAGGCTGGCCCTGGGTGGCAGGGGGGCTGAGAGGACTGGGGGACTCCAGTGGCTGTGGGTGCTGCCATATTTGAGGGCATGGCAGTCAATTAGCATAGTCCCTCCTTATTGGCTGTGGGCACCACCCTTTTGTGATGGCATGAGGGTCAATTAGCATATTCCCTCTTTTATAGATAGGACAGGAAAATACTATCTACTTTTTTTTTTTTCAGTAAAATGAGGAAAACAAAGATGTCCATTATGTCAACTACTATTTAACATTAGTTTGGAAAGATATATCTTTCAAAGTATCCTATCTAATAAAAGAGTAATATGCAAATTGACCATCACTCCAACACACAAGATGGCTGCCCTCATGTGGTCAAAGATGGCTGCCCTCATGTGGACACAAGATGGCCACCACAAGATGGCCAGCAGGGGAGGGCAGTTGGGAGGGACCAGGCCTGCAAGGGAGGGCAGTTGGGGTCAATCAAGCCTGCAGGGGAAGGCCGTCAGGGGTGACCAAGCTGGCAGAGGAGGGAAGTTGGGGGCAACCGGGCCTGCAGGGAAGGGCAGTTTGGGAGGACCCAGGCCTGCAGGGGAGAGCAGTTGGGAGGACCAGGCCTGCAGGGGAGGGCAGTTAGGGGTGACAAGGCCTGCAGGGGTGGGCAGTTAGGGGTGACCAGGCCTGAAGGGGAGGGCAGTTAGAGGCAAACAGGCTGGCAGGGGAGCAGTTAGGCACCAATCAGGCTGGCAGGGGAGTGGTTAGGGGGTGATCAGCTGGCAGGCAGAAGCGGTTAGAGGCAATCAGGAAGGCAGGCAGGCGAGCAGTTGGGAGCCAGCAGTCCTGGATTGTGAGAGGGATGTCCGACTGCCCATTTAGGCCTGATCCTGGTAGGATCGAGGGGTCCCAGATTGGAGAGGGTGTAGGCTGGGCTGAGGGACACAGCCCGCCCCCGTGCACGAATTTCGTGCACTGGGCCTCTAGTAGCCAATATAACAAAGCAAGAAAAAAAAAATGAGACATAAAAGTGAGAAAAGAGGAAGTAAAATTATTATTTGAAATGGCCTCACAGTTTATCCAGAAAATCCAGCAGAATCAATTGCAAAGCAATTATGAAACCAAGGACAAGTCATCGTACGACGAGCAACAGAAGTATTCCGCAGATGCAACGGCCACCATGGATCTGTGTGCAACCACCAGCTGTGTTTTCAAACGAAGCAGCCCCACTGGCAATAGCAACAACAACAAAGTCCTGAAATACGTAGGAATAAACTGAGCAAGAAACGCGGGAAGTCCACATAAAGTCAACGTTCCGTGCCCCCAGCCAAGCCGGCAGCCACCAGGAGTCGGAAAAGCAAGGAGGCCCTGCCCTCGAGCCAACGTGGCCATCAGGCCTCGGGGCCCAGAACCGAGAGGACATGCCGGTTGTTTTAGCCACGCCGCTTGCTCTTCACACTCACCCTATGGGTCTTTCTTCTCAACACCCACCCCGCCCCCGTCCCAAAAATAAAGTCTCTCCTTCGTGTTTCTGGGTATGAACTTCCCTTCATCTTAGAGGAGATCTGAGGGAAAGGGTTAGTTGGAGAGGACAAGGCGTGGGCCTCACAGAAATCTAACAAACGTCAAAGGGAAACCCATGCTGTGAACCTGAGCCTGGGAAAGCATGTGCCCCTCGAGCAAATATCTTACAGGAGCTTCTGAGACCACAACTCTCGCACAGCCCAGATGTGTGCCCAGCCGAAGCCGCCTGCAGCCCAGATGCAAACGCCAGCCGAGCCTGCAGCTTTCCCGGGCACATACACGCCTGCCCCATCCCCATTCGGTACGGCTCCTTCCTCAGCCTCAGTCCCCTGCACCCAGGTGCCTTGAATACATGTCCTTTTGATGGCATGGAGCCTCGCGTCGGTTCTGTGTGATCCTGGCCAACTCCGCACCTTCCACCGAGGACACGTTCAGTCCCAGTGGTCTGTGTCGGAAACTGCCCTGTTTCCTGGGGATGTTGGGTTTTTAAAAAAGTTCACGGTTCATTCATTCTTTCCCTACCACTAAGAACGCCGCCGGTGCAGCCCAATGACATGGCCCAGCACTTGGAACTGCCTGGCTCTAACCCCGCCAGGGCCAGGGACAATCGTTATCACGGGAAACGTGTTCGGCCGGGTGACCCTGCACCCGGCCATTCCGAACCTTGATGTCCTAATTCTCTTTCCGCTGGAGATTGACAAGGAAGGCGCTGTCATTTCGCCGACTGATCATTCAATTCCGCGTTCCTCGCCCTCCCTTCCCCAGCTTCTCTGAGTGAAACGTTACATTTCATTTCCGCTAAATCAGCCCTGTAACGAGCTGGGTCTCACTCCGTTACAGATTTCCACGACTTCTCCATTGACGGGACATAAAACAGTGTCTGGCGTGCACACATTTTCGCCGTTTAATTCTGCGCTCCCTGAAGATAGATTGCGGACCGAATGGGGACGGAGACATGAATAAGTCATGCCAGCCGAGCAGAGCAACACGCAGGAAGAGCTAAGCTTCTCGGTAAATGTCAAGTATGAAATTGTTTTATGTAATTGCATTCATTGGCCCGGCCTGGCTCCCGCCAGACTTCCCGGGATTTGCAGAGATTGACACGATGATGCGCTGCATGCCAATAGGAGATCAGCGCGCTCCCGGCACAGGCGGCCGTGTCGCGCCCTGCGACGCAGAACCGCTCGAGCCACTGTCACCCCAGAACAGACCCCCCAACTCTACTCACTGTGGACGGGCCTGGGGGTCACCCAGAGCGAGGACGGGTTACATCTCCATCCCCACAGCCAACCAGAGCCAGGACGCTGAGCGCGAGAGCTGAGGAGTCTCCTGATTCTTAGGAGCTACTGTCCCTGCTGGGGTTGATGTGGGCAGGTGCAGGCAGGTGCAGGCAGGTGCAGGCAGGTGTAGGCAGGTACAGGCAGGGCAGGCAGGGCAGGCAGGTACAGGCAGGTGTAGGTAGGTGTAGGTAGGTGCAAGCAGGTGTAGGTAGGTGTAGGCAGGTGCAGGCTGGTGTAGGTGTAGGTAGGTGTAGGTAGGTAGGTAGGCAGGCAGGTGGTAGGTGTAGGCAGGTGCAGGCTGGTGTAGGTAGGTGCAGGCAGGTGCAGGCAGGTGTAGGTATGTGTAGGTAGGTGCAGGCAGGTAGCAGGTGCAGGCTGGTGTAGGTAGGTGTAGGCAGGTGCAGGCAGGTGTAGGTAGGTGTAGGCAGGTGCAGGCAGGTGTAGGTAGGTGTAGGCAGGTGCAGGCTGGTGTAGGTAGGTGCAGGCAGGTGCAGGCAGATGTAGGTAGGTGCAGGCAGGTGTAGGTAGGTGCAGGCAGGTGCAGGCAGGTGTAGGCAGGTATAGGTAGGTGCAGGCAGGTGCAGGCAGGTGCAGGCAGGAGGGGCAGGTTGTTGCCTTCCCTCGTAGACACAGAGCTCAGTACGTATCCCAGCCTCCCCTGTGATGCAATGTGGCCGGTGACGGAGCTCATGGACCCACTGGGATGTGGACCAAAGTGGTACCCTCTCCTCCCGGGGCTCCCCACCTCCCAGGCCATCCTTTTTTTCTGTAAAAGAACATTTATTGGGCAAATCACAGGGTAGAAAAGTTAATTCCTAGAAGAAATGGGCTTAGGAAACACGTTACAGAGGTAAAGGAAGGGCTGTTGGAGCTTGTGAGTGAGGACGCTGGGGCTGGGAGGGGAAGGCGGGGGCGGGGGGAGGAGGCACAGCGTGCTCCCTGAGTTTCCATCGAACTTTATTTACAAAAGCCGTGTCTTCCAAACCCTGCCCCCGGGGGGCCCAGATGGGAGGTTTGGGGTTCCCCAAGGATTGCGTGGGTTAGACCATGCCTCCCAGGGACTGGCCTGATTGGCTGGGACGGGAGTCAGGGGCTGGATGGGGTCCCTCGGGAGTCCGGGCCCAGAGGCATCACCCCAGCACGTACTTCACAGGCACCTGACGGGTGAGGGGCGGGAGGACATGGGGCTCCTTCGAGCTTCCTCGGGAGGGCGGGCGCATTTCCACGCCCCTGGCACCGGCTGAGCAAGGCCCGACCACGTCTTGCTTCGAAAGGAGAGCAAAACGGGAAGGACGGGAAGGCGACCCAGCCGTGCCCACGGGGAGGGAACTCGACAACTGCGACTCCCGGAGACCCGGCAGGTGTGAAACGAGGCCGTGTCGTCACAGCCCACGCCGAGCCCTTCTAGCCTCTGGGGCCCCCACCTCTCTCAGGACGCCCCCTTCCCCCCTCGTGGATTCGGGGGTGCATTGTCCTCTGACTCCCCCTCCGGACTGTAAACTCTCAGGGCGATCCTACTGTTACTCGTCCTTCCAGGCCGGCCCGGCTCCCCCTTGGCCCGGCACCCCCTCGGCCCGGCTCCCCCTCGGCCAGGCTCCCCCTCGGCCCGGCTCCCCCTTGGCCCCGGCTCCTGTTCAACTTCTTTCCACTCAGCAGCCAGCCATGTGTCAGCTGCACAGGACGTGCTGCTCGCTTGGGGGGTCGGGTTCAGGAGCGCCATTTTAATCATCATCATTGTGACTAATTGTTAACGTGTGTGAGTTGAAGCCCTGGCCCGTGTGGCTCAGTGGGTAGAGTGTGGGCCTGCAGACCAAAGGGTCCCGGGTTCGATTCCATCAGGGGCACGTGCCTCAGTTGCAGGCTCCTCCCTGGCCAGGGCCCAGGTCGGGTGTGTGCAGGAGGCAGCCCACCGATGTGTCTCTCTCACATCGATGTTCCTCTCTGTCCCTCTCTCTTCCACTCTCCCTAAAATCAATGGAAAAATATCCTCGGGTAAGGACTAAAAATATGTGTGTGTGTACGTGTGCATGCGTGTGTGTGTGTGTGTGAGAGCATGTGTGTGTGTGTGTGTGAGAGAGAGAGAGAGACACAGAGAGAAAGACAGAGAGAGAGGCCAGGCGGCTCTGCTTCCGCTCGGACCCCTCCCGCTCGGAGCGCCGCCGCCGCCCTGAGAAAGCTGCTGAGAATGGCCTGAGCTTCTCCATCACGGCGTCCACAGCTCGGCTCCACGTGCGTCTCCTCGCTCGGTGCTGACGGCACCTGCACCGGCCGCCGGGGGACGGGAATTTGGGCGCGGCCGCAGGATGCGCTGGGTGGGTGGCTGCGTCCTGGATGCAGGTGGCGGCGTGCAGCGCAGGGAGGGCGCCGCTCTGTGTCCTCCAGGGACACTGCAGACGCTGGATGCCTCTCCTGTCCCCCAAATGCACAGCCCAGGGAGCCCGGCCACCCTCCATCCCAGATGCGGCCCCACAATGAGCAGGACCAAGGGCTTAGCAGACGCCGCACCAACTCAAGTGTCTGCTTTCCGGGCCTTCCCCACGCACACACATGACTCAGAGACAGGCCCCGCGCTGAGCCCAGGCGACCAGGTGGCCCTCCTACCCCCACGGTCTCCCCAGAAACCCACCCCCACGGTCTCCCCAGAAACCTACCCTCAGGGTCTCCCCGAAACCCACCCTAAGTCTCCCCGAAACCCACCCTCACGGTCTCCCCAAAACCTACCCCCACAGTCTCCCCGGAACCCACCCTCAGGGTCTCCCCGGAAACCCACCCTCTCGGTCTCCCCAGAAAACCCACCCTCTCGGTCTCCCCGGAAACCCACCCTCAGGGTCTCCCCAGAAACCCACCCTCTCGGTCTCCCCAGAAACCCACCCTCTCGGTCTCCCCAGAAACCCACCCTCTCGGTCTCCCAGAAACCCACCCTCTCGGTCTCCCCAAAACCCACCCTCTCGGTCTCCCTGGAAAACCCACCCTCTCGGTCTCCCCTGGAAAACCCACCCTCTCGGTCTCCACCCTCTCGGTCTCCCCAGAAACCCACCCTCTCGGTCTCCCAGAAACCCACCCTCTCGGTCTCCCCGAAACCCACCCTCTCGGTCTCCCTGGAAAACCCACCCTCTCGGTCTCCCCAGAAACCCACCCTCTCGGTCTCCCAGAAACCCACCCTCTCGGTCTCCCCAGAAACCCACCCTCAGGGTCCCCCCGAAACCCACCCTCTCGGTCTCCCAGAAACCCACCCTCTCGGTCTCCCCAGAAACCCACCCTCAGGGTCTCCCCGGAAACCCACCCTCTCGGTCTCCCAGAAACCCACCCTCTCGGTCTCCCCAGAAACCCACCCTCTCGGTCTCCCAGAAACCCACCCTCTCGGTCTCCCCGGAAACCCACCCTCTCGGTCTCCCAGAAACCCACCCTCTCGGTCTCCCAGAAACCCACCCTCTCGGTCTCCCAGAAAACCCACCCTCTCGGTCTCCCCAGAAACCCACCCTCAGGGTCTCCCCGGAAACCCACCCTCTCGGTCTCTCGGTCTCCCCAGAAACCCACCCTCTCGGTCTCCCCAGAAACCCACCCTCTCTCGGTCCCCAAAACCCACCCTCTCGGTCTCCCCAGAAACCCACCCTCTCGGTCTCCCCCGAGAAACCCACCCTCTCGGTCTCCCAGAAACCCACCCTCTCGGTCTCCCCGTCTCGGTCCCCAGAAACCCACCCTCTCGGTCTCCCCGAAACCCACCCCCTCTCGGTCTCCCCGAAAACCCACCCTCTCGGTCTCCCAGAAACCCACCCTCTCGGTCTCCCCCCACCCTCTCGGTCTCCCCGAAAACCCACCCTCTCGGTCTCCCGGAAAACCCACCCTCTCGGTCTCCCCGAAACCCACCCTCTCGGTCTCCCCGGAAACTCACCCTCTCGGTCTCCAGGAAACCCACCCTCTCGGTCTCCCAGAAACCCACCCTCTCGGTCTCCCCGAAACCCACCCTCTCGGTCTCCCCGGAAAACCCACCCTCTCGGTCTCCCAGAAACCCACCCTCTCGGTCTCCCAGAAACCCACCCTCTCGGTCTCCCCGAAACCCACCCTCTCGGTCTCCCAGAAACCCACCCTCTCGGTCTCCCAGAAACCCACCCTCTCGGTCTCCCCGGAAACCCACCCTCTCGGTCTCCCCTCCAGAAACCCACCCTCTCGGTCTCCCAGAAACCCACCCTCTCGGTCTCCCCGAAACCCACCCTCTCGGTCTCCCCGAAACCCACCCCTCTCGGTCTCCCCGAAACCCACCCTCTCGGTCTCCCCGGAAAACCCACCCTCTCGGTCTCCCAGAAACCCACCCTCTCGGTCTCCCAGAAACCCACCCTCTCGGTCTCCCCGAAACCCACCCTCTCGGTCTCCCAGAAACCCACCCTCTCGGTCTCCCAGAAACCCACCCTCTCGGTCTCCCCCGAAACCCACCCTCTCGGTCTCCCCGGAAACTCCCCTCTCGGTCTCCAAAACCCACCCTCTCGGTCTCCCACCCACCCTCTCGGTCTCCCAGAAACCCACCCTCTCGGTCTCCCCGAAACCCACCCTCTCGGTCTCCCAGAAACCCACCCTCTCGGTCTCCCCGAAACGCACCCTCTCGGTCTCCGGGAAACCTACGGCTTCTCCTCAAACCACCATCTCGCATTTGGTCCTCAGGTTCCGACAGGACGTGGCCCTGGCTCAGAAGCTGCACAGAAGACTGTGCCCTGAATGTCAGCTCTGTCTGTGAGAGGAGGGAGCAGACCAAGGAGACTTCACCAAGTTCACGGGTTCAACACAAAGACCAGTTACAACAGTTGGAAGTCAGCCCTGGCTGGTTGGGATTGGGGAGAGAGTGTTAGCCCGAGGGCTGAAGGGTCCTGGGTTCGATTCTGGCCAAGGCCACATGCCAGTGGCTTGACCCCCAGTCCTGGCTGTGGGCCCACGCGTGAGGCAACCAATCGATATAGATGTTTCTCTCCATCGCTCCCCCTCCCTCCCCCTCTCTCTAAAACTCGATGGAGTAACAACAAAAGTTTGAAGTCAACTGGAGACGTTTTAATATGGACTGAATGCTCAATGTTTGAGGGAGCTAGAGGCCCGGTGCATGAAATTCGTGCACAGGTAGGGTCCCGAGGCCTGGCCGGTGATCAGGGCCCATCAGGTTCCCCCCTCCCAGCCTCCCGTCTCCTCCTTCCCTCACAGCCCGCCCGCACACCGCCACCACGCGGTTCCCCCCCGCCGCACCTCCCCCTGCCTCCCTGCCTCCCTGCCTCCCCGCCTCCTCCTTCCCTCGCTCCCTCAGCACCCCGCCACCACTGCTGGTCACCTGCCATGTTCCATGCCACCCCCTGGTGGTCAGTGCACGTCATAGCGAGCAATTGAACTCCCGGTCTCCCGGTCAAACTCCTGAGGGGACACTGCATATTAGCCTTTTATATAGATTATTTTCAGCTTTCCCAGGTGTCAGGATTATTTTGTAGTGACGTCAGAGAATATCAGTATCAGGAAATCATGCTGGAGCACTTAGGGGTGAGGGTAATGTCCCTAATGGGTCAGCAGAAACCTGTGTGTGTGTGTCCGTGTGTGTGAACATACACACATAGAGTTAAAGATAAAACAGGGGAAATGTTGACCACGGTTGAATCCAGATGGTGACTATGAAGGTGTCTCTCGTTATTTTTTCATCTCCTTACTCAGCCCCCACCCCCCTCCCCGGGCTGGGCTCTGTTAGACTGACAGCGGAACTGGCACGTGCTTGTTAACATTCGTTTCCTTCGGCAAAGTAGCCCCGACGTCTAACCAGCAGCACAAAGACTCCTCGCTTTCTACGTGAGCTACTCCGCCCTTCACAGGCCTCGCCCTTCTTGCCTTCCCTCTCCCTCCCCGCCCTCCCCTCCTTTCTCCCTCCCAGCCCCTCCTCCCTTCCTTTGCTTCCCTCTCTCCGTCCATCTCTCAGGTTAGCGGGCACTTCTCAAACCTCCCCACAACTGCCTTTCCGGAGACAATTCCTTCTGAGGCAAAAGCTGAGCTGAAAGCCAGTGGCCTGGAGCCCACAAGGCCCGCGACCCTCCCCGGCCCAGCAGGAGGCCCGGAGGCTGGCTGCTGGGTGAGGCCCAGGCTCAGCCCGGCTTCTCTGGGGGCTGGGCTGCCTTGAAGGTTTACTTTCCATTTAAAAGAGAGAGAGAGAGAGAGAGAGAGAGAGAGAGAGAGAGAGAGAGAGAGAGAGAGAGAGAGAGAGAGAGAGAGAGAGAATAAACCAGCAGCTGTCAGCGATGCAGGGAGGATGTACTCTGGGCGGTCCAAGGGGAGGCGGCCAGCAGGGAGGCCCGGGTGGACAGGAAGGAAATGCCGGCTGGGAAAGGCCTGCCTCCTGCAAGGTCAGGCACAAGGTCGGGCGGCCGGGCAGGCTGCTCAGGTCCCACCGCTGGGCTGGGTCCCCGGGAGAGGAGGGTCCCGTCTGCAGACCCGGGCGGGTGGTGCTGGGGAGGGGGCTCCCCAAGCGGGGGGAGGGCAGAGCCCTGAAAGCTTAGCTTATTACCAGAGGAAACCAGGCCCGGTGAGAACTGCTCCTGGCAGGGCTGGTGTGACCCCCCGGGGCTGGCGTGTGCTGAGGGTGAGGCCCTGAATGCAATGGTTCAGCAAAGCCCACAACTCGTGGTGTTTTTACAAAGAAAATAACAGCAGATGACACTGATGGAACAGGCGCAAAATCTGTCACACTTTCCTGCAATCCTACGGGACTTCCAGGGGTTCCCTGAGGACAGATCCCACGTCGTGGAGTGCGAGTGTGTGTGTGTCTGTGTGTGTGTGTGTGTGTGTGTACGTGGGGGTGTAAATGTGTGTAGCATGTGGACGTGTGTGGTAGGTGTGGGTACAGGGGCAGGCATGTGTCTGGGTGTGCAGTGGACTGTGGGAAGATGTGTGTGAGGAGGTTTGTGTGCACACGTGTGTGTGTGCCCTTCTGTGAGCACCGTCTCGAAGGGGAAAGAAGCCATTGTTTCGTTTTTATAATGATGGAACCTTCACGCATTCTGAGTTTAATTCGATGTAAGTGTTGACCCGTGAGCCAGTTCCTTTCCGTTGTAGCTCACACCATCCCTTCCTCTATTCAGGGCCCACAGGGCTGCAGGGAGAGGAGCTGTGGAGCCCGCCACCTGGTGGAGAAGGTGGAGACTGTGGGCGGCGCCGAAGAGAGGAGAGCCTTCCATTGGACTGTGCCTGCGGGCACCTGCCTTGTTTGGATCTGATCTGACTTGGCTCAGGCTCTGCTGCCCCCTCGCATCCTCCGCCTCCTGCCTCACCCTCTTCCCTGAGGAGGGGAGCGGCGTTTCGGCGAGGGCAGGGCGATGGGGTTCAGAGTCCGGACTGCGGCGGGGCCCCTGAGTGCAAGGTCAGCTTCCTGCCTGTGGATCCAGCTGCTGGGCCAGTCCCCTCCTCGCCCTATCCTTTCGCTTCCTGCGGACTAGGACCTGCCAGGGCTCCGTTTCACCTGTGTCTCCTAGAGCAGCCCCCGACGTAACTTTCCGCCCATCATTAGCCACGCAGATCCCACCAAGCCTTCTCCGGGCAGCCCTGCCCGCACTGGCCCAGACCAGCCACCGGCCTGCAGGGAGGGAGCCACGGGCCCGCAGGGAGGGAGCCACGGCCCCGCAGGGAGGGACCAGCCACGGGCCCCGCAGGGAGGGACCAGCCACGGGCCCCGCAGGGAGGGAACAGCCACAGGCCCCACAGGACCTTTGCTTGGAGAGCTACAGGGCCCAGCAGGGCAGTTCCATAGCAGACCAGCTGCAGGGGCGCTGCCCTCTCGCAAATCCCTATAAATAAATAAAGTGAGCCCGGCCGGCATAGCTCAGGAGGTCACAGTTCGATTCCCAGTTAGGGCACATGCCCGGGTTGTGGCTCCATCCTCAGTGTGGGGCGTGCAGGAGGCAGCCAATCGATGATTCTCTCTCATCATTGATGTTTCTCTTTCCCTCTCCCTTCCTCTCTGAAATCAATAAAAATGTATTTTTTACCAAAAAGAAATAGGGAGTTTATTACGCTATGTCACTTCCCTGCATTTGGGTGTCCCTGTGGATCCCACACCGGTGGATGTATAACTTTACGGGTAAGGGTGTCCGGGCCCCACTGCCTGGCGGGGACGCTGTAGGGCCAGTGCCTCAGGGCAGCACGGCTCCCACCGAGGCAGAGCAGCCCGGCCTTCAGCCCCAGACCACCTGCTCCTGGTCCTCCAGGACACAGAGCGAGAGTGAGAGAGCGAGAGCAAGAGCGAGAGCAAGAGCAAGAGCTAGAGCGAGAGAGGAGGGGGGAATATGAGAAGACCATGGTGTCCATGCAGGAGGGACTCTCCACTCAGTAAAAACTGGCACCTTTAGCTCAGCCCGAGCCCCATGCAGCCCGGGGAACAAAACCTCAAAACCAGTACCGAACCCAGAACAGCTGGGCTCCAGGAATGCAGCCAGGAAGGCCGGTCGCCCGACCCGCTGCCATGCCCCCACCGTGGCCATGACCCAGATGCCCCAGATGGGGGCGAGGGTGCAGGGAGGGTAAGCAATAACTTCGAAGCCATTTGTCCTCCAGTTCCTGAGCAGGAACGGGAAGCGCCTTCCCATGAAGCATGAGGACTAAAGCGTGAAGCCAACATCACCGGGGAGGGTCTGGGAGACGCCAGGGCTGATGGGAGCATCACACACCAGCCGACCCCGAGAGCCACCAAGACCCATCGCAAAGCTCTGGGCCCCACGGCCTTCCCGCTGCAAACGCCCTTCGGCCGGTGTTTCGAGCTTGCCTTGTCACGGGCACTCTCCTCTCCGATCGGGGCCTTCCCGCCCTCCTGCCCTCCTGCCCTCCCTGCTGCCACCTCACGCCCAACTCGCCTGCCCGCGGATCAGACAGGAGCACCCGAGCGAGGCCCGCACAGCCTTCATCATCGTGCGGTTTAGGCAACAGCTTGGGAGCTGAGAAGGCGTGTGGACCGTCACCCCACTCAGTCTCTATATATATAAGAGAAGTGTTCGCAACGACGCAACGACCCCAACGACCAAGACGAACGGTCGCTATGATGCGCACTGGCCCCAACCGCCCGTGGTCCCGCCCCCAATCGGTCCCCCCACCCCTATCAGGGCGGGACCGGCCAACCTCCCCAGTCCCCTACCCCTGCCTGCCTGGTTCAACTGGCCCCCATGGGGGCGGGCTGGCCGGACCCCACCCGTGCACGAATCCGTGCACCAGGCCTCTAGCTCAATCATAAATAAGTCACGTGTGTTCCTCACTGAAGTCACAGTCAACAAACGTTTGCAAGAAACCAGCTGCCCTGACTCCAATAGAGGCAGAACCCGCCCTGCAGTTCAGGCGGACGCTTTAAGGCGGGAGGCCGGCCGGCTGGGCGGCTCAGGGGCTGAGCCTCGTCCCTGCACCAGGAGGTCACTGTTCGATTCCCAGTTGGGGCACAGGCCTGGGTGGTGGCTTGATCCCCAGGAGGGGGCGAGCAGGAGGCAGCTGATGGGTGTTTCTTTCTCTCCCTACTCCCTTCCTCTCCCTCCAAAAAGTCAATGAAAACGTATTTTTTTAAGAGAGAGGAAGGAAAACACCACTTCCACGGGATGGCACACGGGAAGAAGGGCGGGGACCGTGCTGCGAGCGATGCCAGCGTTAGTGCCGCCCAACCACGTCCTCCAGGAAGGGTTCCACCTGAAGCCGCGGTGACACGGTGGGAGGCGTGGCCGTGGCCGTGCCACTGTCCGTGTGAAGGGTGAAGAACGTCCCAGGTCCACGTGTTCACAACGACCAGCTTCCGTGAGGGAAAATGAGATCCTCTGGGTCCGGATGCTCTCGGGTCACGGGAGCCATGACCTTTGACCCTGACATGTTCACGGATGTCTCCCGCACGAAATCTGCACCCGAGACCCCGCGCTGCTCTTGGGGGGGAGTACGAGCCAAGGATTCCACACAAGGACGTGCGTGAGGCCAGTAGGTTTTTTCCAGCTAAAATGTCCACGTTTCCCGGTTCCCTCACTTGCAGGGGAAGGAGTGGATGGCAACAAGCCTTCCTTCCCACCAGCTCGCTGCCCTTTCTCTGAATGTTTAAGTCTCGTCCTACCACACCCACCATTTGTATTAAAGGTGCCGCACAGCCAAGCGCGGCCTCTGTGATGGGCGGGACGTGCTGGGAAGGCAGGAAGTAACAAACGGGTTTTCTTTCCTTTTTAAACTGAGTTATTTTTAAAAACTGCAGGAAAGTGGGTTTTGGGTGTTTTTGCCCAAGTTACTGGCATGTCTGAGCCTCAGCGAACACGCATATGGTGCTGAGAGCAAGCGCCCAGGTCAGGCGGCCGTGCCTTCGGCCCTCCCACCTGAGTCACGCGTCGCTCGCACAGCCGAACCGGTGTGAGCCGGCCCCACACCGATGGTCCGAGGCCGCACAGAGCTCTTCCGTTGGCTCCGCCGCCTGTGCAGTGAGCAGACGCACCCCCGGAGCGTGGTCGCGTTTCTGTCGTGCAGGTCAAGCGGGACGATGGAACGGAAGGGACTGAGAGCCGGTGCCAGGCTCCCGCGTGTGCGTAGCCTGGGGGAGAGGGGACAGCTCGAGCGCTGCCTGCGCCCAGGCCTGGGGCAGCCGAGCGACGCCCTCACGTCCGCCAGGCCCGCCCTCCCCACGCGGAGGTGCCCGTTCCTCAGAGCGCTGCCGTTTCCCCGGCAACCACCTTTTTCGTGGCCTTGATGTGACCATCAGGCTTCGTTCTTCGTCTGCAGATAAGGAGACCCTCCCTCTTCCCCTCTCGATCCCGCACACGTTTCACTCTCCACTCCTCCCCGCTCTGCTGCTCGGCTTCCTCTACCCACTCTGGCTTTGGCCTGCAACAGCCCGATGGGTCGGAGGTCCTGGGCCGAGGGAGACACGTCAGACGGGAAAGATAAACGCCAGACGCTTCCCTCAGAGGCAGTGGCCATATCAACAAGACAGGCAGTGAGTGTCCGCGAGGCTGGAGAAAAGGGCACCCGCGTCCCCGCTGCGGGAAGGCAGACGGCACCGCCACCGTGGGAGGCGGACGGCACCGCCACCGTGGGAGGCAGACGGCACCGCCACTGAGGAAGGCGGCCGGCACGGCCACCGCGGGAGGCGGCCGGCAGGGCCACCGAGGGAGGCGGACGGCACCGCCACTGAGGAAGGCGGCCGGCAGGGCCACCGCGGGAGGCGGCCGGCAGGGCCACCGCGGGAGGCGGCCGGCAGGGCCACCGCGGGAGGCGGCCGGCAGGGCCACCGCGGGAGGCGGCCGGCAGGGCCACCGCGGGAGGCGGACGGCAGGGCCCACCGAGGGAGGCGGCCGGGCAGGGCCACCGCGGGAGGCGGCCGGCAGGGCCACCGCGGGAGGCGGACGGCACGGCCACCGAGGAAGGCGGACGGCAGAGCCACCGAGGGAGGCGGACGGCAGGGCCACCGAGGGAGGCGGACGGCACGGCCACCGCGGGAGGCGGACGGCAGGGCCACCGAGGGAGGCGGACGGCAGGGCCACCGAGGGAGGCGGACGGCACGGCCACCGAGGGAGGCGGACGGCACGGCCACCGCGGGAGGCGGACGGCAGGGCCACCGCGGGAGGCGGACGGCAGGGCCACCGCGGGAGGCGGACGGCAGGGCCACCGCGGGAGGCGGACGGCAGGGCCACCGCGGGAGGCGGCCGGCAGGGCCACCGAGGGAGGCGGCCGGCAGGGCCACCGCGGGAGGCGGCCGGCAGGGCCACCGCGGGAGGCGGACGGCACGGCCACCGCGGGAGGCGGACGGCAGAGCCACCGAGGGAGGCGGACGGCAGGGCCACCGAGGGAGGCGGACCACCGAGGGAGGCGGACGGCACGGCCACCGCGGGAGGCGGACGGCAGGGCCACCGAGGGAGGCGGACGGCAGGGCCACCGAGGGAGGCGGACGGCACGGCCACCGAGGGAGGCGGACGGCACGGCCACCGCGGGAGGCGGACGGCAGGGCCACCGAGGGAGGCGGCCGGCAGGGCCACCGCGGGAGGCGGACGGCAGGGCCACCGCGGGAGGCGGACGGCAGAGCCACCGCGGGAGGCGGACGTCTGGTGGTTCCTCGGAAAACGAAGAACAAGGCTACCATCTGACCCACAGGCCCTCTCCCGGGCTTACACCCCAAATCACTCACACGCCAAGATACAGGCAGCCCTGTTCACCGCAGCACTGCTCACGGTGGCCAAGGCGTGGAGACAGCCCCGGTGTCCCGCGGTGGAGGACCGGAGAGAGACGATGTGGCCCATGTACACACGGAATACCACTCAGCCACGAGCAGGAGGGAACAGCACCACTGGCAGCCACGTGAGGACCTGAGAGCCTTTGCTGAGGGAAGTCCGTCAGAAAAAGCCAAGGACCATGCGACTCCACCCCTGGGGGACACCTCAGCGACATACATACTCGCCGTGCAACATACAGATCCGGCCTCACAGAAGCCCACCCTGAAACCGGTGTGATCGCACGAACCGATGTCACCCCCACACATAAAATAAAAAATAAATATAAGCCAAGCAGCTTCGTGTGCCGCTTCCGACGACGTGCCTGCCTTTCCCGCGACACCTTCCCAGGCTGGCGGCACCAGGGGCCGACTCCACGAACCCCGGGCAGTGCGCCCGGCGGGCGGACCAGCGGGCTCCTCCAAGGCTTGTCAACGACCAGAAAACTGACCTGAGGGGTGTTGGCTGGGGGACCCCAAGTGTGCAATACGGACTCTCGTACGGAAGACAAGGAACGGCGGGACTTAGTGCGTGCGTCCGACTGGTGTCCCTCACAGCGGATGCGCCCGATGCACGACCGAGTCCGTAACGAGCCCGACACACAGGGTTCGTTCCCGGGGTTCCACCTGAACAGCACCTGAGGGCGCACACAGGAACGGAGACCGCACCACACAGGGTGCGGGATGAGGTTAAAAACGGCCCTATCAGTGAGAACAAAGGGGCGTCGGACACGCACAATGACGTATCTGAATGGACCAGACGTGGCGTGACGCTGCCTAAAATCCATGTATCTCACCAGCAAGCCCGGGACCGGTTCGCACACATCCTCTAAGGGCCATACCCGCCCTGGCTCCTGCTTACTTTCCAAATTAAGCTCCGGTCGCGCTGTATTTCCAGCCACCGACAGCGGGAAGGCGCCGGGGGCCCGGGCAGGCGGCGGGGCTGAGCCTGGCATCGGGGCAGGACCCTCTGCAGAGAAACGGAAAGCGGTTCCGTCAGGCGGACATCACACTTCTGGGCAGAACCAGAGGGAAGGTGGTCGGTCACGTCCACATCCGTGACCACGATGACCTCAAGGCAGGTCTCAGTCCCCACGCCAGGGCCACCGGAGGGCCGAGCGCAGCTACGCTGAAGGGGAGGAGCCGGGTCCACGAACCTGCCCGCCAGGGCTCCTGTTGTGAACCGGAAAGAACGTGGACATGAGAAACCAGCAGTGACTGTTCAGCACGCGCCGATACAACCCAGAAGACAGAGCAGGATGCGGCATGAGAAACTTAAGCCACAGCATAGTCTTTATTGAAATGGGAGAATGTTAACAATATAATTCTATATGAAATATCAAGATACAAAACAGTATGTACAGTTTATACCACTTTTATGGAAAGAAAAATAGCATATGTACAAAATCACGCAGAGGGAAAAATAGAATGCGACGAGGCCATCTCTAGACCTGGCATGGAGGGGACGACACAGCTGCACCCGGAGCGTCCCCCCCCCCGGCCCCCATGCACACCCCGCCTCCTGCCGTCTTCTCGCCGCGAGCACTGATACACTTCTCTCCACACAGGCGGTTCGTGGTCCACACCTCCAAACCACAGTCGTTCATTCCCGTTTAAAATGCAGATGCCACCTGCTCCTGTACTGGCACGTGGGGAATACGTTCAACTAATACAACGCACCATACATATGCCGCCACATAGACTGGCTAGAGAACATTACTTGGCGAATTTGAAAACCTAATCGCAATACTTTTTTTTTTGTTAATCCTCACCCGAGGATATTTTTTCCATTGATTTTCAGAGAGAATGGAAGGGAGAGGAGGAGGGAGAGAGAAACATTGATGTGGGAGACACATCGATGGGTTGCCTCCTGCACGAGTCCCAATCCTGGGTGGGGACTGAACCTGCAACGCAGGTACGTTTCCTGGACTGGGAATAGAACCCTTGACCCTTCGGTGCGAGGACCACTGAGCCAAACGGGCCTGGACTCGAGATAAAATTTAAAAAACATATATATTCTTATTTATTTCAGAGAGGAAGAGAGAGAGAAACATCAATGATGAGAGGGAATCATTGATTGGCTGCCTCCTGCACGTTGGACAGAGCCTGCAACCCGGGCATGTGTCCTTGACCAGAATCGAACCTGAGGCCCTTTGGTCCGCAGGCCGACGCTCTATCCACTGAGCTACACCAGCCTGGACTCGAGATAAATTTTAAATAGAGAAAAACAGATTCGATTATTGGAGAGGGGTCCATCCAAACAGAGAAAGAAATAGCTCAGGCTCCAGAATCGGGGACTTTGAGATTCTCCTCATTAACTAGCTGCCAGGGCAAAGGAAATGAAGTGTCTTAGTCAGGAAAATGTGGCTAATAATTCTGTAGAAAGAAACAAAAATAAGATTGCTTTTAAAGAAAAATGAGAGCCCAGAAATAAAGGTTTTCTAAAAGAACTTAGTAAATATTAGGTAAGTCAGCAAGAAATAAATTCAAATTTGGTAGTACAGAAAAATGAACTCACATTTATTTTTCTGCAGCACCAAATTCCGACTGCTGTTTTATAGCTCCTACCACAGGCTTGATGTGCCAAAATCGTGACATTATGTTCATGCTAATTGGTAGTTTTTAACTTCAGTTTTTTTTAAGTTAATATAGGACATACTTAGCTTTTCATGGAACTTGATGTGTCCTACCTAAATACATATGTCACCCTCTGATGACAATTGATAAGTGGCAACATTAAACACGTACAACAAATATAATTTAGATCTTATTTCTCAGAATCCATCCTAGCCGGTTTGGCTGAGTGGATAGAGCGTCGGTCTGTGGACTGAAGGGTCGTGGTTTCGATTCCGGTCAAGGGCACATGCCTGGGTTGCGGGCTCGATGCCCAGTGGGGGGCGTGCAGGAGGCAGCCCAGTGACTCTCTCTCATCACTGATGTTTCTCTCTCCCTCTCCCTTCCTCTCTCTGCGTCAGCCACAGCCTTGCTCCCAGCACAGTGCTCTCCTCAGAGGAGGTCACAAGAAAGGTACTTCCTGGTTGAAGACACAGGATAGACACACGTCAGGGGCGGGAGGGAGGTACTGACACCACGTTCACTGCTTCACATCATGAGGATTAAACCAAAAGGGCAGAGGCTAGAAAATCACTTTTTGAAACTCACAGTCACCAACCTGCAGCAGAAATCGAGGCACAACACTTATGCCAACACAGTGTGAACGAGTCACGCCAGCCCGTCGCTGCCGGTGGACACGCCTGCGTTCCCGCCTCGCCCCTCATCAGGGATGACACACTGAGAACTAAAACCACAGGAAGAAACTCCCAGGTCCATCCTCAGCGAGTCCTGTCCATGAGCCGCAAAGAGCAGCGAGGCCGTATCCCTCAGCAAAGCGAGTCCCGACCACAGAGCCAGGCGCTGACGCTCCCCGAGACCGCGCTCCCCA
This sequence comes from Ia io, assembly GCA_025583905.1. Taxonomy (NCBI): domain Eukaryota; kingdom Metazoa; phylum Chordata; class Mammalia; order Chiroptera; family Vespertilionidae; genus Ia; species Ia io. The sequence continues at coordinate 745,187 of JAJQQW010000013.1, read as the reverse complement.
CCGCCAAAGGCACTTGACACGGGCTGAATCGGACAGTCCAGGCGCGGCCCTGGGCAACTTCCCTTCCTCAGCCGGGGGGGTGGTGATGAGGTTCCTGCGACGTCTTCCGAGCAGCCTGAGCCCCGGGGACACAGCGCAGGTTTTGGTGCTGGCGATGACGTGACCCGGAGCGGAGACGATGCTGGTGCCGTGATGATGGCTGCGGGGCCGGGGGCCCTTCCTGCACCAGGCAGTCTGATGAGTGTGGAACTGGCATCTGATTACAGGTAAGTGGACCTTCGAGTCGTGTCGGGTGTTAATGTTCACTCCTCTTCTTGTCCTTTCTCACTCTTTTGTTCTTCCCCAAAGCCTTCGATGATTCCTCCTGGAAAAAAGACAGAGTTCAATGCAGTATGCCCCATGTATATGAAGACACTGGCCTGGGAGCCCGAAACCTAACCCCCTAGTGTCCGTGTTACAGCGGAAGCAAGCTACCTCCACACGAACCACCGCTCTGACTGTACGGCACTTCCGTTTACCGGCTGTGTGTACATTTACAAAACAATCGGGAATAATCCAGGAAAACACTCCTTTACCTAATAGACTTATGTTTAAATAATGTCAATATTATCCTACTGTCCACTTTTTTTAAAAAAAAAATACGTTTTTATTGATTTTAGCGAGAAAGGAAGAGAGGGAGATAGCAACATCAATGAGATAAACATCCACATCGATGGGCTGCCCCCTGCACGCCCCCTGCTGGGGATGGAGCCCGTCCCCGGGCCTGTGCCCTGACCCGGAATCGAACTGTGACCTCCTGGTGCATGGGTCGACGCTCAACCACTGGGCCAGCGGCCAGGCTCTGGTGTCCACTCTTTAAAGGAAGGCAGCAGAGTTTAAAAACAATAGAAGTGGACGCAGTTACAAAATATGAAACAGAAACCCTCCAACAGAAAGGGGGGAGGCACGAAAGGCCTGCCCGGCAGTGACAGAAAACGGGGGTTTTGTAGCTGCTTAAGGAAGGCCCAGGTCACTGACCTGCTCGGCCTCAGCCTCAGGGAATGAGGCCACAGGCCTAAGGGCTCCACAATCCCCAGGAGCATCTGACCTGAGGGTCCAGGCGGCTAGTCACCGCCCAGGCCCGCACTGGCAGCCACAGGGTCTGCGGGGCCGGGGGCCCTTCCTGCACCAGGCAGTCTGATGAGTGTGGAACTGGCATCTGATTACAGGTAAGTGGACCTTCGAGTCGTGTCGGGTGTTAATGTTCACTCCTCTTCAGGCTCCCAGGCTCCCAGGCTCCCAGGCCAAGGTTTTCTCACACACACGGACTCTGGCGCTCCCCAGGCTCCCAGGCCAAGGTTTTCTCACACACACGGACTCTGGCCGCTCTGAGCATGCTCTCTGGTCCTTGGGAGCCCCCGCGGAGAGCAGGTGCCGTCCCAAGCTCACCGGCGAGCCCACGTAGCTCTTCTCCACCAGGATGCTCCGCGCACAGTTGTTGATGTGCTTGAAGCGGTCGGGCCCCAGCAGGATGCCGCCATACCAGCGCGATACCACCACCAGCACGTTCCTCACGTTCAGGACCTGGTCTCAGCAGATCGGACAGAGAAGGTGGACGTGAGCGCCATGGCACTGACACTGCAGAAACGCCCCCAACTTCCTGGCAGAAGCACGGATGGGGCGAGTGAGACTACAGTCCAGGGGACAGGAGGGGACAGACGAGAGGGGTTTGGAAAAGGAACCCCGGGCTCCATGGGGCCTTCAACTTCCAACCACTGGGCCCAGGGAGTGAAGGGAGACCGGCAGGCGGGTCCCAGTTCTTGGCGACTTTAACCAGAACAGCTGTCTGGGCGGCCTTTATCCCTGGGCCAAACACAGACCTGCTGCTACACAGCGGCCAGAGGGCACGGGCTGCCAGAGGCCTCGCTGGCGCTGCCACACGTCTCCCTCGGCCTGATGTGTGTCCAACACGCCCTAAGGTGAGGCCCGCTGGCCCACAGGCCTGACCACACACAGTCCCATCCAGGGTCGTGAGCAAACCGCACACACAAGTGCGGAGACACTACAGCAGCCACCTCGGGAGAAAACCACCCTCTCAGAACTAACGGGCCGTCAGCAATCATCCAGCCACACGGACGAGGGAGGGCAAGATAAACAACTAAAATGGACCAGAAACAATCTGAGAGGCCATCTTAAAGAAAAACAAATATTAATTTGCACTCGGGAAATGTTAGGAGATACTGCATCCATAAAACCAGAACAACATACTATAAAAAAGGAAAAACAGAGGAAAATTGTTATCCTATATAATAAAAGGGTAACGTGCAAATAGACTGAACGGCAGAACAGCCGAACAAACAATCAAAGCGTAATATGCTAATGATATGCTAAGGCTGCTCAACCGCTCGCTATGATGTGCACTGACCACCAGAGGGCAGACAGTCAACTGGTCGACCAGTCACTATGACGTGCACTGACCACCAGGGGGCAGATGCTCCAACCTGTAGGTTAGCTCGCTGCTGGGGTCCAGCCTATCAGGACTGAGCGAGATGGGCCGGACACGCCCTGGAGCCCTCCCGCAGTCCCTCCCCGGCCCAATCGTGCACCGGTGGGGTCCCTCAGCCTGGCCTGCACCCTCTTGCAATCCAGGACCCCTTGGGGGATGTCGGAGAGCCAGCCGATCCCACAGGCCACTCCCCTTGGGAGGGCGCCAGATGCAGGGCTCATCACTGGTGAGCGCTACTACTGTAGCGCAAGCCTCTCCCGATCGGGACTGACTGGGTGCAAGCCCGGGGCAGGCACAGTGGGGCCAGGATGAGTGGGAACAGCCAGTAGGAGCTGCAGGCGGCGTTGCAGAGGGACCCCACCTGTGCACAAATTCGTGCACCAGGCCTCTAGTCTATAGTAGTAATAGAGGAATATGCAAATTGTCCAGGATGCAGTCACAGTAACGACCAAACAGCAAGCTGCGTGGGGTGACCAGGCTGGCAGAGTGGGCAGTTGGGGGCGACCAGGCCGGTGGGGGGGCAGTTGGGGGTGACCAGGCCAGCAGTGGGGGCAGTAAGGGGCGACCAGGCTGGCAGAGGTGGGCAATCCAGCCAGCAGGCAGAGGCAGTTAGAGGTGATCAGGCTGGCAGAAGGGGTAGTTAGGGGCGATCAGGCAGGCAGGCAGGTGAGCAGTTAGGAGGCAGCAGTCCCGGATTGTGAGAGGGATGTCCAACTGCCGGTTTAGGCCCAATCTAAATGGGCAGTTGGACAGCCCCCAAGGGGTCCTGGATTGGAGAGGGTGCAGGCTGGGCTGTGGGGATCCCTCCCACCGTGCACTAGTTTTGTGCACCAGGTCTCTAGTAACTATATAACAATTAAATACATGGTTACTAAAAAAAATTTTAAGAGACCATCCAGAAAATGTCTCAGCACTTGAGGCAATGAGATGGACAACTTAATAAGGAAAGAAAGATCCTAGATCCATTCAGAAGCTCCGATACCCAACTAACAGGAATTTCACAGACAGAACGCGAAAATAAAGGGGGGAAATTGTCAGAAAACAAAACAAGAAGGTCCCACAGCTGAAGACAGCCTCCCGGGGCCACGAGGAAAGGGCTGGGAGCACGAGACCTGTTCTACCCTTTGCTCTCGCCTCACCGGGTGGCCTTTTCTCGTCGCTGTTTAAACACCAGCTCCTAAGGAGCCCACACCCGCCTGCGCTTCAGAGCTGACAGGAGCTTGTCTTAACGGGAGGGAGCTCCGTGCTGCTGAGGAGCTCAGGCCCGGGACGGGATACGGGAACGACGGACCCACCTCCATGAGGTGCAGCAGGCGCCCGCCGGCCGCCGTCTCCCCATCGTCATCGTAGTCCTGCAGGAAGGTCTGCTTGTCCTCACAGAATATTCTAGAAACACACACAACAGCGTTCACACCTCGAACCCTCAAAACGCTTCGTACGAGTTGCAATTTACTTCCAAAATCAGCACGTTTTTGAAAATCCTTCTCGAACTACACTAGGCACGTGTTCGCGATCATTTACCATCTGTCGTGTTCACAGCACTTCTTTATAATAACAAAACAGGAAAAACCAAAACCAACAGGAAACGGTTAAGTAAATTGTAGTTTGGAACCTCAGACAACTACCAGTCAAGCATTAAAATAATGTTCACAAACCAATTATAACAACATGGAAATTTTTTTTTTGTAAACTAAAAAAAAAAACAGGGTACTAGGGAAAGCATTGAAAAGATAAACTTTGCACAGAAAACGTATCAAGTATTATTGGTTGCATTTAATGGTAGAAAACGGCTGATTTTCCCTCTGATTTTTTTCCTTTCCTGCAGTTTCTGACTATTCTACAAGTGACTGCTTTTGTAACGGGAAGAACACAGTGCAGTTACTGTTACAGTCATGCCCCAGCTTCTCTCTTACGAACTGCCCGCTCCCGGAGCTGCGCTCTCACCGGTACGCGGAGATGTTGTGGGTGGCGCTAGCGATTTTCTTGTTCTCGTACAATTTGGCAAGAACCATCTTCACCTTAAAAACAGCAGTGACACAAATAAATAAACGTGCACATTTCACATTCTCTATGAACAAACACTAGAAGACATCTTAAAGCGTGCTGATGCACGTGCTTCAGGCAGCACTGGAAGAACCTTCTACACGCCGAGAAGGCCACTGTCGAAGTCGTCTCCGCATCCAGGGGCAGAGACCGGTGCTCAAGACCGGGATGAAATGACAGACCGGGTTTCTAAACACCAATTATCAAAAAAACACCTGAGCACTAGCCATGCCTCGGGTACTTAAACAGGAACGTTCCCCCGTGCAGAGAATTTCAAAAGATGAGTTCTAAAAATGTACCAAATGTATGCGTCTAGGATGACAGATGCACAACGGTGTGTCCCACATTTTATACACCACAACGCTTTGTGGGTTCCTGCAAGGCCACGGGGGAGTAACGTGGGCCAAGACGTGAGAGAGACGTGGTCATTTCTGGGTCCAAAGGGAAGAAGGGGCAGGAAGGAGCCGTCCACTCAGAGGAAACGCGTGTGCAGAGGGGCCAAGGTGGCAAATAGAAACAAAGATGCTTAGTTCAACTGCAACTTCAGGTCAATCACAAATCATCTTTCGTTGTAAGTAGGTCCCATGTAATGTTTATCTGAAATTCCAATTGAACTAGGCATCCTGCGTGTTACCCAGTAACCCCAGCAGAGGCACCGGAGAGAAAGGCTCGGCCCTGGCTGGCGCGGCTCTGCTGGCTGGAGTACTGTCCACACGGGCCCGGACCAGACTTGATCCCACAACCTCCTGGTGCCGGCTCCCACCAGCGGAGCCTGGGCCAGGGCTCACGTCATTCTTTTTCACTGTGAAATGTAGTAATTCCCACAGCTCCACCACAGGTGCTCCTTGTTTGAAAACCCACGACGAGGGGCCACCCCAACCAGAGCTCAGATAAAACTTAAGAGCAGTGTCACACAGAGGAAGCCCAGCCCCTCCCCCCAGATTCCCACACTTGGGGCAGGAAAGGGAGCAAATCGTGCATCTGACGTGAAAGTAACCACAGGAAAAGTGAGGCTGTTCCTGCAAAGCCACTCACTGGGGTTCCTCTGGCTACACAGCGACCCCGCCCCGCAGGCTGCGAGCAGCTCACCTGCTTGGGGCAGACGACCGGAGCCAGGTGCGCCTGGAAGGTGCTCCGCCGGTCGGTGATGGGCACGCCGTGGTCGATCGGGGGCAGCTCTTCCATTTCTGTGAGTTAAAGAAGGAGATTGCTTTTACTCTAAAATTCAGACATTAAAAACCTAAAACAACTGGCACTGGTGTGGGTGGAGGAGAGAGTTGGGAAAGAAATGTACATTATATGGCAAATCAACCCAAACAGCATTCATAGCTGCCCATTAAAATTCAGTTATAATTTTAAGTAAAAAGGCTCCCAATATATTGCACATAAACCCACCTGTCTGATGACCTTCACCTGCCGGGAATCGAACCCAGAAGTCACCAGTGAGAGTGGGGGCTGGGGCTCCAACCCTGGACTGTGGCGGCAGCATAAGTTGACATGACTAATTTTTAAGAGTTTAAAAGAGACCAAAAACACTGACAGCTGCTAATATCCCATAACTTACTTATCTGTTCTATTGCTGGTGGACCGAGGACACTGCTTGGGAAACCTACGGCATTGTTTTATAGCTATCACGTCTCTGCTAATAAAAGTGTTCCTACTTCATAGGGTTCAATTAAATCTATATATAAAAGCCTAACATGTTAAGGGTCCAACTGAGCAGTTGACCGACTGATTGCTATGATGTGCACTGACCACCAGGGAGCAGATGCTCCAACCGGTAGGTTAGCTTGCTGCTGGGGTCTGGCTGACTGGGACTGGGCGAGATGGGGCCAGACACGCCCTGGAGCTGACCCACGGTCCCTCCTGCGGTCCCTCCCCGGCCACCAACCCCAATTGGCCCCAATCAGGACTGGGCGAGACAGCCAACTGGCCCCGATCACCGGCCAGGTGAAGAATTCGTGCACCAGGCCTCTAGTATATCAGTAAATGCAAACCGGTGTTCCACAGGGTGTCATAATTTCCAGTTCTTCTGCCTCTTAAACAAGTTTAATCCTTTGCACTCGCTTGCTTTTTTCTCGATTCCTTTATTCTAATGCTAACCGTGTCAAGTCACACTCGACATCTGAGTGCAAAAGGTTAAGAGCCACTAACCTACCCACATCTGATGAGAATGGGGGAGGGCAGAGAGGCAAAGGAGAACAATGGTGATGGGAGGAGACTTGACTTGGGGTGGAGAACACATGATACAACAGAGATGACCCTTACAGAACTATAGCCCTGAAACCAATACAATGTTATTAACCAATGTCACACCAATAAGTTCAATTAAAAGAGAGGAGAGAGAGAGAGAGAGAGAGAGAGAGAGAGAGAGAGAGAGAGAGAGAGAGAGAGAGAGAGAAAACTTACCAACCATCCTGGCTGCCGTACCGGCTGCATGAGGATGAAAAGTTACTCAGGAAAAAAGAATTAAAATATGTGCCCCCTTCTAGTCACTTGGTTGAAGCTCATCAAGTCAGTTGGCCTTACAGCTGATGAGCTACTTCAACTAACGCATGTAAACAGGTTTCTGGGCGGCGTTAAACAACTCCCCGGAAACCACCGCGCTGGTTTGTGGCAGGACAAGCACAGAGCCAGGCTCCCAGGCTGCTCTGCCCGCCCCGAGCGCTCCGCGGAGGGCGACCCTGTCTGTCCTCGCACAGCACTCAGCTCCCTGCGCACTAGCTGCCGCGTGCTAGGCCTGTGACTGTCCCTCTTCTCACAGGGGTCCTGTTTTCCAAAAGAAATCTGATGCCAAGGTCACGAAGACATGAAGGAATAAGCAGGAGCTACTCAGGTCGGAGGGGGTGGAGTCCCGGACCCTCCCCACTCTCCCCTCCTCTCCGACACTCCTACGTGTCCCGAGACACCGGGGAGAACGAGACCCTCCCGGCACGGGTTCAAGGCCGTGGTGTCGGGCACAGGACGCACCTGGCCTTCAGAGAACCATGCTCCCTTGGTCTACCGTGTTTCTGTAAGGGACTCGAGGAAATGGACCATTCACTCAGAAATGTGAAATACTAAAAGGGCCCAGCCAGCATGGCCCAGTGGGTGAGCATCCACCTATGAACTAGGAGGTCATGGTTCGATTCCCGGTCAGGGCACAGGCCCGGGTTGCAGGCTCCATCCCCAGTGTGGGGCGTGCAGGAGGCAGCCGATCCATGATTCTCTCTCATCATTGATGTTTCTCTCTCTCTCCCTCTCCCTTCCTCTCTGAAATCAATACAAATATATTTTAAAATACTAAAAGGGAAGATACTTTCTGATATTAACATACAGCTGATTTACCTTTCATACTAGATTATGGGACAAATTTGCTTACGCAGAAACTACAATCTTAAAGACATTTACTGGCCTTAATTCAGTGGCTGCACTTCCAATTAGGACATTTATTCTGAGTTTTACCAAAATTTAACTCGGAGATGTCAGGAGGCCACCGAGAACTTCAAAACAGAAAAACGTGTATGAATTGAAACGTGAATTGAAAACACAGCTTTTCTTAGTTCCATTTCTCCCATCAACATACAAAACTCTAGGAAAGAGAAAGAATTTCCTACTTTTCCCTCACCGTCTGACAGCCCAGCCAACACCAAGGACCAGCAGGCCGGAAACAAGACGCTTTTCCTGCACGTTAGTAACTCTTCCCTAACGTGGGCGTTCACGACGTTGCTAAACCATTCCCAAAACAGTGCACGTGTCACCACCACGTCCTGGAACGCAGCCATCAGCGACACGGTACCTGTCTGACCGGCACTGACGTCGAAGCCCAGCGCTCGCCCTGGAGTCTCGGGCTGGCACGCCACGAGGACTTCATCTTCACTTTCCACGTCTTCCTCTTCCGTCTTCTTCTCCACCTCCCGGCCTGCGGGACAGGAGACATGTGAGTGATGCCCGTGGGAGAGGAGACATGTGAGTGATGCCTGTGGGACAGGAGACATGTGAGTGATGCCTGTGGGGCAGGAGACATGTGAGTGACGCCTGTGGGGCAGGAGACATGTGAGTGACGCCTGTGGGGCAGGAGACATGTGAGTGATGCCTGTGGAACAGGAGACATGTGAGTGATGCCCGTGGGGCAGGAGGCACGTGAGTGACGCCCGTGGGGCAGGAGGCACGTGAGTGACGCCCGTGGGGCAGGAGGCACGTGAGTGACGCCCGTGGGGGCAGGAGGCACGTGAGTGACGCCCGTGGGGGCAGGAGGCACGTGAGTGACGCCCGTGGGGGCAGGAGGCACGTGAGTGACGCCCGTGGGGCAGGAGATATGTGAGTGACGCCTGTGGAGACATGTGAGTGATGCCTGTGGAGACATGTGAGTAATGTCTGTGGGGCAGGAGACATGTGAGTGATGTCTGTGGGCAGGAGACATTTGAGTGATGTCTGTGGGACAGTAGACATGTGAGTGACGCCTGTGGGACAGGAGACATGAGTGATGTCTGTGGGGAGGAGACATGCGAGTAACGCCTGTGGAGACATGTGAGTGATGTCTGTGGAGACATGTGAGTGATGTCTGTGGGACAGGAGACATGTGAGTGACGCCAGTGGAGACATGTGAGTGATGTCTGTGGAGACATGTGAGTGATGTCTGTGGGACAGGAGACATGTGAGTGACGCCAGTGGAGACATGTGAGTGATGTCTGTGGAGCAGGAGACATGTGAGTGATGTCTGTGGGCAGGAGACATGTGAGTGATGTCTGTGGGACAGTAGACATGTGAGTGACGCCTGTGGGACAGGAGACATGTGAGTGACGCCTGTGGAGACATGTGAGTGACGCCTGTGGGGAGGAGACATGTGAGTGATGCCTGTAGAACAGGAGACATGTGAGTGATGCCTGTAGAACAGGAGACATGTGAGTGACGTCTGTGGGACAGGAGACATGAGTGACGCCTGTGGGGAGGAGACATGTGAGTGATGCCTGTAGAACAGGAGACATGTGAGTGATGCCTGTAGAACAGGAGACATGTGAGTGACGCCTGTGGGACAGGAGACATGTGAGTGACGCCTGTGGGGAGGAGACATGTGAGTGATGCCTGTAGAACAGGAGACATGTGAGTGATGTCTGTGGGGCAGGAGACATGTGAGGGATCTACGAAGACAGTCAGAAATGACATTAGAAACTGTCCTCTTGGGCTCTGAACACCGTCTTCAGTAGAGGGAATCGGCTTCAACATGAGCCGCGGATCCAGGGCCGAGACCAGGGCACACGGGGACGCCTGGGATGGGAAGACGCTCAGCGAGCTTCCCCACGGCGCCCCGGAGCCCACCCTGGGACTGTCTGAGCAGCAGCAATGGCAGCGGGGAACTTAGCCCCCGGAAACAGCACGCGAGCTCGTAGTGACGTGAATCAGCAAAGACGCGAAGGGGAACGAGCCTCTCCTTCTCGCGAGGCTCCGAGGAGCAAACGTAGGAGGACGGAGGGAAATGAGAGCCCGTCAGGAAAGCCCTGCAGGCCGTCATCAGCGCTGCCGACAGGACGCCCGTGCACACCCAGGCCGTGAGGGGCGTTTAAGGAGGACATCGGCATCCCACACGCGTCCCCCGCGGTGCTGGTGCAACAGGGAAGACGGTAACGCTGACGCTAAGGTTTATGCCCCTCCGGCTCGGCCACAGGACCGGAATCGGCCAAGCTCTGTTCCAGCAGTTTCTGTGACGGCTTCTTGGGAGGAATTCTCATTCACACCAGACGCCTCTGAGGAAAGCAGGGGGCCCAACGGTGTGAGCCGCTTCCTCGGGGCAGGTCTCAGCCGGAAGGGGCTGACCTGCCCCGGCAAAGGGATTCTGGGAGCAGACCTTCAGACTTGAGCTGCACTTGCCAGACTCCACGGTCTGGTGAGCCAAGTCCTTAAAATAAACCACTCTCCCTCTCTCCCCCACACCTTTCTCCTTCCCTCTCTCCTTTTTACACACACACACACACACACACACACACACACACACACACACACACACATAAAAAACACACGCACGCACTCACACACACACACACGCACACACATAAAAACACGCACGCACTCACACACGCTCACACACACACGCTCACACTCACACACGCTCACACACACACGCTCACACACACACACGCTCACACACACACACACACACACACACACTCACACACCTATCATTCTGTGCCTCCAGAGAACCTTGACTAAAGCAGGGACTCTGCAGTGCTGACCTCTGGCAAGGGGTCAAGGTCAAGATCATCAATAATAAGCATGATATCACGAGCTCCTTGATATGATGTGCTGGGAAGGACACCGTATCGCTTCTGTGGTATGACTGCCAAAATGCCTAACCCTACTCCAGTCAGGGGAAGTAACAAACCAACCCAAGGTGAGGGACATCCTACAAAACAGTCAATCACTTCTCTTCAAAAGTGTCAAGTCATAAAGTCACAAAAGTCAAAGGAAGATGGAGGAAGCGCTGAGAGACCAGGAGAGTAAGAAGAAACAGGACCACAGAGTCCTGTCAGGGTCCTGAGAGCCGGAAGGACATTCGCGTAAAAACTAGGAAAGCCTGAATCAGCTCTAGTTGACACTGCCGCGTGAGCGTCCGGGCCTGGACAATGACGTGGTTGCGTCTGAGGTTATGGGGGAAGCAGCGTGAGCGATGCATGCTCTTTGCATCACTTCTGCAATTTTCCTGTACGTCTCAAATTAGCGCAAAATTTTTAAAAATTATTAACAGTTGCATACTAAAGTAGAGAAAAAAACAATATGAAATAGTAAATGATAAATTTCTACTGAAGATGAACACTGAAATCAAAACACACTCCTTGTCAGGGGGTGCCGGCAGGAAAGCCCTCCTGACCCGTCGTGGCCCAGCTCTCAGGACCCGCCCCTCTCACATGGTCCACAAACAGCTTCTGATCAAACATCCCAAACAAATGCCTAAAAATTATCAAGTACACAGAACACATCAACAGCTTTAAATTGGAAGAGCGGGTAAACTAAATTATGAACAGAGGTGGGGAAGGGGAAATACTGTTAAGGTCAATAATGTTTTAAACTTCCTGAGCTGAGTGAGCCCTACATTTTACTGGCAGGCATCCCTTTCTGCAGCCCTCCCACCGCTAGGATGGTGCGCTGGCAAAACCCATTCTGCTTGAGACGACTTTTCCCTCAGACGCCCTGAAATGCTGTAAATTCACTGACGGGGCATAAAACACAAAGGGAAAGTGCTTCAGAGAAGATTGTCACGTGGACAGAATCGCCTCCCACCACTCCTCTCTCTGATGGTAAAGGAAGCAGGAAAAGCATTTGCTTCTACAGAAACACAGTAAAATGCCCTGAAAAACATATCCTGTTGACGCTAAACGTACACTGACTTTCCTGAGGACGCCTAATAGCGCGTTCTCTGTCAACAAATTAATGTGTGTGTTTTTAATCCCTATTTCTCCAAACTGAAAACCATTCCATCAACGATAACTATAAAACCCCATTTGTAGATAAAAGTCGGGTTAGATCAGTACCTTCCTCCTGGGAAGGTCTCTGGAAAGGGAAACAGATGAGCAGAGTAAGCAGGAAACGTGAGAACATCCATGTGGTCATGGACTTACTGGCCCAACAGAAGGGTGACAGCGAGAGCGCAGACAGAAACTTCCACGTCCTGAAATCAGACAGTGCTGACAGCTGCACAGCCATGAAATACACTGAAAACCACTCCATTATACAGTTTTGAAGGGTGAATAATTATGGTATGTGAATTACAACTGAATTTTTTAAATCAATTTTCAAAGTCAATTTTTATATCCTTAATATCCATCAGTATGTTTCAAGGTTTTTTTTCCATAAGCATTTCTATAAACATAATGTCTAGCTTATACCGTCTCATAATTCATGAAGAATGTTACATGGTACAGGTTACCTTAACAATAACCAAAGAAGAGATTTTTCTGATCCGAGTTATTTAACCATAAAATTATATTTCTATAAGACTATAATATCAAACCAAAGAACCATAACTACATGAGTAAATGAACTTTCCAGAAAACTTATCTTTTATTGTATGTAAACCACAGAACAGAACACAGATTTTAATTAAAAACTTCAAACAGAATATCCATGTGAAAACGTAAGACTGTAAGGAACAATAGCACTGATAATATGTTTCCATCCTACCTGGTTCTGCCATCTGAGATTTTTGTATTAGGACATCTCTTATTTTCTCCACCCACAGGTAAAGAATACTTTCACCAATATTCTGTCTAAACAAAATTCAGGGGGGAAAATGTTATTTAAAAGTATTTCCTTCTCAAATTCAAAAAACACAGACATCTTTACAACCTAAGAAATTATATGCATCGAGCCATGCCTTTTATTTTATTTTATTTAATATATTTTATTGATTTTTACAGAGAGGAAGGGTGAGGGATAGAGAGAAACATCCATGAGAGAGAAACATCGATCAGCTGCCTCCTGCACACCCCCTACTGGGGATGTGCCCGCAACCAAGGTACATGCCCTTGACCGGAGTCAAACCTGGGACCCTTCAGTCCGCAGGCCGACGCTCTATCCACTGAGCCACACCGGTTAGGGCAAGCCATGCCTTTTAAAAAGGAATTTATAAAGACATGAGACTTAGTAACATTTATGGGTGAATATTTAATATAGTTTATACCAACATTAAAAGTTCCCATTAGCCCCAAAATCAACACTGCTTACTTAAAACAAGCAGAACTGTGGCACCAAAGAAGAGGAAGAAAATTTACGAACTTGCGCTGGATGAGTGAGTGAGATGTAAATGCGATTTAATTCATTATTAACGTCCAATCACTGCTTGCCTTTCTACACTTTCTGAACAATTTGAAACCACGCCTTGGGACGCTTCTCATTGGGAATGCTGATTTCAACCAAGGATGCAGAGCATTCGAGAACTCCCCCCGGGAGCCAATTCACAAGCCTGAACAGCAAATCAATGCAACAGTTTTATATTCACACTAGAGGCCCGGTGCACGAAATTCATGCACGGGTAGGGTCCCTAGGCCTGGCCGGTGATCAGGGCCGATCGGGGCCTTCTGGCTGCACTCCCTGGTGGTCAGCAGACATCATAGCGGGCCATCGAACTCCCAGTCTCCCAGCCAAACTCCCAATGGGACACTTTGCATATCAGCCTTTTATAGATACAGATTTTGTTTTTGACAAAATGTCCTGCTGCCCAAGGTGATTCATTTGGTTCCAAACACTGTCTGGCTGCCTCAGATCAGGAAGTCCATCTCCACGGCTCCCTGAGGAGAAGCGTGCCGCGGTCATGTCCACCCACGAGCAGGTCAGCGAATGACAACAGCACAGAGTGAAGGCCCAATGCATGTGCAAGACCCACCAGGCCCGCGGGAGGGCGCTGTCCTGGGCTAAGGGTCTCCCGAGGAAAATGAAGGCTATTCCTGCCCTTGGACCAGCATGCCACCAGGGGGGGGCGTGGCTTTAACTGCTACCACGCCGCATCTGTGCTTTCTCGGTGACAACAGTATGTTCTATCTTCTAACTATCCACGAGGGTTTGGTTCTCAAAGTGCTGCCAGGAAGCCTCTGGCAGAATTAGAAACAAATCAGAACAAACAAAAGCGGGCGTCCTCGGTCCTGCCCGGCTCCTCCACCCCCGACGGTTCCGGAGGACCAGCTGGTCCTGAAGATCCCTGAGAGCTCAGAGCGAGACGTCCCGCTTTTACTCACGAGGTTAACTGACGGGGAAAGGAGCTCAACAGAAAAAGTCTGGGACAAAACGCTTTACAACCGAACAGAGAGCAAGCTGGGTCAAATCTAACTTGACACATCAAAATGAGAAGAGCTGTGGGAATTCTAAATAATCCTTTCACTGGATTTTAAACTAAATACTGTTGAAATAGACCATCATAAATTCAAATACTAGCAAAAAAACCTAAGTCCTTTCATTTTCTCTTAACACCAATTGTTCTAAGTATTTGTTAATTGATTTTTAAAGAGAAAGGGAGAGGGAGAGAGAGGGAAACATCAATGTGAGCATGAAACATCGATGGGCGGCCTCCTGCACGCCCCCTGCCAGGGATCCAGCCCACAAGCCCGGCATGTGCCCCGACTGGGAACCGAACGGCAACCTCCTTGGTGCACAGACAACACCCAACCAACCGAGCCACACCGCCAGGGCTGTTCTAAGTATTTTTAAAAGTCGTTTGCTTTGGGTTTTATTAGAACTATTGCTTTCATATATTCAAAACATCCACATGCAAAATATTTAAAGAAAAATATAAGCAAATTAATCACCCTCTAAGCAATCACCAAAGCCTTGCTGACAGCCTTCGGTATCTCTTTAGGGCCATTCTTCTCCCCTGGCATCCTGCTCCTTAGTAACGGCCTCCACCTCTTCCCTCCAGAGTCACCGACGGCTCCTCCGGGTGTTCCCTCCGCCCAGCCCTCCACCGCCACCTGCGCACCGTGACCCAAAGCTCACGCACCCTCTCCCCTGACACTCCTACAGCCTCCAGCTCACCCCACTCCCACCCCAGCCACGGGCGCTTCCTCCTCCACCTGCCCCACTTACACCTGCATCTGAAAGGGCTGCTGGTCTGCAGGTGCCGGTGGCTTCACACCTGCAGATGCCGCTGATGCCGGCCCGTCTCTCGGGAAACCTCCCCCTCTGGTTACCGGGCAAACACTGAGCTCCCGTCGCCTTGGACCCTCCTCTTCAGCCTCACCCGCATGCCCAGAGAGCGAGCTGCTACAACCGCTAACACGTGTTACGGCACCAGACCCTGACCTCTCGGTGGTTATGTCACAACAGTGGACTACAGCTCTTCCTTCTGACGTTTTAATTTCCAAACTCCTAAGAGAGTGCCAGCACGCAGGAGACCATCGATAAACGCTACGAGGAACTAACTGCTAGTTCCCAACTTCTCACCTCCCTAAACCAGAATCCATCTTCCCGTCCAGGCAAAAATCAGCCTTAGCATTCAAAGGATGCTAAATCAATATGAAAATGTAGAGAGTTACATATTTAGAGCACAATGAGAATATGAACATTAAATAGCTATATTCATACATTTATCTCATGTTTCATTTCCCAAAGACCAATGCTTTTCACTTGCTGCCCCCTGCTGGAATTTTTATGGAAAAAGATGGTTAAAAGTTGTCCCACAAAACTTTTAACAGAATCGTCTTTCTATTTTGACCACACGTGTGAAAATACTGCCATTGAACTTGGGTTATTCGAGCGCTTTGAATCAAGAAGACGGTCTGACCATATTCCGTCCAGAGAACAGGCGGCTCTGTCGTTCCTGATGCTGCCCAACCCGTAGACAGTCCACGACGCGTGAGGGAGAGCAGCGAGCTGTGCCCTGTGGGGTGTCTGATGAAGGGGTGCTTTGTGGGTGGAGAAGGCAGAGTGCATGGCACTGTGCACGGGAGGAGAAGCGTGTGGCTGATGAATATGACGAGCATGACAGGAGCCACGTGTGGGAACTTTCCAAGAAGAGGAGTGTTCACCCCACCAATGACGGAGGCTGAGTAAACACTGAACAGTGAAGCAGTGACGTCATTCTGGTGGGCAAATCGCAACACGTCTGACTTAGTCCCCTTCCGGGGAGGGGACACGGCATCACTCAGGCTGCAGGACGCAGTGTGCCGGGGGCACCGGCGTGGGAGTGGCCGGGGGGGAGGAACCATTTCACTGAGGACCAACGACATGTAAGTGCTGAGGAGCCGGAACCCCTAAGCGAGGCGCCCCCATCGTATGTCCAGGCTTCATCGCTTCCCGAGTCCACTGTGAGTCTGAGAACTCCAGGAAGAAACCAACAGGATCACACCTTTTTTCATTAAATATTTTGGGAGGAAAGAAGCCTGGCCAGGATCCCGGTGCACAGAGGGAGGGAGCTCTCGCTGTGCACGGGGCAGCCCTGGAACACACGGCAACCCTCCCAGTGTGTGGGTGTCCGCAGAACTGACACCCAGAGCATCATCTGTTCTACTCACTGAACGCATCTTATTCAAATTAACCCACATCGCTTCGTATCTTCCCTGGACCGCATCTCCGCTTGCTCCCTGCCAATCAGCCTCCAAACAGAAACAGAAAATCCTGTCCTGCATCCACCACACTGACCCTTCTCCGCTCCTGGGCACCGGGACGAGGACAGCAAGCTGGAACTAGGCCCACGGACTCCGCGGGACCACGCCTCCCCCACCAGGCCCCCTCCCCGCCTCTCCCCTTCACGCCACCATCACGTTGTGTCTGGAGATGTGCAAGTTCGTGACATTGAGCCGCTGCACATGTGTGGCCCTTCCCTGGAGTCACCTTCCCCCACATAACTCAGCTGATGAGTCGTTAGCGGTCCCTCACCTCCCACACAGGGCCGTCTCCTTGGAGCCCTCACCAGCGCTGCACGTCACATCCTCTCTATCACAGCTGCAGTTTTACAGGAACTTGTACGATGTTGTAATATTTCTCCTCCCAGTAAATTCTAGACGCCATGGTTTTGCTAGCTGTGTGTATCCAGGATCTAGCACAGTGCCTGCCATATGCTACTTGTTGAATGAATGGAACAGTAAAATATACAGTAGCCCTAGCCAGTTGGCTCAGTGTATGGTGTTGGCCCGCGGACTGAAGGGTCCCGGGTTCGATTCCAGTCAAGGGCCCGTACCTTGGTTGCAGGTTCCCTGGCCATGGTTGGGATGCATGCAGGAGGCAACCAATCAATGTGTCTCTCTCACATCAATGTTTCTCTCTGCCTATCTCCCTTCCATTCTCTCTAAAAATCAATGGAAAAATATCCTTGGGTGAGACTGAACAACAACAAAAAGCACAGTATATTTAATAGACTCTAAGTCTTATGGCATAATACAAGAAAATTCCTATTAAAATTACTAGTTTAACAAGTAATTATGCTTAGGATTCCGGTGTTACGCGTCTCATCCGAGGCCTCTTCGAGCGCATCCTCTTTGTTCATGAAAGGCGGCCTGACAGTCTGGAAAGGCCCCGACATGTCCCAGTTCCCACAAAAGCCCACACAGTCACTCAGGGGATCTGTTTAAGCGCCGCCACTTACATATATATTTCCTCCAGGCTGTTCGATAAATCTGCCCGTTCCTGCCCTTTAAGCCAAGGAGCACTATGATTAAAGAAAGAAAATAGAGATTATTCAAGGCTTATGTTTACATCTCACATATAAATTAGGGCTTACACCCCAAATTAGTTTTATTTAACTTTCAAAAATTATTTTCATTGAAATGTTGTCTTAAATTAGTACAGTTAAAAAATGCTTCCTTGGCATGAACTCGTTTAGTCCTCCCAGGAAACCCTGATGAAACAACACCAATATTATTCAATTAGAATGTGGTTTAAAAAACGGGTGAGCTCACGGGACACCAGGGGACTGCCCACGTGTACGCCAGTGGCAGAACACGTTCCGGGTCTAAGCTGCCCGATTCCCGGGATCTGCCGCCCTCTCGGGAGTCTCCCGCTTTCTCTAACTGGAATCTCAAAACAGCTGCTGTCACCAACAAGGCGGGTGCCAAGTGACTGTAGGAGATTTTAACATTTTCTGAAAAGGGTACTCGTATTTACTAGCATTCTATATTAGAACTGTCGTTTTTAATAAATAAAAAAGCTTAACAGTGCAGGCCCATTACTAACAGCAACTGTTACAGCTGTGGTTTCAAACACTCATAGGAAATGCAATCCCCCTGGCAGGTAAAAATCTAGTCCTTGAGCCCTGGCAGGTGTGGCTCAGTGGATAGAGCGTCGGCCTGCGGACCGAAGGGTCCTGGGTTCGATTCTGGTCAAGGGCATGTACCTCGGATGCAGGCTCCTCCCCGGCCCGAGCCCTCGTCAGGGCACATGCAAGAGGCAACCCATCGATGTGTCTCTCTCACGGCAATGTTTCTGTCTGTCTTTCCCTCTCTCTTCCACTCTCCCTAAAATCAATGGAAACGTACCCTCAGGTGAGGACTAAAAAAAAAAAAAAAATTGAGTCACTGAGATTCAATGCAACTCTGTTCCCAGAGTTTAAACTTCCTAGTAGGTCAGTGGGCAAGGTCAAGCCAAGGTGACGCGCCTCAGCAGCTCACGGCCCTCGAAGGTGACGCTCTGGCTGCGGAGAAGACGGGTCCTCAGCAACGCAGGGCAGGAAGGAGCCCCGGGCGCACCAGGGTACTTCCTGGAGGCAGGGGCACTTCCTGGAGGCCCAGGGTACTTCCTAGAGGCACCAGGGCACTTCCTGGAGGCAGGGGCACTTCCTGGAGGCAGGTGTACTTCCTGGAGGCACCAGGGCACTTCCTGGAGGCACCAGGGCACTTCCTTGAGGCAGGGGCACTTCCTGGAGGCAGGGGCACTTCCTGAAGGCACGGGCACTTCCTGAAGGCACCAGGGCACTTCCTAGAGGCAAGTGTACTTCCTGGAGGCAGGTGTACTTCCTAGAGGCACCAGGGCACTTCCTGGAGGCAGGGGCACTTCCTGGAGGCACCAGGGCACTTCCTGGAGGCACCAGGGCACTTCCTGGAGGCACCAGGGCACTTCCTGGAGGCAGGGGCACTTCCTGGAGGCACCAGGGCACTTCCTGGAGGCACCAGGGCACTTCCTGGAGGCACCAGGGCACTTCCTGGAGGCAGGGGCACTTCCTGGAGGCACCAGGGCACTTCCTGGAGGCAGGGGCACTTCCTGGAGGCACCAGGGCACTTCCTGGAGGCAGGGGCACTTCCTGGAGGCAGGGGGCACTTCCTGGAGGCACCAGGGCACTTCCTGGAGGCAGGCAGGCGTAGGCAGAGGCACAGGCACACCAAGGCCCTGTGGCTGGCCCTGCGGCAGAGCCAGGCCGGCAGAGCTCTGGGTGGGGTTTCTAGATGACAGTTTGTCTAAAGCTCCTTCCTCATCTCTAGGTCAGTATTAAGTGACGTACATCACTGTATTTTTATGTAATTAAATGTATTTAAATGCTCTATACCACGCCCAAAAGGCATTAATTTCTACATACATTTTGATAAGAAACATTATGCACACATTGTACAGTACCAACAATCCTTGGAAAGCATAATTTTTATAAAAATTTAATGTAGAAAATAGAGCTACCTTTACAGGAGGGAATACTACTCAGCCGTGAAAGGGGATATCTTACCTCGGAGGGACCTGGAGAGCATTACACTAAGTGAAATAAACAGAGAAAGACAAGCACCATGTGATTTTACTTATACATGGAATCTAATGAACAAAATAAACTAACAAACACAACTGTTTAAAGTAAAGTAAAACTATGCTGACTTCAGAGACGTTAAAACAAAAAAGACACAGCAATTGAAAAACCAGAACGGAAATGGAGCTTACTTCAGCTGGTACACAGGGGGCGCTGAGCCCGGATACTCGCTCGGCAGCATCACCTGCGGGCAGTGCAAACACAAAGGCTTCCATGTCATGACTCAAAAGCAGCATTTTACAGCCATCACTCGACAGACCCTAAAACCAAACCACTGTCCTGTTAAATCTCCAGAGACTCCCGCCTCAGGGTTATGCTTCCACTTCAAAGATGTTGCTAATGATGATGCCGAACTTTTAAGAAGGAATTTACAATTTGCAGAGAAAGTTTAAAAGCAACAAAAGTTAGAAAATAAAGATGAAAAAAAAACTGAAATAGGGCCATTATACAGTAACCCTAAGTGAATGGAGTGGCATTATAACACGTTCCAGAGATTTTTTTCTGAAATACCAAAAAGAAACGTAATCCTACTATATCCTGCTAATCACATTATCAGGTAACACTTAGAGAACCATACAGATCTCTTCCATCAACTCGGAATTACTATAAAGACAAATACTGAAAACAACGGCATCTCTCCCGTGGCTAGCTCAGACAGCAAAGGATAAGCCTTAAAGCAGAAACCATGCCGATCTGTTCACGGATTGACCCTGACCACACCGGCTCGTTAACACAGAAACGAGGGCCTGGCTGGGCACCGCCGCATCACCAACCTCCTGCTCCTCCTAAGCGTCCGCTCTCTCCCAGCGTCACCTGCTCGCCCACCAAACGGGCACGAGGCGGTGAGACGCAGCGTCAGGGCGCACGGAGGACTCACGTAACTTAGAGAACTGAGAAAGCTGGAACCATCCATCGAAGCCGACTTTAGAGCAAGCTGAGATGTGATGACTCCCAGGTTTGGATCATCAATCGTTAACAAAACCCAACAACAAAAGACAATTCCAAGAAGTCACACAAGCAGGGTCACTGCGGGAACCGGCAGCAGAGGGTCCTGGAGTCCACGTTGGGGCTGCAGGAGGAGGAGGAGAAGGGGTACCTGCAGGAGGAGGTGCAGGAGGAGGAGGAGGAGGAGAAGGGGTACCTGCAGGAGGAGGAGGAGGAGGAGGAGGAGGAGGAGGAGGAGGAGGAGGAGGAGGAGGGGGTACCTGCAGGAGGAGGAGGAGGGGGAGACCTGCAGGAGGAGGAGGAGCAGGAGGAGGAGGAGGAGAAAGAGGAAAGGGAGGTACCTGCAGGAGGAGGAGGAGGAGGAGGAGGAGGAGGAGGAGGAGGAGGAGAAAGAGGAAAGGGAGGTACCTGCAGGAGGAGGAGGGGAAGGGGTACCTGCAGGAGGAGGAGGAGGAGGAAAGAGGAAGGGGGTACCTGCAGGAGGAGGAGGAGGAGGAGGAGGAGGAGGGGTACCTGCAGGAGGAGGAGGAGAAAGAGGAAAGGGGGGTACCTGCAGGAGGAGGAGGGGAAGGAGTACCTGCAGGAGGAGGAGGAGGAGGACGAGAAGGGGTACCTGGGGGACCTGCAGGAGGAGGAGGAGGAGGGGTACCTGCAGGAGGCGTCCAGGGGTTGAGTCGTCGCTGACGACGAAGAAGGGGTACCTGCAGTCGAGGAGGAGGAGAAAGAGGAAGAGGGATCGGTACCTGCAGGAGGAGGTGGGGAAGGGGGCTGTACCTGCAGGCTAGAAGGAGGCGTTCCCCCCATTGGTGGATGAGGGGTCTGCCTTCCACAGTAGGAGGAGGTCAGGAGAAAGAGGAAAGGAGGTACCTGCAGGAGAAGGAGGAGGAGGAGGTGGGTGGAAAGGGGGGGTGACCTGCAGGAGGAGGAGGGGGGAAGGGGTACCTGCGGGTGGGGGGGGGGGAGGGGAGTGAGGAGGGGGAGTGGGTGCGGGAGTGGGTGACCTGCAGGGAGGAGGTGCAGGAGGAGGAGGAGGAGGGGTACCTGCAGGCAGAGCGTCCACTTGGGGTTGTCTATGTCGTCGCTGATCCTGATACAGAAGATTTTGGCGCCATCGTCGATGACACACCACTCCTCGCCGTAGATGGCCGCCATCGCCTCGATTTCCTCATTCTGCGGGAAGTGGGGAAGGGGGCTGTCACAAGTGCCCCAACGCTAGAACCCCGCGTTCCCCCCATTGGTGGATGAGGCATCTGCCTTCCACAGTACCAGCCTGACGTCTGTCACAGGATCAACAACAAACAGAATATATTTTTAAAAGAGGGGGCAGCACGGGGGGGGGTGAGGGGGGGGTGAGGGGGCGGGTGAGGGGGCGGGTGAGGGGGCGGGTGAGGGGGCGGGTGAGGGGGTGAAGGGGGTGGGTGCGGGGTGGGTGCGGGGGTGGGCGGGAACTCTGACCCCCTTCTCAGCGCGGGTCCCGCCTTCCACTCGGGCCGCCCGGAGCCCAGCGTCGGGGAGTCACGCGTGGGCGGCCCCGCCCCCCCCCCCCCCCCCCCCGCCCCCGGCCCCCCCCCCCCCCCCGGCCCCCCCCCCCCCCCCCCCCCCCCCGCCCCCCCCGCCCCCCCGCCCCCCGCCCCCCGGCCCCCCGCCCCCCGGCCCCCCCCCCCCCCCCCCCCCCCGGCCCCCTGGCCCGGGCTCCTGCTCCCCGGCCTGGTTTCCGGTTTGGGGGCGCGAGGCGGGCGTTGGGTTTGTGTGGGGCCATCAATGCCAGGAACCAGCCTCCCGGTTCGGGGTACCAGGTCCAGGAGCGGCGCCCCGGGCGGGCGCTCAGCCGAAGGGCTCGGGCTCCGGGCGGGCGGCACCGGCACCGGCACCGGCACCGGGCGGGAGGGGGCGCCGGGCGGGCGGCGGGGATCCGGGCGGTGCGGGCGGAACCGGGGGCGGCCGGAGGGACCGGGAGGGGCCGGAGGGACCGGGGGCGGCCCGGAGGGGCCGGGAGGGGCCGGAGGGGCCGGAGGGGCCGGAGGGGCCGGGGGCGGCCGGAGGGGCCGGGAGGGGCCGGGAGGGGCCGGAGGGGCCGGGGGCGGGACCGGGAGGGACCGGGGGGGCCGGAGGGGCCGGAGGGACCGGGGGGGGCCGGAGGGGGGGCGCCCCGCGGGCTCACCTGCCTCTGGGCGCTGCCGGCGTCCCCCTCCGCCATGCGGCCTCAGCGCGGTCCGGGCGCAGAGCGAGCGCGGACGGAGCCGGAGCGGGGCCCGACCGGAACCGCAGCCGCATCTGCTTCCGGGTTACGGCCCGGTCCCGGGGTCGGGCCCGCCCCCTCCCCCTCCCCCTCCCCCCCCCCCGCCGCCCCGCAGCCCAGGGGCCGCGCCCTGCGCCTCGGGCCGGGGGGTCACGCCTTGGTCCGCCTGCGGCGCGGGAGCTGCGGGGCCGCCCCCACCCCAGCTTGTTCCCGCACCCCGACCGCCCTTCCCCTGAGGGGGCTTTGCTGACGTCAGAGGGGGAGGGAGGGAGGGAGGGAGGGGAGGGGGGGGGGGCAGCGATGGGGGCCGTGCGCCCGCGGCCCCCGCCCCGGCATCCAGCCGCCGCCGCCGGGCCGGGCCGGGCCGGGCTCCGGGCCGGGCACCTCACCACCGGGCCGGGCCGGCCGGCACCCTTGGTCATGCGCAGGGAGCGGCAACGTTAGCACACCGACGGTTTAGTGGAGGAAGCCACACCTGAACATTCCAAAGCCTTTATTTCGCACCCGGTAGATTACTTCATTGTAACAGTGAACTTGAAGACAGCAACCCAAGTCACTTGCTGGCAGCTCCCTAAGACCCCGAGCAGCGCCCCGCCTGCGGCGCCCGGGAGAATGGGCCAACCAAAGGGGCCGGGCTGCCCACAGCGGGTCTCCACGCGGGCCTCCCTGCTCGGCGCCTGCAAACCGGAGCGCCCAGGGCCGCCGCTCCAGGCAGATGCGTGGGCGCCAGTTCCCCGGCGGCAGGCCGAGGTCCAGTCATTACGTAGTAACGGTGATTAAAATCTATTTCTAGGGCATTTTTGTGAATTGCTAGAGTTCATCCATATTTTCAATTTGAACATGGACCATTAAACACTTCTGAATCCTAATGGCTGGTTACAGAATTGTAAAAGTAAACTCAGCATTACGAT
Source organism: Ia io (assembly GCA_025583905.1). NCBI lineage: Eukaryota > Metazoa > Chordata > Mammalia > Chiroptera > Vespertilionidae > Ia > Ia io. Next base: position 721,380 of record JAJQQW010000013.1, on the reverse strand, counting down.
AAGCAAACGCAAGACCTTTCCGTTCAGTTCATTGGAATTTTCAAGGCCCAGCGCCCTTCCGACCCCGCAGGCCTGGCCTGTGTGCAGGGAGGGGCTGGGCCGGCCCACTGGGAAGGCCTCTCACCCACGTCTTTCTCTGCATCTGAGCAGCGAGCCATGCATGGGAGCGGCCGACACCTCTCCAAGTCACTCTAAAACATCCAAGCCCAACAGCACAAAGTAGCCAAAATAACTCTATAGTTTTATAAAGCTAAGTTACATGTAGGTATATAATTTCATAAAGCTGAATTACATTCAGGAATCCACCTCCCGCCATAAAGCACGCCCGCCCGCAGTTCCTCGGACCTCTGTATACAACAGCACCCAAGTCAGCCCGTTCAGTAGCAAAAGTACCCATTTTCTGTAAGACTTCCATCACCGAGGTCACCTTGTGCCCTATTTTTGGGGGGTGAAATGCAAGTGATGAACGGGGTTTTTCTTTTCTTTTTCTTTTTTTTAAAGAGGAGTAGAAACCAAAGGAAAACATTTAAACACAGGTTTAGGACAATCTGCAGATTAGCCCCAGGCCCTGACTTGTCTGCACTTCAATAAATGTCAGGCAGGTCCGAGTGGTTTCTGTCCCAGTAGCTGCCGGAGTAGAGCCAGTCCTGGGCCCCGGTGTGGGGGTTGGGGCCTTGATGGAACCACCTGTGGGGAGAGAGGCCGAGGGTTAGGGGGACTGAAGGGCAGTGGCCGCAGCCGGGCAGCCTCACTACCTCCCTCGGCAGCAGTTCACCCGGAAGGTGTGAGGTGTGAGGTGCTGTCCCTCGTACTGAGACCACGCAAAGGGCTTGCAGATTTCCCACAGCACTTACCATGTTGCTTAACAGAATTAGGGTCTTCTCTCTCGAAGGGTTGTTAGAACCAATGTTTTTGTCTAATTGTTCATCCTCTAGGCCCATTACCTTCCACTACAAGTCCTTCTTTTAAAAGCACTTAGAAATAAGAATTTGCCCTAACCTTTTCTTCATATCTATTGTAACCGGACAATCAATGAGTCCGTGCTGCCTGTCACTACTTGAGCCAATTCAGCAGAGACAGGGTTGAATCCTATATGAGCATTTATCCCAATCCTGCTGCCAGCTGGGAGAGCAGCAGGTCACCCACAAGTCTGCTCTGCCCCCACCATCAGCCAGCTGCTCATATTGGATAGAAGGACAGAGATTACATGGAAGTAGGCAAAAGGACTTCCACTACAAGTCCTTCTTTTAAAAGCGATTAGAAATAGGGAATTGGGATAAAATGAACGTTCACAATTTAACTGCAGTAATGTTTTTGCCCAGTTCAGAGTAAATGCCCCCTACTCCCCCCACCCCCCCAAATAAACCTTAAAGCTCCGTTGTACAAAACGACTGGATGTTGGAGGAGATGAAGAACTTGTCCAAGCTAATGACTGACATCGACGTTGTTTGATTTTAAAGACCGTGGTTTTTCAAATCTATTGCGTCACACGTGGTTCACTGGAGGTTGTCTCACCCGAATCTCCCTGGGCCCCATTTCCTCCATGCTAACATGGACTCCTAGGCTATGTATCGGCTTCTAAGATCCTAACCTGCCTTCTAATCTGCTCTAGTCATTGTCTTGCCCTTTAAAAACCTGGCGGCCCCTTTCCCACGGCCCCAGCTTCCTCTGGGTGATGGGAATGCAGACCTACTTGCCCAGAGGCTCAGTGAGTGCCATGTCTTCTAAACATGATTTTGTTTTCAGAGTAACACTTGTGAACAGTCTTAACTGTCTTTGCCATTCTCTCCAAATAAATAGCTTCTAATAATATTTAGCAATTAAAAGTGAGGTGGGCCCGGCTGGTGTGGCCCAGTGGTTAAGCGTCAACCTATGAACCAGGAGGTCGGGGTTTGATTCCTGGTCAGGGCACATGCCTGGGATTGTCAGCTTGATCCCCAGTAGGGGGCGTGCAGGAGGCAGCCGATCAATGAGTCTCATCGTTGATGTTTCTCTCTCTCCCTCTCCCTTCCTCTCTGAAATCAATAAAAATATATATTTTTCTAAAAAGTGAGGTTTGATTTGTTTGCTAAGTCCCAAATGTTCCTATTACTACAGAAGCACTAAAAACCCTGAGAAAAGCCACTTCAGGCCAGGCCAGTTCCTTGAAGGATCATTTAGTAAATGCCCATTAGACCAAATTTTCTAGAATATTACATACATTATGTAGCTTTGTGGACTTTTTCCTAATTAGAAAATGTAAAAGCCTCCTGTAGATGATCAAAACATCTATTATTCAGCCTTTGGTCACCAAACTAGATATATATGAAGGACCCGTGATTTGCTCAGAGTCACAGAACTGTTGTCTAATAGGAAGTACACAGTTATGCTCTTTTGAGTCTCAAAAACCTGAGCAGCAGCAGCACTTCTATAGTCAGGCCTGCAGAGCCGAGCTCCAGAGAAGCCAGCAGGTCCAAGTCAGAGAGCGACAGGAACTTCAAACATTCACCGGCAGAGGCCCGCGCAACGCTCTCCCACACGGAACGGGGAGGAGGAAGTTTCCGGGAGACATTTCACAAATTGGTGGGCTTAGGAGCAAAGGATGTTTTCTCTAAAGACCATGTCATGCCTGCAAGCCTCCCAGGCTGCTTGGGGCGGGGGTGGGGGCCTGACTCGGCACTGGAGAGGAGACTTGGACCTTGGGGTGGATGGTCTGATGCAAAGGGTTAGGCTTCTGTTCAGCTCCTGAGTCTTAAAAAAAAAAACTTTCAAAACTCAAATTCACTGTCCACTTTCTACTTCTGAGTGGAGTCCAGAGTGTCCTTTACACGAATCCTATTTCCACACACGCCCAGTCCCTCGTGCCTGGAAGAGCAGAGGCGCTGTCTACCGGTCCCTGACACCTGGCACAGGTGTGAGCAGGCGGCCTGTGATGCGCCTGCGGCCGGCCGGGCTTCACTCCCTCACCTGGGGAGGCAGCGCCCTCCTGGGGAAGGCTTTTCTTAATTGGCATTTACCTGGGATGACTGCGTGGGGGTATTTCTACTTTAATCTCCAAATAGCCCTTTTCTTGGCGGCTGAGGACTTGGAGGGAACTCTCAGGCCCAGGAGCAGCCTGGCAAGGCCCACCTGGGGCTGCTCTGCAGTTCCCCTGGCCCCCATGGCAGCCAAGACCCCACACAGACCTGGCCCCACGGCAGCCCCGCCCCCGAGGCGGCCCCCCGCCCGCGGAGGCCCTGCCCCGAGCCCAGCTCCCAGGCCCCACGCGCACCTGGTCCTCCAGTCCTCCTCCGACCTGGACCTGTTTTTGCGCGCAGCTCTCTGCTTCTCCTCCAGGCGTTTCTTCTCTTCACTGGCGAGATCTGCAATGAACACCCACGGGAACCGGTTACGGGGGCAGCGGAGAAGCGCATCCCCTGGTTAGCACGAACTCCCCTGTATCAGTCACGCCCCAGCCGCCCATCTGTTAACCCGTGACCTGCACCCAGGTGGGCGTGAGGCAGGGCCCAGGCCGAGGAACACCGCCTTCACCCCAAGGAGCCTGCTTAGGCCAAGGCCACAGGAATGATGTCGCTTCCATGAAAAGCTGGGCAGAGAAACTCAATGCATGCGGATGCTCCTAAATTCTTACTGAGACCTCAGAGCGCGCACCTTCCTTCGTAAAGATTCAAACGATTTTCAGAAACACTGTGCGCCGTGGCCCCAACAACTCAGCTGAGTGCTTAGTGAGAACACGCCGGAGGCGGGCACTGCGGACAGACTGGCCACGTGTGTCCCCGTGGGGGGGCTGGCCTGCCCACGAGGACATTCACTGCACTCCAGCCTCTGCCCACCAGCCAGGAGCTCTCAGCTGTGACAGCCAGTCCTCAGGCCCTGCCCCAGGCCCCATGACTGAGAGGAAGTGCAACACCAGCAGATAGAAAAGTTGTGGTTACCCACGGGACGGCAAAGCTCTTTGAGGCTTAGCAGGTGATACTTAATTCTAAAATATACAGCAAAATAGTCAGAAGGCACTTCAAAGTTGATAAAAATGTCATCTTTTCAACTTCCTCCCTGGCACTGAAGATAGCTTTTGGTTAGAATAGGCTGCTGGTGGCCGGGTGTGAGGGGGTGGGCTGGGGGAAAAGGTGAAGGGATGAACACGGACAAATGGGCAGCCACGGAATCCGCACAGGGTGTGGAGCAGCCACGGGATCCGCACAGGGTGTGGAGCAGCCACGGGATCCGCACGGGGTGTGCAGCAGGCACAGGGAGCAGTCAGTGACGCTGTAACTGCTGCGTGTGGCCGGGTGCTCGCCTCCCAGGGGACCCCTAAGTTACATCAACGTCTAACCACTCTGAGCACCTAACGGAGTGGTGAGTGTCGGGGCTAGCTGAGGGGGAAGGAAAGGAGGGTACACCTCGGGTAACGGAGTATACGCAGTTACCAGGGGGCACCTCTGACATGATGACGGAGCGAGTACAGTCACCCCAGCTTTCCAAATGTGAAACAAAAGCTACCAAATTTAAATCACATTTTAATTCAAAAATGTCTGAGGCAGCATGTCTCCAAGGGCCGGTCGTCTCCGTGGGACCGCCAAGTGTGGGCGAGAGCAAGGGAGAGACGGACAGCCGGGTGGCGTGGCCTGCCGCTCTCTCGCCTTTCCTGTGACGTAACAAACACCCCGAGACTAAACTGCGTGTCCTCCAAGGACGCTCACAATCAGCCACAGGAACAGAACCAACCATCACCCCACAGAAATCACTCTCCCAGCAGCACCGCCCACGCCAGGTACCGATTTCCCCGTTCTCCATGGCCCTGATGTCGGGCCGTAGCCGGCAGTCCGTCTTGGGAATCACGCTCTCCATGTCCTTGTCGACTTCGTTCAACACCATGGCGAAGCTGGTGAAGTTGTACATCTGCAGGAAGCAGGATGCCCACGTGAGCACGTGCCGGGACACTGGGCGCCAGGGGACCCGCTGACAGAGGAGTGGCTCTGAGCTGACAGGGACCCGCCCTGTGTACGGCCAGGACCATGCACCTAACGGTCTCCACTGGCATCTGGGCCCCCTGTGGGTATCGGCCCAAAGGCATCTTGAAGCAGGCCTCATGGAATGCACACCTGTGTCGCTGCCACTTTAAGTAGATCTATCAGCACAGTCAACATTCCTTCTCCTCTCGCATGGAAATCATTCCTTGCTGGACCTCAAGAGGCTGCATCCACTTGCACAGAATGAAGCCAGTGTCCCTCCTAAGGAATCACCAGCCCCCACCCCAGCACCTCTGCCCAAGCCAGGCACGGGGGTGCCCAGCACAGAGTCCTGGCTCTCAGGGTCAGGGTGAACGGGAACTGCACCCAAGCCCACGAAGGGACAGCTGGGGCCTGTCGGGACCCGCCCCGCCCATATCCCGCTGGCAGGGCCCGCACACGCGGGAAGAGCAGCCTCGGAGCTGAACGTGGCCGGCGAGGCTGTGTCCACAAGCCCAGCCTCACCTGCGCGGAGTTGGGGGGCCGGGGGGCTATCCGCCACAGGAGGACGCTCCCGGGGATGACAGTCACGCTCTCAGAATCAGGCATCGGCATCTCGTCCGACTCCTCAGACGCGCTCATCTGGAAGAACCCGCCGATGAGCAGAATTAAAACGTTTTAAAGAGTCACTTACACATTGGAAAATCGCACCCACCAGGATGCACCTGCCCAGCCGGGCCCTGAGTCTCCTCATCTCCTTGCCTGGCCCTCAGCCTCGGGCGTCGGTAAAGCTACAGCAATCGAGCACCAGGAGCTCAGGAGCTTGGTGTTTGCAGCCTGAGTGGCGTTTGCATTCGAGGCTTTACTATCACCACCACTCTCACTATCGTGTTTTCGTGTTTTTAAAGTTCTGTGTGTTTTTAAGGCAGAATAACTCAGCTGAGTATTTCCTGGAGCACGATGAGACCTTCGTGCGAGGTTATGTTCTTGGGGCAGTTAACGAAATGACCACTGACACAAAACCAGCAGGCATCCCGACAGCATGTGACAAAATAGAATCCTGCGATTGAAGCATTTAAAAAGCATCCTGGAGATGAGCATCTGTTCGTGAAAAAGGCTCGAGGACTATGTCATTTACACATCAATTAAAACAAGACTCAAGGAGAAAATTATATGCACGCGTGAGCAGGACGGGAACAAGGTCAGACTGTGACCTAGTAACAGGCCGCCCCCCGAGGGATGAAGATGGGGCCCCCGATGCCACCTTCCAGGAGGCTCACCTGTTTGCTGTGCTTCTTCTCTTCAGTGTTTTTCTTATCGTTTTTTTTGAAGGCGTCGAACGTGGCGGGGTCGACACTATACAGACATTCGGTCCACTTCCCGTAGAGGGCACAGAGCTTCTTTTTGCTGCCGAGAGACACCGAGGCTCAGCCAGCAATCAAACCAGCTCACCTACCCGACTGTTGTTATATAGAGGCTTATTATCAGACTAGAGGCCTGGTGCATGAAATTCATGCATGGGGGGGGTGCCCTCAGCCCAGCCTGCACCCTCTCCAATCCGGATCCCTCGGGGGATGTCCGACTGCCAGTTTAAGCCCGATCCCAGGCCTAAACTGGCAGTCAGACATCCCTCTCACAATCCGGGACCGTGGCTCCTAACTGCTCACCTGCCTGCCTGCCTGATCACCCCTAACTGCCCCCCATGCCAGCCTGATCACCTGTAACTGCCTCTGCCTGCCGGCCTGATCACCCCCAACTTCCGCCCCCCCCCCCCGCTGACCTGGTTGCCCCCAACTGTCCCCCCTGCTGGCCTGGTCGCCCCCAAGTGCCCCCCCCTGCCAGCCTGGTTGTCCCCAACTGCCCCCCGCTGCCAGCTTGGTCACCCCCAATTGCCCTCCCCCTGCTGACCTGGTTGCCCCACGCAGCCTGCTGTTCAGTCATTTGGTCGTCCCTCACTAACCCCCCTGCCAGCCTGGTTGCCCCATGCAGCCTGCTGTTCAGTCGTTTGGTCGTCCCTCACTAACCCCCCTGCCGGCCTGGTCGCCCCACGCAGCCTGCTGGTCATTACTGTTACTGGGACTGCGCCCTGGGAAATTTGCATATTCCTCTATTATTAGTATAGATTCTTTAAAGAAACAGAGTGCCTGTGAGATAGATTTTTTTCAACATAGTGAAATGCCTCTGAGGTTACGACAGCAGGTTTCAATACTATTCAGCAAACAACACCTATACTATTAAAGTGTTTTAAATGGACTCTTTACCTTTTATCTTGAATGTAGCCTTCGACTTTGTGTAATTCCTTCCCAAAAAGGCCACATGGCTTGAAATTCAACACACATTTGTCCCCGGTCCTATGAAGGAGACATGGAGCCCAGGTTACCACCCAGCATGGCAGAGGCAGGAGAGAATGAGGACTATGGTGACGTTCCTAGCAACAGCTGCTACTGAGCCCACCACAAGGAAAGGTGAAGCAAGGCCCTAAAGAGTAAGTGGCTTGTTGCTATGGAATGAATATCTGTGACCCCCCCAAATCCATATGTTAAAGCCCTAGCCCCGTCACAAGGGTGGAGCCCTTGCAAAGAGGATTAGTGCCCTCAGAAGAGACAAGACAGATGCACACGCGCACACTCGTGCGCGCGCTCTCTCTCTCTCTGCCAGGTGAAGACACACAATGTGGCCACGTGCAAACCAGAAGAGACCTGCCCAGACATCACCTCTGCGTCCCCATCTGGGATGTGCCGCCCCCCACGCTGTGAGAAGTGAAGTCCCACTGTTATGGCCCATGCTCGCACGACCCTTGCCTAAGGTCACAAAGGAGGCTTGGACCCAGCTCTTCCTGTTATATCCCCAGCCCCACCCTCTGCGCGAATAATACAAACTCAACCTAAGCACAGCGAGCGGCTGTATTGATTCACTGAGGCCGGGACAGCTCAGACGTCAGCGAGTTCACACTCGTCAGAAACGGCAATGAATTCTGTTCATCAAATCAAGGGACGTCTCCTCGTCTAATAGTGACAGTGCTTGTTTTGCACTTATCTAGAGCTTTTTTTTAATGAAGCCACTGAGCGCAATGGTGACACGGAGGGAGCCGGGTGCCCGCGGGGCCGCACCTGTGGTTGGTGATCTCCATGGTGCCGTACTGCTCAATCCAAAGCTTCCCCACGATGATGTTGTGCACACAGCAGGTCGGGTTTGTCCACGTATACGCCTCATTGTGTCTGAAAACAAGACAAAGCCAAACCCAGAATCATAAGTAAGAAGAGTTGTTTTGTTTAAAAAGCACATTTGTCTCAAATGCCACTCTGAGGACAGCCACTCCGAGCTCGGCAGCGCGGCTCCGTGGTGTTGGCTCCCGGCAAAGCAGGGTCGTCTGACCACTTTGTTTCTTAAAAGATGCCAAAGCTTAAGGAAAATACTGCCCTGCAACCACCATCAAACTCCAAACACGCGAGGTGTATAACCACCCAATCCAAAAGTTAGGTGAGAACATATTTGAAAAATGAAATTGGAGGCAGAAAATAAAAATGAAGGCCTATTACTGAGCACTTTCCAGAGCAAGTACCCTCTGCTCATCAAAGGGAAAAAGTCATGTATGTGAATAAGCTCTGTTGTTTTTAAATCCTCACCTGAGGACATGTTTATTGATTTCAGAGAAAGAGGAAGGGGGAGGGATGGAGGGAGGGAGGGAGGGAGGGAGGGAGGGAGGGACTGATGTGAGAGAGAAACACCAACTGGCTGCCTCCTGTGCACGCCCCGAACAGAGATCAAACCTGCGACCTCGGTATGTTCCCTGCCCACCAGGGCGACAGCTCCAGCTGTCCCTATGCCCAGGCATCCCAGCAGCGGGGTGATGTCCTAATGACCTTCGAGGTCAGCTTCTCCAGTGTGTATGATGCATTTTAAATTCTGTACGTGAGTAATTTCTTCTTTCCCATTTCTGAGTCATGTCCCCTTGGATGGTTTAACCATGCAATCACTGAGATTTGGGCTGCTCCAGGTTTGGGGACTATGAATAAGAATCTGTACGTTTGTTATGTGAGAAGAGGAGTCTTCGTGTCTCTAGAGCAGGGGCCATTTGGACATTGATAATGTCCAGGTCTTTCCTCGCCAGCAGGAAGGACAGGCTCACGTGGGCGGAGTCTGTCTTCCCGGAACTGAAAGCTCACGCTTTTTCTACGGGAAAGAGAACGTCCAGCTGACCCAATGTCTGCGATGGGCCACACACTGCTATCTCAGCGATCCAGAGTGGATCCAGTTTGAAAGGCGGTTCAACAAAGCGTGATCGCTGCGATCTACAGAAAGCATGTCTCATAAGAACCGCCACAAGTGGTCAACTGCTTTCTAACTCACAACAGATCCAAACATCAAGTTAACTTTCCAAACACACCCAGATCCATCGACAATGCCATTACCCATGTCTCAGTTCTACCTGCAGGGAGGTAGCTGACATTCCATCTCCAGCTTCTGAACAAGATCAGCTCTGTGTGTGATCACATATACTCATGTGTGATGTGTATACTCATCTGTGGTATGTATACTCATGCGTGATGTATATACTCATGTGTGATGTGTATACTCGTGTGATGTGTATACTCATGTGTGAACGTGTATACTCGTGTGATGTGTATACTCACGTGTGATGTGTATACTCGTGTGAATGTGTACACTCACGTGTGAATGTGTATACTCATCTGTGATGTGTATACTCACGTGTGAACGTATATACTCATGTGTGATGTGTATACTCATGTGTGATGTGTACACTCATGTGTGATGTGTATGCTCGTGTGTGATGTGTATAATAGTGCATGATGCATATACTCGTGCGTGATGTGTATGCTCGTGCGTGACGTGTACGCTCGTGTGCACGCGCACGCTCGTGTGTGACGTGTGTGCGTGTGCACGTGTGCACATGTGTGTGTGGCGTGTGTGCACATGTGCATGTGTGTGCTCGTGTGTGCATGTGTGCGCGTGTGCGCACGTGTGTGCGTGTGCACATGCGAACGGCCCGGCCCAGCTTACTGGAGGAGCTCGAGGGTGATGGTCCCTCTGGGCTCCGCCTCGACGCTCTTGCCCCAGAACTTGAGTTTGGGGTAGATGGAGCCGTGGAAGACGAAGTCGTCGTTCAGCCCCTCGGCATGGAAGGCGCTGATGGGCGGGTGATGGCTGACCTGCTCGGAGATGAGTCTGAAACCAAGGTCATCTCTAAAGTTTAAGAAAAAAGTAACGTCGTCATTAATTCTCATCGTGGATTGTGTACGTTACTGTCATTTCAGTCAAAAAATACTACAGACTCAACCAAGTAAATAATTCTAAGTTTATCATCCCGATGAAAGAACAAGTTAATATAACTGTACAAATGCACCCCAACTACTAAGTCCTCTGTTACTACAACTCCAGCCATTTAAACATTAAAATAAAGAACACTACGTGGATTTCAGTGAGTTGCACAAATTGGTAACATTAGCAATGGAAATCTAAAACGTGTCCTTCCTTTCATATGCAGATGGAGGGTCTAGTGTGTCTACTATCGAATATCGAGGGAATGGATGAGATCGAAACTGTGCGAAGAAGGGGAGCACTCCGACAATCAAAGCCAAATGCATCCCTGATCGCGTAAGCACGAAGCAGGGGCGGCCAGCACACTGCAATGCAGACACACTCCCTGCCTTTGCTCCCACGGGACACATTTATACAAACTCGTTCCATGTGATTAGAAAACCCCAATCATGCCTGTGATCTGCCTAAGAACAGGACGGTAATCCCACGTGAACAGAATCGTAAATCCCCAAAACTACATGTTGTAATGTCTACTGTGCCAGGTTTCAATATGTTTGCATCGTCCCTAAAACAGCAAGTATCGTGGAAACCAACATCCAAACTGCTAACTGGCTCCAGTCACACAACCTCGCTGTCGGTGATGCTCAGAGTATCTATTTTCCTCTTTCGTTTTAAACGTTATACAGATCTTGCAAATTCACGCAGGGAGAGATCTTACCGGACCAGCTCGTACGTCTCTCCCAGCAGCGGGTTGAAGGGCTTCCCCGTGCGCTCCCACTGCGAAGCCACCGCGGACACAGCAAACGCGGCCACACACTGCGGGACAGCACGGGCATCAGGAGGGTTAGAACAGCCTCGCCTGCTCCCTGTCAGGCACTCAATTCTGCTTCGGGCTGTAATCTATAGCCCGGCCGGCGGGGCTCAGGGGTTGGGTGCCAACCTATGAACCAGGGGGTCACGGTTCGATTCCCGTCAGGGCACAGGCCCGGGTTGCGGGCTCCATCCCCAGTGTGGGGCGTGCAGGAGGCAGCCGAACCATGACTCCCTCTCACATTGATGTTTCCATCTCTCTCCCTCCCCTTCCTCTCTGAAATCAATAAAAATATTTTTTTTTAAATAAAATAAAATGAAGACTCAGAACGGCTCAGCAGCCCCGGGTGTGCCGTGGACCCTCCTGCTTCCCCGCGGGCCTCAAGGGTCCTCCCACCCCGTGGCGCTCTGACCGGGGACGGCAGGAAGATGCAGAGGACACCAGACACGCCGACTGTTCCATGACATTCCCAGCCGCCTGCTGGATGTCACAGGACTCTGTCCGTGTGTTTGGGGCGGGGCGGGGCCGAGGAGGGAGGCGGGAGGCAGGGAAGTCTCTGGGGCCTCACCAGCCCTCCCAGGTTCGCTCCTCCACCCACCTGCATCCTCTCGGCAGGGTCGGAGAGCGAGCTGGCCTTCTGGATGAGGTACGTGTGCTCCATGTACTCACTGAGTCGCTGCAGGAAGCTCAAGGGCTCGTTGAAGATGACGGGCATGGTGATCTTGGACAGCTCCTGTGCAGAGAGAAGCGTCACCCGCTGCTCACACAGCCAGCGCCCGCTGTGCGCACAGCGTCCTCTGGAGAGGAAGGCACGGGAAGCAGCGCCTCATGGAGTGAACACCAGCTCAACCACAGATCCTCCCGAGCACCTGGCGCGTGGAGCCTGCTGTCCCAGGAGCTCCCGCCCAGGCAGCCCGAGACCCGACTCCCTAAGAGTCTGCTTTGGGTCGGGGTTAGGACACGGGCTGTGCAGCGGACTCGGGATTACCCACACCATCTGCCGTGAATAATTTTCCAGAATGAATGTCAGGCTACGCTTGACGGACAACATGGAGGTTTTCCGCGCGCATTGATCTACTGTACGCCGTGGAAGGGACCAGAAGGCTCCTGCGCATCCTACGGAACAGGTTTCACCTCTGTCTGCAGAATTATACACACAGTCGGCGTCCACAGGTAACTCGATAACTGGGTAGGGTTCTCTGACCTGAATTACAACCTGTTCACTGCAGGTGGCCAGCACGCACCAGGGGGTCCTTTAAACAACTCACTAGGCAACAAACTTATCTTGGTATTCTCTGGAATGTTTTCCGGAATGTTCTGGTACCTTCCCAGCTTTCCATCTACCCTCTTTCCCTTTTCCTGGGAGTCAGGTCCTTCCTGAGCCTGCGGACTACAGACAGACGGTCAGGGGACCTCCGCAAGGCGACCGTTTGAGTGCCTGTCCCAGCTGAGGTTTTCCCCGTAAACATTCCCGTCTTTACCGACCTGCACAACTAAAGACAGCGCAGCCTCCACAGAACTAGACCGGAGCCCAGGAGGAGCCACCCCTCGCTCAGTGCCAGGAGCTGACCCAGGACCAGGCCTGCGGCAGCTCAGCTGCTGAGAGCAATGGCGGGAGCCGCGCAGCCTGTGGGAGACAGTGTGCAGGCTCCTCGGGAAGATAAAGCTAGAGCCACCGTCTGACCCAGCGACCCCAGGCCGGGCTACAGCCCCAGGGAACGGACCACACCCCCCCGAGCCATCCCTCCCGTGCTCGCAGCACCACCGCGGGCTGCTTCCTGCGCCGCCTGCTCACGCGAGGACGGTGTGCCTGCTGCGAGGTCACGTGTCAGCAGGTCCTCTTGCTAACGAACCACACGGAGACATTCCTGGAGGGAGGTCATCCCTGCATCGCCCACTGCACCCCGACCTGGGGGAGCCCACTGCCAGCGCCCCCTCCGGGTGCTCCTGTGGGTTCCCCGGCCACAGAGCTCGTTCCGTCGGGCACTCAGCACAGCGGCACGTTCCCGCCCGTCATGGGGAGGCACGCTCCCTGAACTCCAAACCTCCTGTTTAAGATTCACACAGTTCCCCTGGTGAGACCGGAAACAAGTAGGTTACAAAGCACACGCTCGAAAACAGTCTAGTTTTATAAAACACATTGTTTACGGACATGAAACAAGCATCAAACATCACAGCACAGCGCTCACAGGTGCTGTCTCTAGGAGCCCGCGGAACAGTCACGTGACTGTCTTCTTGGCGCTTTTCTGTCCCCTCCGAGCTCCCTGCAGTGAACATCTATCATCTTCCCACCAGGGTCAACCAGAGGTCATTTCAAACCTAGTACTTTGCACCTGGTGCACGGACAGGACGGAAAGCTAACCTCGCACCACAGCAATGGGTGCCTGCACACACACATACACACACACACACACGCACACGTGCACACGCACACACACAGAGAGACACGTGCACACATGTGTGCACGCACAGACACATGCACACGCACACACACATTGATCATAAAGCAGGCAAGAGAAAAGCACAGCGTAAGTGGCACAGAAAAGGCAGATCGAGGACATGTAGGCAGGCTTGCCCAGCCCCAAGCTAAGAGTCGGCTGTCAACAGGAGGTGGAAGGTGGCCCTAGGGCGGGGGAGAGGGGGGAGCTGGGGGGGGGGGGTGGGCAGACTTTGAGCCCTGCCAGGCGGAGAGACTTCTGTGGCAGATGGTGGTGGCAGAGCTGCGTTCATGCCACTGAACTCACGTGAAAATAGGCAAGACAGCAGATTGCACGTCATGGGCATCGCACCCCATCTTTCAAAAAGGAGAAGGAACAGGCTGAGACCCAATGCCCTCGCTGCCCACAGCGTGTGCCCAGGAGCCCCTCACTCTCCACAAGTGGGGACTTCGCTGCCCACCGCACAGGCCTGTGAAGGTTAGATTCATTCACATAAAACCACTTAGGATCGTGCCAGGCACACGTGACGTGGGCAATAAACGCTGGCCATCCTCCTCCTCATCACACATGCGAGAGCACTGCGTTCTCCACGACCCAGAGGCAGAGAGGCTGCGAGGCTGGGCTGCGCCCCCTGGCCGGGCAGCGGGCAGCTAAGCTCTAAAGAAGCCACTGAGCACCTGGCTTCCGGGCGCGGACTTCAGCGGGGATGGAGGGGGCTTCTCCTGGCGTCCGGCCGGCAGGGGTGGCTGCAGCCTGGCTGGGTGCCCTCCATCCCAGACCACAGCTCCCAGAAGGGGTGCCCGAGCCCGCCCCCCAGGAGCCTGGGACTCGGGCTCAGCTCTCTTCTTGGATCTGCATTGCTGTGCACAGCAGCAGGGAGATTACTTAGAAATGGGAAGGATTTATTCATTAAAGAAATGAAGACGTCTTCCCCTAAAAACATCATGAGGGTCATAAAGTGCTCACTGAGGGGTGACATGTGGGTGAGAGGGGCATCCTGGCCAGGGACCCCTCCCCACTCCACAGCAGCCCCAGGTCTGCGCCCTTTCCCACATGCATCTCCCTGGGGAAGGTGGGCATGCGCAGAACCGGGCAGGAAAGTGTCTCCTCGCCCTGGCGGGTCAGCACCAGCTGAGTCAGCAAGGCACCGAAGCGTGCCTGGCTCGGCCACGTGGCTCAGTGACTGAGCATCGACCTATGAACCAGGAGGTCGCAGTTCAATTCCCGGTCAGGGCACAGGCCCGGGCTGTGGGCTCCATCCCCAGAGAGGGGCGTGCAGGAGGCAGCCGATCCATGATTCTCTCTCATTGTGGATGTTTCTCTCCTTCCCTCCCTCTCCCTTCCTCTCTGAAATCAATAAAAACATATTTTAAAAAGTGTGTGGTACAAACTCCGGAGACCAACACACGAAGGACATGGTTTGATCCCATCCAACAAGTAGATTATTTTTAATCACCGGGAATTCTAAAAGGTTTTTAAAATCCAAATTTGAAATCTAAAACAATGTAAACACCTTCCTGTTTCCTTCAGTAACTCGTGGGTCAGCTCTCAGGGAAATGGGAAGGTACGCATCTGGCAAAACGCAACGGGGTGGAAGGGAGAGAGAGGGCCCGAGAAGAAACGCAGGCTCCCCGCGGGGAGCGGCCCTCCGCGCCGCTTCCAACACGCGAGGGGCTTGCGCGACGTTCCCTCTGCTCGTCTGTGGTTATCTATATAATAAAGAACTAATGTGCTAATTAGACCAAACAGCCGGACGACCTTTCGGAGGAAGCCGGGGCTGCGAGGGGCTGAGAGGGCTGAGTCCCTTGCATGAATTCCGTGCGTCAGGCCTCGAGTTTCTAAATAACCGTACGTTATCTAGTTGTTAGCACACCACTCCTCGATGTGCAAGGAGAACTCGGTGACCCCAGCGACACGCTGTTCCCTCCTGGAGACGCACGGAGACACCACTCCGTCGCCTGCAATGGCGTCTGCTATCGCGTTTGCTCCATGTCGTGTCCCGCTCGTCAGCAACGCGTGTGCTCCCGTGGGAAAGGCAACCGTGAGCAGCATGGAGGCCGGGTTCCAGGAGAAACATTAGCTGGAACGCTCGTGCCTGAGCTCAGGCAGCAGGGAAATTAAATATTCATTGCCGCGCAATTCTACCCTGTGACCCAGCTGAGAGCCACGGTTAAATGCATCCACCAGACGCATAGCAACCAGTGCTGACGCTGGAGGAAGGCTAACTGCGAATGCCCATCAGCTGATAAACCAAGAAGAGAGGGGAGCGCACGCTGCTGCGTCACGTGAGGACCAACGTGAGCAACACAAAGGCAGGCCGGCGGCTCGACCGGCAGGAGAACAGACGACGTGTGACGCCCAGCATCGCGATGCCCAAAGGCGCAAACGCCGAGGCCTGGGTTCCAGACAGGAACTCGGCTCCTGGGCTGAGTCCGGGCAGGTCCTCATGGGGACGTGGCCCCAAGCGAGGGGGCTCCTCAGACCTCAGCGGCCAGGCTGCTCCCGCGATGTGCCCCCGGGAGGAGGAAGCTGGGGAGTCCTTCCCACCCCCCCAACACCCCACCTCCCACAGCTCCCGGGGACGTGAGGTCACCTCTCACATCCAAGGGCCTCGGGTCCAAGGTCTCCCAGCTGGTGCTCCTCAGTGGCTCCCTCTTCACAGCGTGTCTACCGTCACCTCCTCCCTCCCCCGAGGTCCCTTCCCTCTGGGCACCCCGAGACGTCCCGGCCCCCCATCCTCACACAGTGACCCCGCTGCCCTCACCCCCAGGGCAGCCCAGGGCAGGGGCAGATATGGAAGAGACACCCCAGGAAGGAAGGGCGATGGAGTGGGGAAGGGGCGCTTGTGTGTGACCCCATGCGGGCCCCTGGGTGCAGCCATGGCAAACCAGGGAGGGGCCAACAGGAAAACAGGAGGGGAGGTTCCCTTCCTCTCCGCCCCTGGTCGCCTGCCCCTCGGGCTGGAGGCACCTGCCTGCCTGGCCACCGACTGGGACGCGGGCGACAGGGGCGCACCGGCTGGGCGCCGGGCCGGCAGTCTCCACAACCTCTCACTCCGGGCGCCGACGGGCCGGCAGTCTCCACAACCTCTCACTCTGGGCGCCGACGGCCCAGCAGGCTCCAGCAGAGAGCTCCGGGAAGCCACGTCCCCACGGCTCCTCCCGCGCCTCACCCGGAGCCCCGGCCCCGCGTGCCATCCGCCACCTAATGTGACACCCCTGCCCCAGCTGCACCCGCGCAGGAGTCTCCCCTGAAGTGTGAGCGTCTTCCACACGCACACAAGGCCCGGCTCAGGTGGGGGAGGCCCGCTCAGGTGGAGACACGTTAGAATCAGGGTCTCCCAGCCACGCCCCCACCTGGGACACCTATTTCAGGTCAGCGCAGAGGCAGGTGGCAGAGGCGCTTAACGTGAACTACTTGTGGCTTCTTCCGTCCCGTCTCTTGGGTCGTCTTTAGGGACCGGGCTCCGTCCGACCTAGACCCTCCCTGTCTAAGACGCGGCCTTCAGGCGGGGCCGAGGTCACAGTGACCTCGCGAGCTTGTCTGATTCTCAAGCACCATCCACCCGTGAGGGTCAGCTGGCGGGGGGTGCGGTGCAGGCCTGGGGGGAGGGGTAGGCGTCTGCACGGAGGGAATGAGCTAGCTCTGAAGATTTGAGGGGGAAATGTTAAAGCTCATGCAAAGGTAAAAGCATTTCACCAAAAATATATTGGCAAAGGTGTGTCTCAGTGAAAACATTCCACTTTCCTCCTCAGCCTGGCGGTCCGCGGAGGGAGGGGAAGCAGCTCATGACCCAGGGCCGGGTCCTGGCCAAGCTTCCCCACTCGTCTCCTAGCGACCGAGATGCCTGTGGCCCCGAGGTGACAAGACCTCTGCAGGTTCGGTTCCCCAGTGCTTGCTGTCACACCTGAGGGAGCCCTCGTTCAGCTGTCGGCTTCCGGATCACAAAACCATCTCTGATAACAATCACTCTCCGACTCGGGCATATCGCTGGGAAAGAGTCAAAGAACTGAATGATATTTCTAGACAAAAACACAGAACGCCTACTCCCATCTGTTCTATTAATACGAGCAACTGTGTTAACCCCTCAGCCTATTCCATGAGAACATAATTGTTGCTGAAGAACCTGTCTCATTTTAGCAATGGGTGGCTTTCATTCTCAGATAGCTAAACCCAACTGAAAAAAACCCATTTTACAAATGACATTTCACCTGTTATGTTAATATTTCACACACGTTGTCATGTGTGTTGTTTTCCTCACTCATATAGGATATACCTGACGCAAAGAAACGTTTAGCACGTAAAGTCTTATGGTCGCCAGACAGATATCATCAACGGTCACTTCTACGTGCTCTGGTGACAGCACAGTACAGGGGGTAACCGATCAAGGCCTTCAGAGCAGCACGCTGGGTGAGGATGATGCTCTACAGCTGACAGACGGGAAAGGCTCGTCAGCTCCGTGGAGACACGTGCTGGCCTCAGACGTACACTCGCCAGGCTGCCGGCCACTCGTCTGCACCACGCCCTGACACCCCCTCATGGACCCGGGAAGTGACGGATGCGGGAGGCGGCCTAGCGGCCCTTCCCCCGCAGCCAGAGCCACGGAGCCACGCGGGCGTGCTCACAGATGCGGCTGCCCACCCAGCCGGACGACGCAGCACCAGTTCTAGCAGCGGGTCCACTCGCTCGCAGGTGTGAGCCAACTGGGTGAACTGGACTCCCCTCCACTGAACACCATGGGGAGCTTGGCCTGCTGGGACCCACGCGGTCCCGGCCACAACGCGTTTACCAAGGTTTGGGAAACACTGACGCTGAGGAGCAGAAACGAATATTAACTTTGTCCTGAAAGTGTCATTTCCAAAGAGACCGAGATGGTCAGGAACACCTCGTTTAGGACAAACAGGAGGTCTGTCTGACGCGTCTTCACAGGCCTGAGGCGGGGTTAGCGCCCTGCTCTCCCCTTCTCGGTGTTGGTACTGAGACCGAGCTCTCTGCTGAGGAGACCTCCCAGAGTTTCATAAACGACCCCATCGATGACCCCCTCGACCTCTCCATGCGCCTCACCTGCACAGATGCCCCTAACGCGTCCCGCTAGGAAGCCACGCGGGGCCTCGCAGACAGAGGGGCCGGGCCCCAGCTGCCAAGTGTAGCTGGCTGGCCCTCCAGGCATCGGGGTCAGAAAACATTCGTTTACAGTGCCAGCCCCTGGGACCCGCCCCCGGACCCGCCCCCGGGACTCACATGCAGGTCCTCACAGGGCAGCCCAAGGCAGAGAGCAGGGGCAGCAGGACATGCTGAAGAGAGCGCAGCCCCGGGGGGAGGGTGGCGAGGACCACCATGGAGGGGTTTGGAGTGAGGACACTTCCCAGCACAGGGATGCACCCGGAACCGCATGCAGGTCCACAGCTCAGCACACGCAGGTGTGACATTTTCACCGTTCTCGTGGGTCAAAGATCACGCGAGAAGCATGGAGAGAACTTGACCCAGAACAGCAGCCCGACTGACGGACTGTGGGCAGCTGTTCTACAGGCGTGTAGACCAGAACCTCTGTCCGCTGCCGCCCCGGCATCAGGCCACCTGCGGAGCCAGCCAAGCACAGCGAGGTCACACCCGTCCAGCGCGGCATGCGGGAGCCTGCTCTGTGCGCAGGAGTCCACGTGGAGGGACGCTCTTAACCCGTGGGGTCTGCCCTCTCCAAGGGGTTCTGGGTAACTGGGGGAAGTCTGTGTGGAACGTTCCCCTCCTTCCCTACTTCCCACACGAGGAGCCGCAGCAGAGCCACGCTGACGGGCACAGAGTGGCCGCGCTGTCAGGAAGCTGCACGCTTGTCCCGTTTGACGCTGGGCAGCTCCATCAGCGTGGCTGCGCGCCCCCGCCTCCACTCCCTTCCAGAGGAAGCACGCGGCTCCCTGTCACCCGCGGGAACAGGCCGTGGCCTTCCCGACGCACTCACCATCCCGATGCACTTCCGGAGGATGCTCCAGATGCTGAAGTCGTTTCTGGAAAACATGGGGGACGGCAAGCTCGTTCTAAAAAAGAAAAGAAAACGAAGACTCCCTTGTAATGCCCCTGATGCTGGGAAAGAAGGTGACGCACAATATCGAGGGGGCGGGGAGCAGGGGGGCCAATGGGAAAAGGGGGGCATCTGTGATGCTTTGAACAATAAAGATCAACTTTAAAAACAACAACAAAGTGGGTCACAGAGGGGAAAACAGGGTGGGTCTGGGCAGAGCCCTGCTCCCTGCCATCCCGACCCCGAGGGGTCCCCCGCGGACCAGTCCCTGAGCTTCCGTTAGTGATGTCTGGGTTCTCCCGTGGGGTCCCCCGCGGACCAGTCCCTGAGCTTCCGTTGGTGATGTCTGGGTTCTCCCGTGGGGTCCGCCGCCCGGGCCACCTCAGGGTGCCGTGCCCACACCCGCGGGCGCTGTGGACCCGCATTTGGTGGAAAATGGAATTGTGCGCCTGAAACCTGTATAATTTTGCTAATCAATCACCCCAATGAACTCAATAAAAAGGAAAAAAAGAACTAAAACAAAAGGCCATGCCAAAATAAACAAATAAACGAAGTCCGTGAGAGAAACCGTCCGTCACCTGATCGTCCAGAAAATGCTCATCTCCTGCCGATTTATTTTAAAGAGGCAGAGGGAATGCACGTTTTTAAACTCGGCAGATTTAACATTTTTTAATTATTTAAACGGAAAAGGATCCATTTCCATCTCTTGCCGTCTCTCCTACTGTGGGAGGCGGCCCCGGGGAGAAATGAGACCAGAGAGCGAGCGGTGACCACACGCCCGCCGGCGAGACTGAGGCCGAATTCTTCTCGGCGGGGCTCTCTGAGGGCCATTATCCTGGTTCTATGCGCCCTTTCTCTCCACAGAGAACACGCGCCGTACCAGGGCGAGTGCTGTCCTGGCTCTATTTTCAGCCAGACAGATGGCACGGGCCGGCCCCTCAACCACACAATCACTGGGTTTTAGCACAAAGCCCATCGCCGTTGTTTTCCCACGTGACACGGCTCCGTGCGCTCCCACAGGCTCCGGCCCAGAGCCGGAGACAGACCCAACCGAGCCCAGCTCATCCGTGAAGTGTGCCCCGCCAGCGCGTATTCTGGAAAAGATGTGCAGTTCAGGTTTGGGGGTGCTATGGGGCGGCGGACACTACATGAGGCTCGTCCTGGTGGGCCAGAGCCGCAGCTCCTCAATCCGCCTGCGGGACCCCAGCCCCTGCCCCAGGCGGCTTTTCCCACTCGGACCCTGGCCCAGACCTCCAGCCAGGAGCCCAGGGAGTCGCAGGCCGATGGCGGTGAAGACACAGTGGGAAAGCCTTTCTGTCCTGGCATTTAATAGCTCTTCGTATTCTTCGTTCCAATGTCACATGACCTGGGAGAAACTGCCAGAACAATTGGGTCCAAGTAACATTGAAAAAGAAATTTATATATTTTTATTGACTTCAGAGAGGAAGGGAAAGGGAGAGAGATAGAAACATCCATGATGAGAGAGAATCGTGGATCGGCTGCCTCCTGCACGCCCCACACTGGAGATGGAGCCAGCAACCCGGGTGTGTGCCCTGACGGGGAATCGAACTGTGACCTCCCGGTTCATAGGTCAGCGCTCAGCCACGGAGCCACGCCGGCCGGGCACATTTCTCACTTAATTGAAATTGAAAGAGAAAATCCCAAATTTAATTTTCTGTGCTTCAAACATTCCACTGACGTTATTAAATGGTGTTAGAACTGACCTGCGGGCACTCCTACCCCAAGTCCCTTCTGAGTGGCTGACCGCGCTCAGACCCAAAGATGCGGTCTGTCAGCAAAGGACTGTGAAGGCAACACCAACGCTCGATGTAAGACGGGGCGGCCAGGAGCCCCACAACCCTTTTCCCTGCCTCTGTCCCCTCCCGACCCGCGTACACGCACAGGCACGCGCGGCTGTCCCTCCCCGAGGTCAGGGTCTGTGTCTGTTCTCTGCTGCACCCCCCGCTGGGCCCAGTGCTCTGCACGGAGCAGGCGCTCAATGCTTCACAATAAACCTTTTCATCTAACGTCCATTTAGGATGAAATGAGCGGGGGGGGGCGGGGGGGCGCCAGGGGAGAGATATGGATAAGTGGCAAGTACAATACGAAAACACCAATAATCAAGTCTGTCTCTAAATCACTTCTTTACAAAATTTCCAAAACCAAACTCCTTCACACTTTCACTTGCACTTCACAATTAAACATCTGCTCATGTTATTACATATTCTGAAGGGATCATAATTTTAAGTAGCAAGATACTCATTTGCATATTTTGGGGGGGAAAAAACAACCTAATTTTAACCTCTGATCAAAAGAATGAACTAAAAATCTAAGAAAATAATGTCACAGAGAAGCAGACTTCAGTACTCCATGTAATATGTAACTCCAGTACTAGAACGGACATGTGCACACGTGTACACCATGCTTTGTACTTGTGTGTGTCTATCTGTAGTTATTAGATACTATCACTGCTCTTCGCAACTTTCAAAAAGAATTCTCGCCCCCACAAGTCTGTTCTCCCACAAGCCCCACTTTAAACAGCTTATATGTGAACCTGATCATCTTTCATTTCGACTGCATGCTGTTCTTCAGTAAACACTCAAATGGAACCAGTATTCCAAATCATGAAGCCATTAGAACTACTGAATTATATTCACAAAGTTGAAGACTAGAGTTTTAAAATGATGCTGTAATAGGCTATCGTAGTGATAAAAAGTCGTGTTTCACCTTCACAAATTATGCATCATCTCACTGGAAACCATCTCCCCACAGTTCATCAGGAATAGTTTGCAAATCTGCACTTAAAAAGGGTGAACAGGAAGTGATGCGCAGAGACGCCCAGAAGACTCACCCCTGATGGGGAAACGTCTTACGTCACGTGGAAAGCATCAGGTTCTATCTGGAAATTCACCCTCCTCTCCCCCTGCTTCCTCCCGGTGAGGACAAAATCCAGGGAGCGTGCACAGCCCTCGTCACCTCCTCTCACTGAGGGCCTGCAGCCCCGTCAGAGGTGCGGACACGTGCACCCTGTTCGGTGAAGTCTGTGCCTCCGCGGCTCTGCGGCTGCTGGGAGGTCACGGCCGCTGGTGTTCTATTCCTTAGGATCCAGGCTGAGTAACATCCCACGATGCACTTATTAGATAAAATAACGTTTCCGCAACGCTAACCTCAAAAAGGCCATCTGCCTACCGAGAACTTACTAGTAAAACGTCGTGTTGTTCTCGTGAAAAGAGCCTGATGGAGCAGCCCCGTCGGTGACAGGCGAGGGGCAGGGCCGTGGTTAACCTCCGGGTGGGCACAAGAAGCCCCAACAGGAAAGAGAAACACGGTGACGCTGGCTGCAACCTGTCCCAGCAGTGCCAGCCGCTCCCACGTCCTTCCCACGGACCTGGGTGTCCGCCTGCCCCCCACCGAGGGAGCTCCTAGGAGGAGATGAATTTCCGGTCCTCCCGCCTGTCACACGCCCCTCCCGCGTGTTCCTGACGTGTGCGTTTCCCTTTGGTCCCTTCCTGGCTGCTGAGCGGACAAGAGCGTCTTCCCCGGGCCGTTTCTTCTGCCCAGAAGACGGCGGCTCCGACAGCTCATCAGGCCGACGGCGCACCCGGCCTCTGAGGCAGCTGTCCTTCTGGCGAGACAGTGACGCCGTCGCACCCTGAAGGAGAGCGCCATGCAGCCGTCTCCACTCACAATGAGGGGGCGTCCGCCCTGAGGAGCCCGTCTCCAGGGAAGCCGACACCTGTCTCCCTGTCCCTCGGACACCCTGCTGCGCACAAGCTGGTGGGTGGGGTCACGGGGAGAACACGTCCTCCTCCAGGCGGCTTCGCTGACCATCTGTGGCGCCGACCTGGACGAGTGGAAACTCACCCAGCCCCGGGGGCGCTCACGTCCACGGGAACCTGCCACGGTGCCCGGCACTGGGCCCAGCATGTGGGGCTCGGCAGTGACGCGGGACCACGATGCCCATTCCCTGAATCGCTGCGTCAAACCCCACACAGAGCTGCAGAGAGCGAAGGCTGGGACGGGTGCCTCCCGGCACGACATGGAGCCTGTGTCCAGGTGGGCCTGTTGCTCAGAACGTCTATGAAGACTGTAGTTTAAGGAGAGAGTGGAAGCTCTGAGTCGGAAAACCAGGCTGATGCGCCCTGGGGCCAGCCCAGCTCCTAGGACGGAGGACGGGTAATCCTGACCCACCGGTGGCTCCTGGTCTGGAGCCAAAAGCCACGGAGCTTGTGCTTCCTACGCACCGACGCACGCTCCGATCCGGGCGTGAGCTGTGGCCTGTGAGGCACAATCAACTCGGCGAACAGCACCGTCTGCTCGCAGCCTCGAGGCCGACCGACGCCCGGCCCCGCGGGGGAGCAGCGGGCGGGGACAGAGCAAATGCTCAGAGCTTTATCCTCGGGTCACCGTGCGGACGCCGAGCCCGGAGACACTCACGCAGATGCTCTCGGCCCTCACGGCCGCGGGACCCCCACCTACCGCGTCTCACAGCACATCAAGGCGCTCCCCACCCAAGACGCCGGGGCACGGGGACACCCGCCCTGTGAGGGTCCATGTTGAGCCGCCTACTCACCCACCCACAGAAACCTGTTCTGCTGAGAACCATGGCAGCCCCAGCTGTGACCTCCTGATGGCCGACACCACTCCGTTCTCCTGCACGGCGGCCCTCGCACCTCTCCTCCCTCTCCACAGGCCACGTCGTCACTTAGGCATCTACCCTAGTCATGTATATGTCCTGCACTTGACATGTACGTGTCCTGCACTTGGCATGTATGTTTCCTGCACTTGGCATGTATGTTTCCTGCACTTGGCATGTATGTTTCCTGCACGTGTCAGACGCAGTGACGTGCTTCCTGGCTGAGGACCAGGATGTGTGGTCCATGGAGTCACTGCCATTCTGACAGGAACAGCCTGAAGGATAAAGACTCACTGTAGCCCCAGCCGGTGTGGCTCAGTGGATAGAGCGTCGGCCTGCGGACTGAAGGGTCCTGGGTTTGATTCCAGTCAAGGGCACAGGCCCGGGTTCTGGGCTCGATCCCCAGTGTGGGGCGTGCAGGAGGCAGCCAAACAATTATTCTCTCTCATCACTGATGTTTCTCTCTCCTCTTCTCCCTTCCTCTATGAAATCAATAAAAACATTTTAAAAAACAACACGCACACACCCTAACCAGTTTGGCTCAGTGGATAGAGCGTCAGCCTGCAGACTGAAGGGTCCCAGGTTCGATTCCGGTAAAGGGCATGTACCTTGGTTGTGGGCACATCCCCAGTAGGGGGTGTGCAGGAGGCAGCTGATCAATGTTTCTCTCTCATCCATGTTTCTAACTCTCTATCCCTCTCCCTTCCTCTCTGTAAAAAATCAAAAATATATATTTTTTAAAACTATAACAAAAAATAAATAAATAAAAGCTCATGCTCTCCTATACCTTTAAAAACAACAACTCTCACGTGGCACACGGAGTTCGCCCGAGGTCTAAGTCCTCACTCACAGGGCCCGTGTCAGGGTGACTCAGCAGCAGTGACAGGGAGGAAGCGTGTTATGTGATAAATGTGTTGTGAAGAGTTGTGCGTGAACAACATTTTTTCTGAAGATTTTAAAGACACAGGACACACCTGTAGAGCAGCGGTCGCCAACCGGTGGTCCGTGCGGCCCGAAAGGTTGGTGACCGCTGCTTAGAGGACTCTGTGCCTTTAAACAGTCACGCCCCGTCCATCTCCCTGACGCATCCTTAGCAGATGTCGTGGCTCCTGAAAGAGGGCGATATCCGAGCCAACAAGCAGAGAAGCGGTCGGAGGAGCTCTGTGCCGAGGCCGATGCCCTCGGGTGAAGTTTCGCCGGCACAGCTCCACCCCACGGGCCGTGGGAAGCTGGCGCCGGCCCAGGAAGACTGCAACGAGGAGGGCCGGGGAGAAGGCAGCGCTGAGGGCGGTCACACGGCCTCTGTCCCCGCGCCGAGACCTGTGTCCGACCGCGTGGAGCCAGATGCCGAGCACGGACCTACAGTCAGTAGACACGGAGCTCCCCTCTGGCACGCCGAGGAGTGTGAGTGTGGAAAGCAAACGTGAACCAGGAAGTGGGATTCTCCCACGGGACTCAGAAAGCCGAGGCCCGCGGGGACGCACGAGGAGGCCTCCCTCCGCGCAGGGAGCGGCTCTTGGGAGATGGAGGCGAGCAGAGCCCAGCTCTCACCCGTTTGTGCGCTGACAGGCAAGTTTACAGCCGCTTCCAAGGCAGCCACACCGGTACTTTCAATAGGGAAACAGCCACGTTTCCCTTTCACCGCCACGGTAACCAACCACAGGCTTCGCTCAATGTGGGACGAGTCTCCCTAGTTCACATTCACTAAGAGAAACAGGTCAGTCAAAGGCCAGCCCTTCCCTTCAGCGTCCTCTCCTGCATCTCAGCTTCAGGGGCCACTATAACCCCCGGGCCCCATGGACACGGCCATGAGTGAGAAGACACACAGCAATCCCAGTTGCCCACCTTTGCTTAGGCAGTGATGGCGAACCTATGACACGCGTGTCAGCACTGACACGCGTAGTCATTTCTGATGAAACATTTGTGAAATAATGTTTTTCCTCAAAGTGACACACTACCCGAGTTATGCTCAGTTTTTTGGCCAAGTTTGACACACCAAGCTCGAAAGGTTGCCCATCACTGGCTAAGGGCTTTGCATGTTTCATGAACGCCTGACCTTTAGTAGTTAGCTACCATCACGTGAGCTCTTGGCATAGATCATCTCATTTAATTATCGCAACAAGCCAGTACTACGCCCATTTTACAGAGGAACAAGTTGTTTCAAAGAAGTTATGCCTTGTCTGAGGTTTATACACTGGACTAAAGGAAACGGGAAAACCCTATTACCTAAAACTTTAATGGAAATATATGGGCATAAACTCATGAAGCGTTCTTCCTTCAACAAGGGAGGGGCAGGGGTCCGCTTCTCTCCAGGGACAAGGACCGAGACCAGGGCCCGCCAGGAGCATGACGTTCCTCCCACGAGACAAAGGGCTCTTCAGAGAGACAGCGACGCCGGGCTCAGGCGGGAATGGCCAGATGTGCGGACACGTCTGTATCAGAAAGCGAGGCAGCTATCGAAGCCGACCCGATTATGATATGCAAATTACACCTAAAAATACCGAGAAACGGGGCTGTCAGAGGAACACCAAGGGCTCCACTTCGGGCCTCCGTCCACCCGCCCGCAGGGCGTCAGGAAACACCTTCTGAACAGGAGGGAAGCTTCTTACAGACGCGCTCCAGCTGTGACCAGAGCCGCCTTAGGCACCTCCTCAGCGAGCATCGGGCGGCATGGGGACCGGGTGAGAGGTTCTCGTCCACTGGCGGTTTGCTGACATTTACTCATCACAAACGGCTGCTTAAACAACCTCACTGGACGTGTTTCCTTTCTCTATCAGGACGACCACGTGGTTCCTCCTCTAACCCGTTAGTACTATGGACACAGGAAACATCATTTACAGAATCAGAACCCGGACCCAGCCGTGCACATTCTGAGCACCTGTTCCGTATCAGCTTCTTTTTCTCCCCACCCAGGAACAGAGGGCTTAACAGTGAGCTCTTTACCAAACGGAGCGACTGGGCCAAATGCTAACAAGTGGAAAGACTCAGCTCAGAACGAACTCAACAAATTGGTCCGAGAGTAGAGAACGGGCCTGAGGACCTGCCAGGAGGACGAGAAGCCGTCAACACAAACCTGACCATGTTTTCCAAATTAAAAAAACAAAAATGGATGACCAGGTCAAACACAAACTTCACGCTACTTAAAGATACACCGTGACACCTCAAATGCATGTCATGGTCACTCAGGACGAGCCCCTGCTTATCTAAAACATCACCAACACTATTATTATTATTATTATTATTATTATTATTATTATTATTTTTATTTCAGAGAGGAAGGAAGAGGAAGAGAGAGATAGAAACATTCATGATGAAAGAGAATCATGGATCAGCTGCCTCCTGCAAGTCCCCCTCTGGGGATTGAGCCCACAACCCAGGCATGTGCCTTGACCGGAATCAAACCTGGGGCCTTTCAGTTCGCAGGCCGACGCTCTATCCACTGAGCCAACCCGGCCAGGGCACCAACACTATTGTTAATTCAAATGACTTACTATTACTAACCGCCCATAATAAACACAAATTACTCACAATGCAATTCATGGGCAAGAGGGATCAGGTACCACTGGAAACACCACCTACGTTCTTGCTCTAAGATGAAGCTTGTAAGTTACGTGTGGCATCTGCTGTTTGTCTGGTCAGAGAAGAACTTTATGAAAAAAACAAGTAAAATAAAACTCCTTCCCGGCTGGTGTGGCTCAGCAGGTTGGCCCAGCACTAAGAGGTCCCGTGTAGTGCAGGCTCGATCCCAGCAGGGGGCGTGCGGGAGGCAATGATTCTCTCAGCATTGCTGTCTCTCGCCCTCTCCCTTCCCCTCTGAAGTCAACAAAAAAAGACAACCGTCCATCACGTGCTTATGGGCGAGGCCTCTCCCTGGACAGGAGGAAACTGCTCGTATCTGGTTTGTCACCTAAAACCCCCTGATCTTGTCAAAACAGGTACAAAGTGAGACATTTTGTTAACAAGGGGCAAGTCCCTGTGCATCAGAGTGACCGTGGGCTTGTCTCCAGCAGAACCAGAACGGAGGCCGACGGTGGCCGGAGCCACGCGCAGGCAACGGGACAGAGGGACACGTTCTGCAGATGTCAAACAGAAACCACCTTAGGAACAGCCCTCTCACACCCCTCACCCCAGGAGCGCGTTTGAGAGGACGGCCTACATCCCCCGGAACGGGCTGAGCGGCTTCTCTAGGCACCGCGCCCAGCGCCTCTGCGGGCACGCGTGGGCTGAAACTGGAGCGCGCCGGTGTCCGTTACGTCTCGCTAACTGGGGGCAGTCTCCAGGACGAAATCATCCCGGGGGGTAGAAGGCACGAGTGCTCTGAGGCAGCCCAAGTGGACGTGCTGGACCCACCCCCCGGCTCTCAATGAAAGCCTTCGTGAAGATGTCGCTAAATGGGATCAACGGGCAGGCGATAGCGCATCCATTCCCAGTAAGACCAACCTGGATCGAATGACTAGAAACCGGGCAGCAGTCATAAAAGATGCAGGACGCCCTGGAGCCCCAGACCTCGGCCGGTCCGCACCGCTCTGCGTGCAGCCAGAGAAAGATTTACATTCCCCTAAGCCGGGCGAAGCCCCGCTCCGTGCTCTGGCCGCATGGCGTCTCCTGTGAGTGGACGCACACTGACCGGCCCTGCTTCTCTGAGGCTACAGCCACAGCGACGCCAGCTCGGAGCCGGGTAAGAGGCGTGCGTGTGGGCGTAGATGGAGTGACAGTCATGTCGGCACGGGCGGCCGGAGGTCCCTACCTGTGCTTCTTGATGCCGTTGGAGAGCGCATCGCCCCCGCCGCAGTCCTTCCCCTCCGACATCCTGTGTTCTCCTGGGACCGGACGCTGCCCTTCCTCTTCACGGGAGCGCGAGGTCACCGCCTCCAGCAGGCTCAGGGACCGCTCGGACTCGGAATCTGTGGCAGAGCAGGTTCATGTCAGGGGCTGGATCTGGCTTCGGTGACAGCGTGCGCCTCCCCCAAGGATCCGCAGTGAAACCCAAGCAGCCCTGTCCTTCGCCACCACCCGGAACCACCTCCCGGGATCCCAGAGCCCGCGCCCAACACGCCCGCGGAGGGGGTTATGGAGCAGACACAGGCTTATACCGACACGCAGTTACACGGGTTTCGTACACGAGGAGAGAGTTCCCCAGAATGCCGAATCCAGTAGCTCCCCTCCGAGTTTCTACTTTTATCTTCCCTCTCAAAGCATCGTAGGCATCACTTACAAAAAAACATCCAGTTTTTAAAATTCATGATAAAGAAAAAGCTTGAGTACCCGAGCTGTGAGAAGCATAAATGACACTGATCCTACAGACACAGCAGCAGAGGTGACTCAAAAGACTTTAAAAAACACTTCTCTGCTATGGTATTACTTCTTTAAAAATACATTTTTACTGATTTCAGAGAGGAAGGAAGAGGGAGGGAGAGAAACATTAATGATGAGAGAGAATCAATCATCCATCAGCTGCCTCCTGCACGCCCCCTCCTGGGGATCGAGCCCACAACCCGGCATGTGCCCTGACTGGGAATCCAACTGTGACCTCCTGGTTCTTGGGTCGACACTCCTCCACTGAGCCGCACAGCCAGGCTACTTTTTTTTAAAGAATAGTTTGACTTTTAGGGAGAGAGGAAGGGAGAGAGAGAAACATCAATCGGCTGCTTCCTGCACACCGCCCACCAGGATCGAGCCAAAACCCAGGCATGTGCCCTGACGCTCCACCAGCCGAGCCACACTGCCCAGGGCCCACTCAGTGGGACTTTACTTAAAGCCTCCAGAGCTGAAGCCAGGAGTGTCCAGATAAACCCGAATTCCCAGGCAGGCATTTTTAGAATGAAAATGCCACGTCCCGCCCTGGCCGGTTTGGCTCAGTGGATAGAGTGTCGGCCTGAGGACTGAAAGGTCCCAGGTTCAATTCCAGTCAAGGGCATGTACGTTGGTTGCAGGCACATCCCCAGTAGGGGGCGTGCAGGAGGCAGCTGATCGGTATTTCTCTCTCATCGATGTTTCTAACTCTATCCCTCTCTCTTCCTCTCTGTAAAAAAATCAATAAAACATATTTTTTTAAAAAAGAAAGAAAATGTCACATCCCCTGTGGGCTGTGCGCTCAGCGTGGAGCCGTCCGCCTGCTTGGGAATCAGGACAAATCACCCCGGACAGGACAGCGTCGTTCTCAGGCACGTGTTGGGGCAGCGAGAATACTAACAGCGCCTGGTTTCTGAGCCGCACGAACAGGATGTGTGTGAGCCTAGGTGGCTGACGCCTTAACGCTCTGTATTTCAGCTCAAAGTCACGGTCCTGCAACCTCCAGGAAACTCTCCACGGTCCCTCAAGGTCACATCGACCTTCCCTTGAGGCCACCCCACACTCAGCTGTCCCGGCTCCCGCACCCCCAGCTCCCAGACACATCAAGCAAACTTCCTTCAACGCGTTTCCGTTCATGTCCTTAACATGTCCCAGCCGAGATTCCAGGAAACCATTATTTTTAGTGCTTCCCTCTCCCCACACGCACCCAGCAGGCCACGGAGCCTTGTTTTTATTCATCAGCTTGATTAGTCACTGCTGACGAGCACAGTCGGCCACACACCCCGAGCCTGGACTCCGGACTCGGACGGTGCGAGTTCCTCACAGGAGGACAGTGCTGGCCACGGTGTGCTGCTGTCTGTCACCATAGCACAGCCAGATTAGAGAGGGGGCTTTGTCTGTCCCATGTCTCATATCAAACAAGTGTCGTGAGGATAGTCGAAGAGGTATTTTTCATGGTCCATTTTGTCAGCCACCACGTTTTACTGGGATTCAGACAAGCCGGGAAGCCCACGTGAGGGAAGTCTGCCATGCATGAAGCAGCAGGTACAGGTTACATCGCCCAAAACAGGTTAATAACACAGAGAAAATGCTTTTAACGTAACACTAAGACCAAAACCACCCGGCACCATTTCACAATGTGAGTATAAGGCAGTGATCCTCTCACGCTCCTCGGAGAACACCCGTCTGGGTCGCGTGGACAATCCCGAGGATGGAGGGGACAGGCTGGGCTGGAGCCCGGGAGGCTGGGGGCGAGTGCTGGGGGGAGAGCGTCGGAAGGACGGGGAGGCTCCCCGAGGCAATCCGCTCCGCAGGTGAGAGGGAAGGAGCCACCTGAGGAGATGATGCGGGGGGAGGGGGGTCTTGGGGACGGGAGGTGGCTGTCATCTCTGCGTTGTCACATTTGATTCATGTGAAAAATTTACAGAGTCCAACAGAACGGTCCGTCGGAGCCGGTCAGCACTATTGGAGGGCGTCACTGCTGTGCAACGGGGTCGTGGCTGACAGGGACGGGCCTCCCCGAGATGTGCCGCGTCGGCAGGTGGACTGTTCTGAGCCGAAGGCAATGGAGAGAGACCCCTCGGGCTCAGGGGAAACCCCGCCCCCCTTTAGCTACACAGCACAACCCAGGTGGGGCCTTGCCCAGAGTAAGAGCTGGTACAGAGATGGCGCTGTGTGGCCTATCTAGGGCGGGCAAACACCTGGTGATGGGCACCTGGCGATGGATGGGCACCTGGTGATGGGCACCTGGCGATGGATGGGGACCTGGTGAGGGGCACCTGGCGATGGATGGGGACCTGGTGATGGATGGGGACCTGGTGATGGGCACCTGGTGATGGATGGGGACCTGGTGATGGATGGGGACCTGGTGATGGATGGGGACCTGGTGATGGGCACCTGGTGATGGATGGGGACCTGGTGATGGATGGGGACCTGGTGATGGATGGGCACCTGGTGATGGATGGGGACCTGGCGATGGATGGGGACCTGGTGATGGATGGGCACCTGGTGATGGATGGGGACCTGGTGATGGATGGGGACCTGGCGATGGATGGGCACTTGGTGATGGGCACCTGCTCCTCCTCTGCCTCCTCCCTGAGCCCTGGTGCCTCACCTCGGCCCTGGCTCAGGATCCCACAAGACAGGGACTGCATTTCAACAGAAACTTCTTAACAAAAAGCAGGTGCAGAGTGGACGCCACAGGAGGCAGGGCAGCCAGAGCAGCCACGGAGCAGACAGACGTTTCTCAACAAGCCTTCACCTCAGTGACCACATACCAATGAGGTGCCACCTCCCCCAGCGTGGGGCCACATGCTTACCCACAGGGACACGCCGCCTCCCCCAGCGTGGGACCACACGCTTACCCACAGGGACAAGCCGCCTCCCCCCACTTACCCACAGGGACACACCGCCTCCCCCAGCGTGGGCCACACGCTTACCCACAGGGACACGCCGCCTCCCCCAGCATGGGCCACACGCCTACCCACAGGGACACGCCGCCTTCCCCAAGCGTGGGACCACACGCTTACCCACAGGGACATGCCGCCTCCCCCAGCGTGGGGCCACACGCTTACCCACAGGGACACGCCGTCCAACGCGGGAATGACCTCGCGCTCCTGGGGTGGCGCACACCCCCCCCTCAGTCGCTCCCTCGGTCCTTCTCTCCTCTCCTCCCTGGCCACCACCTCTCCCTGCCCAGGCTTCCTTCCTCTTTAATAGTCAGGCCGACCCGCCCTACCCCCCAAAGGTCTCTGCCAACCGGCACCCATCACCTCCACGCTGCAAAGTCCAATGTTCCTCCCGAGCCAGCCCGTGACTCACTCCCCAGCCCTGGCCCTCCTGTCCCCGGAGCAAGGCAGGCTGGGGTCACAGGGCAGCAGAGGCAGGCGGCTGTGAACACCTGAGGGCTGCAATGCTTCCAGGTGGGAACAGAAGCCTGGGGGGCGGGGAGCGGGCCGCCAGGGGGGGGCCGGCCTACCTCACGGCGAAGGACAGGTGCCGGGAAGGGCTGTGATGACGCCTGAGCGACACGGAGTAGGAGTGAGCATGGGGGGCGGCGAGGCGGCTGGGTGGAGGGGAAGCTCTGAGCCGGCCGTGACGCTGGCCACGCAGGATGAGTGAACACCGGGCCGGCTGCGGCCGAAGGAGGAAGGAAGGGAGCTTGCCCCGAGGCGGTGCACCGCGGGAGTCGGTCACACACACGCACGGGCGTCCTGCGGCCTCAGAGGCAAAGGCACCATGACCAGCGGCGCAGCCCGCAGTGCCGGGAGGAAGAGCCTGGCTCGTCCAAGAGCAGACGCTCGCAGCTCCTGACGCTGTGAGCGGACCGGGCCCAACACGCGCCCCGCGGACAGGCTGAGGGAGCCATCCTTACTCCCACGCCGTCCCCACTCGCCACAGGGCCTCCCTGCACGGAGACCCGCTTCCCCGGGAGACCGCACTCTCCGTAGATGCCGTCACGCTCACCTGGAGACCCGGGGCCACGGCCATGGCGGCTGCTGAAGGCCAGGCCTGCCCACGGCGTCGTTTCCAAACTCAGCCTTCAAGAGCAAACTGGGGCCCTGGCTGGTGGCCAGTGGTTAGAGCGTCAGCCCTGGAACGTAAGGGTCAAGGGGTCGACTCCCGGTCAAGGGCACGACCTCGGCC
Organism: Ia io; assembly: GCA_025583905.1. Taxonomy (NCBI): domain Eukaryota; kingdom Metazoa; phylum Chordata; class Mammalia; order Chiroptera; family Vespertilionidae; genus Ia; species Ia io. Next base: position 687,836 of record JAJQQW010000013.1, on the reverse strand, counting down.
GGGGTTCAACCCCTGGCCTGTGTCTGGGCACGTGCAGGAGGCAACCCATCGATGTTTCTCTCTCCTTCCCCTTCTCCCTCCCTTCCATTCTCAATAAAATTAATAGAATAGTATCCTCAGGTGAGAACTTTAAAAACACACAGACAAGGGGGAGGGAGGGAGTGACTGCGTGGCGGGCGCGGTTCCCTGTGGAGGGCGAGCAGCTCTGCAGGCGACGGCGGTGGCGACGGCTGCACTACCACGTGCCTGTACTTCACCCACCGTGCTGGGCACGGGAAGAGGGTCCAGATGGTGAATGTGCACATCTGAGTCCAAGCAAAAACACACACACACACACACACACACACACACACACACACCTGCGGGTGCATTGCTGCTGTTCATCTGGTCCTGTCACCTCTGACCCCAGCGCCAGGGATGAGATCCCACACACGCACAGCTGCTGATCGGTATGCAGACGCATGTTCTAAACATGTTCTTACTGATTTCGGAGAGGAAGGGAGAGGGTGAGAGAGAAACGCTGATGATGGGAGAGAATCACTGATCAGCTGCCCCTGCACGCCCCCTACTGGGGACCAAGCCCACAAATGGGCACGAGCCCTGACCGGGAATTGAACCCTGACCTCCTGGGTCATTGGTCGAGGCTTTCTCTTTCTCTTTCTCTCTCTCTCTCTTCCTCTCTGAAATCAATAAAAACATAAAAAACAACAAGAAAAAAGTTTAGTACAGACTGGTAGTTACAAAATCATCACGGGACGTGAAGTACAGCACAGGCAGTGGGGTCAATCATATTCTCTGACTCTGCGTGGTGCCAGGCGGCCGGGGGGGGGGGGGGGTTTGGTGAAGTGTCTGACTCGGTAACCACTAGGCCACACCCCCAAAACCAACGCAGAATCACACTGACTGTGAACTGCAGTTTAAAAAAACAAAAAATGTTAACATACAAGGAAATAAATAGAACACTGGTATTAATAAGTTTATTTTAATGTCACAAATTTCTAATGGCACAGATCTTTATTTTTTTTTAAGAGGTGAGTGTTTTATCTTATTTTTTAAAAACATTATATTGATCTCAAAGAGGAAGGGAGAGGGAGAGAGAAAGGCTGATGATGGGAGAGAATCACTGATCGGCTGCCCCCTGCACGCCCCTAATGGGGATGGAGCCACAACCCAGGCCTGTGCCCCGACCGGGAATAGGTCGCCTGAATCATAGGTCGATGTGCAACCACTGAGCTACGCCGGCCGGGCCAGACCTTCATTCTGAACACACTTCAGACTGACAACCATCTTCTCCCCGCTCCAAACAGATGAAGGCCAACAGCTGTGACTGTGACTGGTTAACATGACTAAACACGAGACTGTCAACGTGTGCGTTCCGTGCACAGCTTCCCGTCTGTCAGTCACGCCTCCCAGACGGGCTGAGAACCTGTGGATTAAGAGGCTCGGTGCCTCCACCTCCTGTTCCGGGTTTTCCTCCCGTGAAAAGGCGGAGAAGAGGCCGGGGCGGGGGGGGGGGGGTGTGAGCATGGCAGCGAGTCTGACAGGTTGTCCTGACACGTGTGTTTCTAACTCGACTTTGGGGAACCAGCCGAGCAAACTGTCCGAGGAGCCCGTGGAAGGCTGGGTCCTGTCCAGCGGCCCTGCCCCGAGGGCAACAGGAAGTGGCCGCACACACTCCATGGAACGCCGCCACGTGTCCGTACGGTTTCCTGGACACTGGGCGTGCTCCAAAAATGTCCAGGCACCCGAGTGACCCCAGCTTCAGACACCAGTGCTGGACGTTTAGGCAGCCCTAGACATGGTGCCTGCACAGACCCCACAACAGCATACAATGTGCAGAGCACAAGGGAAGTAAGTGAACCGCCCGACCGAAATCAGCTGTGGGCGGACACTCAGGATGTGTGTGTGGGGGGCGGTGGCTGCCATCCACCGGGGAGACGCACACGCCGGAAGCAGAGACTCGGTGCATCCCAGCCCTGCCCTCCAAGTGACGTCCAGGTCCACGTCGGCCGAACAACAGTGCTGCCACAACAGCTCCTTTCTGTGTTTTAATTACAATTTTTTACAGAGAGAAAATGCAGTTATAAAGTTTATCATTTTATCCTTTTTTAGTATATTTTTAATTGATTTCAGAGAGAAGAAGGGAGAAGAGAAACATCCATGATGAGAGATAATCACTGATCTGCTGCCTCCTGCACGCCCCCTATTGGGGATCGAGCCCACACATGGACACGTGCCCTGACCGGGAATCGAACCCTGACCTCCTGGGTCATGGGTCATGCTCAAACACTGAGCCACACCAGCCGGGCATAAAATCATTTTAGAAAAGGATGATGGCCCAGAAGGTCAAAGGATAGTTACACGCTCCGATGTGCCTGGCACATACCTGCCGCAGGAGTAACCTAGGGTCACACTACAAACACGTGTTAGACTGAGGATCGGGTCACCCGGGCCTTCTCCAGTGCTGTGCCGTCTTCACGTCTCGAAGGCGTTTGCTAGTCACATTCTGCCCCACTTAACTGGCTGCGCATCACACCCACCATTAACCGGTTTGGGCTGGACAGGCAGGGAATGCTAGCGTCACCACACGGGGCTCTGCCCGAGGGACACGCAGTGCGGCTGGGGGCGGAGTGAGTGCTGGGAATGCCCAGGCGAGGGCACCACCACACACCGGGCAGGCCCGCCAGAAACGCCCCAGGAGAGGGGCACGCAGCCATTGCAGACACAGCGGAGAGGGTGTGGGGCACGGCGGGAGCGGGCACCAGTGCTGTCCCTCCCACTGCCCACGGTCCCTTCTCCATCTCCTGCGTGCACTGCCAGCACGCATGTCACCACTTCTCCCAGTGTGACCAGTGCTTTTACAGGCCCGACACAGGCCCGACACAGGCCCTGACACAGGCCCCGACAGACACAGGCCCCGACAGACACAGGCCCCGACAGACACAGGCCCCGACAGACACAGGCCCCGACAGACACAGGCCCCGACAGACACAGGCCCGACAGACACAGGCCCCAGACACAGGCCCCGACAGACAGAGGCCCGGCAGACACAGGCCCCGACAGACACAGGCCCCAACAGACACAGGCCCCGACAGACACAGGCCCCGCAGACACAGGCCCCGCCAGACACAGGCCCCGCCAGACACAGGCCCGACAGACACAGGCCCGACAGACAGAGGCCCGGCAGACACAGGCCCCGACAGACACAGGCCCCGACAGACACAGGCCCCGACAGACACAGGCCCGACAGACACAGGCCCCGACAGACACAGGCCCGGCAGACACAGGCCCCGACAGACACAGGCCCCAACAGACACAGGCCCCGACAGACACAGGCCCCGACAGACACAGGCCCCGACAGACACAGGCCCCGACAGACACAGGCCCGACAGACACAGGCCCGACAGACACAGGCCCCACCAGACACAGGCCCCAACAGACACAGGCCCCGACAGACACAGGCCCCAATAGAGGCCCTGACAAACACAGGCCCCGACAGACACAGGCCTGACAAGACACAGGCCCCGCCAGACACAGGCCCCGACAGACACAGGCCACACTGTTCCTGTGTTGTCCCACCTTCACTTTGGCAGTTTTGACTGAAAAAGACTCGAGCTGGCAAGGATGTGGAGAAAAAGGAACCCTCGTGCACTGCTGGTGGAAATGCAGACTGGTGCAGCCACTGTGGAGAACAGTGTGGAATTTTCTCAAAAAAACAAAAATTGAACTTCCGTTTGACCCAGTAATCCCACTTCTAGGAATATATCCCCAGAAACCAGAAACACCCATCAGAAAGGGTACATGCACCCCTATGTTCATAGCAGCACAACATACAATAGCTACGATCTGGAGGAGCCCACGTGCCCACCAGCAGACGTGGTGCATCCACACCATGGAACACGATGCCGCAGTGAAAGGAGCATCTCTTACCCTGAGACAGCATGAGGGGCCTGAAGAGCGCTGTGCTCAGTGACATAAGCCAGTCAGAGGAAGACAGCATCCCGTGACCGCACTCACATGTGGAATCGAATACGCTGATGAATGAAACAGAACTGAGGCATGGATACTGGAACAGACTGACGGACCTCAGAGGGAAGGGGGAGAAATCAACCAGAGACCTGGCTTGCACATGTGTATAACCACGGGCACAGGCAGCGGGTGGTGAAGGCCTGGGGGGCGGGGCGGGGACTGGGCGGAGGCGGCACCGGGGAAAGGAGGGGACATCTGTAACACGCTCCACAGCAAAGATAAACTTTAAAAAGACTCGAGCACCAACCCTGGCAGCTGCTAGGAAGCGCCAGCCCTGGCCTCAACTTCATGACGTACCTGGATGCGCTTTGCACACACATGCACTGTGCATGCACACGCTGACCAGCACATCGCGAGGAGGAAACCCGGCAAGAAAGGCGCCCCTGAGCCGGAGCCGGCCAAGCTCCCTGGAGGGAAGTGAGCGCAGGGAGGACACACGCGTGGAGCCATGACACTGAAAAGGCCGGCATTCCGTGACCTGCGCTCGCACACGGTACCAACAAGAGCCACGCGTCGTCTCACTGGTAACAAGTGACGTCACGGCTTTTGTTTCTAAATGTTCAAAAGCGATTCCTTAGAACAGCGGTTCCCAACCGCGTGCCACGGGCCCTTTTAAACCACGCACGATCCATCGGGCATGCGTCCCTCCGGCTGTCAAATTAACAGCAGCCAACACGCGCACAGCCGTCAGTGTGCATGGATCGGTCTACGTGCTGTTCTGTCAGGCTGGCGAAGTGTGTGTTGGGGTGCGCAGGATTTTAGTCTTAGAGCGTGTGCCCTGCCTGAGGGGGTGACCAGAGACTCGCCAGCCATGACCCTCCCCGGGAGCAGGCTCACAGCTCCCACTCGGTCGTCAGCTCCGGGAGAACAGTTCTATCGTTAATACTCTCATCCCAGCCCTGGCCGGCGTGGCTCAGGGGTGAGCGTCGCCTATGAACCAGGAGGTCACGGTTCGATTCCCAGTCAGGGCACACGCCCGGGTTGTGGGCTCCATCCTCAGTGTGGGGCGTGCAGGAGGCAGCCGATCCATGACTCTCTCTCATCATTGATGTTTCTCTCTCTCTCTCTCTCTCTCCCTTCCTCTCGGAAGCCAATACAAACATGTTTTTTAAACACTTATCCCCGCTCACTCCTCCGTCACATCCCCTACCCCGCGGGCAGTGAGCTGGAGTGTGCAGACTGTAGGAAACCAAACTGTAGAAAACTGTCGGGGCCTGTGTCTGGTTTCCTGTGTCAGGACGGGCTCATGCTCTGGATTAAACACCAGGACGTTTCCAGGGGGCACAGGAGGATCCGTGACACTGGCTCAACCACCTGGTCCAACCACCCGAGAGCTGAGCACGGCAGGGAGCGAGGGGCGTGGTCCCATCGCCAGAGCGGCCAGCACGGCAGGGATTGCTCGGGGGCCTGAGGGAGCACAAAGGGAGGACGGGGCTCCGTTCTGCGGGAGGGGAGGCCCGGGCAGGCGGCCCTGGAGATGCTCTGAGCTCGAGGAGGAGGAGAGTCGTCGGAGGAGAAACAGAAAGGAACGCAGACGCCAGGAACACAGGGCCCCTTCCCCCGCGAGGCTCCCGCACACACCCCTGGTCACTCGCCAGCAGAGGAGTCTCCCGGAGCCGGTCCGTGCCTCACGAAGCCCTCCGGCTTCAATGCGTGTGAATGTTCGCCCGTTTCTCAGGGAGCTGACAGTGATGCCAGAAGTTTCCCCGACAGAATCATGTCCCCATTCCTTACACACACACGCAGGCACATGCACATGCACACATGCACACACAGAGACATAGAGACACACGCACACAGGCACAGAGACACGCACTCACATGCACACATGCACAGAGAGACATGCACACACATGCACACAGAGACACACACTCACATGCACACATGCACACACAGAGACACACTCACATGCACACATGCACAGAGAGACATGCACACAGAGGCACACACATGCACACAGACACACATGCACACACACAGACACGCACACACAGGACAGGTGTGAGGCTTCGTTAATCCGCCTCCTCTAAGTCCCCTCACACAGTGAAACGACACCACCCTGTGAGCGAAACCTGTCTGCGCTGGGGGACTTAGTCACTGAGCACACTGAAAACACAATCCTCCTCCACCATAAAAGGTTCCCATGCAATCGACCGAACAGCGGAACGACCGGTCGCTATGACATGCACTGACCATCAGGGGGAAGACGCTCAACACAGGAGCACTCCCACAGCGGGAGCGCCGCTCAGCCAGAAGCCGGGCTCACGGCTGGTGAGCGCAGTGGTGGTGGCGGGAGCCTCTCCCACCTCCGTGGCAGCGCTAAGGATGTCCGACTAACGGCTTAGATCTGCTCCTCACGAGGATGTCTGACTGCAAGAGGGCGCAGGCCGGCCTGAGGGACCTCCCCCGCCCCCCAGAGTGCACGCATTTCATGCACCGGGCCTCTAGTTTTTAAATAATCAAGAGGGCCCACGGGCTGGAGGAATGACTCTACACCGTGTGCTCGCACAGAGGCATGCTCACCCGCTCAGGGTCCCCCCTCAGGATCCCACTCAGGGTCCCCCTCAGGGTCTCCCCTCAGATCCCCCCTCAAGGTCCCCGCACGCTGACTGCATTTGCCATGTTTCCAGGCAACGTGAAGCACCACCCTGCTCCCGCGACACCAGGGCCTCCCCTCCCCTCCCTCTGGCACGTGACGTGTTTCCTGTCACCACGTTACTTCTCTGTGCCTTTTCCTCTCGGGCAGCGGGTCCCACGTGCGCACACACCCCCCCCGCGGGGGGCAGTTTGACTTTTAAGGGGGGCGATTCGAGAATGAGTTACTAACAGTGAACTTCTTGCATTTCTTATGGGTCTAGGGGCCTCATCTACAGCATATAAATACAGATGGTGGCATATTTATGCCTTTCAGTTCTCTATTATACATTTGGAAACTTTGCTATTTCTTCATGTCACTTCGTATTATTATTATTTTTTTAACAATTTCTTAGTGATGTTTTCCTCAGGACTTCCACTGTCCTTTCGTTCTTTTATTTTTCTCTTTCGTGGATGCCATGTTCTTTGGGAAGCTTGTTCAGACCAAGTTCATGGCCTTTTAGGCTTCCTCCGTGTGAATAAGAGTTCACTTTTTTAATAAGAAGAATTCTATGTCACGGGGTGGGGGGGCGGTCAGGATGTAGACATGCTTAGGGGTACATGGCTGAACAAGGCTGGGACCAGGTTACTCTGCGTTCAGAGATCATAACAATCTGGCCCCTCGGTGTATGTATTTATACGCTGTATATGAGGCCCCAGAACCATAAGAAATACAAAAAGTTCACCGTTAATAACTCATTCCCGAATCGCCCCCCGTAACAGAGCCAGGGCTCCTCGAGGACCCCAGGAGCCATCTCTCCTCACACACGTCTGCCCTGGCACAGGGAGTCCTTGATGGTCACTGACTCCGGGATCCGGTACTCATGCGGGTTCAAGGGACTCCATCCCCAGCCCGGCCACGCCGCCCACGCAGGGAGCCAGCAGTGACTCCCCGCCTCCCACCCCACCCCAATGGCAGGTTCCTGTCAACGACGCACATGACACCCAGGTAGTGACCCATCTGCCTGTCCCACCCAGAGACTCGGGCGACGGCCACCCTCAGGGCAGCTCTGGTCCTGGCTCCCACCCACCTGACAGCGCATCGTAGAACTCGTCCTCGCTGAGCACGCTGGGCGGGGAGCCGGCCACCAGCGACTGCTCTAGCTCATGGTGCTCCGTGGCCAGCGCCTCCAGGGCCTCGGACAGGATCTTGGTTTTCTCCTGCTCCTGCGCCAACCTGCAGTTCCTCACCTGGAAGGAAACAGGACACAGGCTCACTCGGGAGCTCAGCTTGCTTTCGCTCCAGCCAATGGCACGTCGGGAACGGAAAGGCGTGCCCTACGCACACGGGTGACTGAGAAAATGCTCAGCAAACTCCGTTCCTCCCGCCTTCTCCCAGCAGCTCCGGCGAATGAAGGCGGATCGGAGCCGCCAGACCACCAGCTCCAAGGACCAGGGTCCTCGTGCGAGAGCCTCAGCCGGGCAGGAAGCACGCAGCCTCCTCAGAAACAGCCTCTCCCCGCATCACCGTGACGTTAAGAAGCCGGGTTGGGGGCGGTGGGGGGAGCGGGGAATGAAAACCATCAGTAAGTGTTTCAACAAAATAAAGAACGGAAACCATCCCAGGTGACGACGGGAGCCGCTCTGAACCCTCAGTGCACGCCACCATCGCTGGCACTCCCTGCAAAGGAAGGAAGGGGCAGGCAACGAACATTTAATTTTCACTTTAAAATCCCAGGTTCTGGTTCTGATTTCCTCTCACCCTGAATGTAGGACCCTAAGAAATGGTCAAGTACAAGAAGGCAGCACCGCCTCCCGTCCCACCCCTGCAGGCAGCGCCCCCTCCCCCGGTTCCAGGGCAGGACCCTCCCGTCAACTGTCAACTCGACCTCCTGAGAGGGAGCAGCCGCCCAGCAGCAGAGGCTGGGCTGGGCCAACAGCGCCCGTTTCCGCGCTTCCGTCTCAGATCACTGCAAATCCAGCTGATCCGCAATCCCGCCAACCTCCAGCCGCCACCTGGCACTCGGGCGGCACCACAAGTGGGGCCTCCCGTCGCCCACCGGGGCGTCGAGAAGCTCCTGTGGCCGAGCCCCTCACCCGGGAACTGAGAGGGTTCGCTGGCATCTGATAGTCTAACCTGGCTTCTCTCACTCAGAACCTTCAAACTTTCTTTTTTTTTTTTTTTAACAGATTTTCTTTTAAATGTATTTTTATTGATTTCAGAGAAGGGAGAGATAGAAGCATCAATGATGAGGGAGAACCATGGATCGGCTGCCTCCTGCACGCCCCACACTAGGAATGGAGCCGCAACCCGGGCATGTGCCCTGACCAGGAATCGAACCCAGGACCTCCTGGTTCAGAGGTCGACACTGACCACTAAGTCACGCTAGCCAGGCAAGGTTAAACCTTTATTATCCGGGGAATCCTCCAGTCTTCAAGCACCTTCATGTGCATCGCTTTATTATTATAAATGAGATTATCAGGAAAAACACCAATAAATGATAAGAAATGAGCAGAGAAGACACGTAATACTTGCAAAGAAAGGAATCCTTATGGAATCACAATTTTTAAGAAACTGCAAAAGCCTGGCCTGGCTGGTGTGGTCCAGTGGGTGGGGTATCGTCCCGAGCGCGGAAAGGGTTGCTGGTTCGATTCCCGTTCAGGGCACGGCCCAGGTTGCAGCCTCGGCCCCCAGTGGGGGGCGTGCGGGAGGCAGCCCATCAATGTTCTGCTCTCATATCGATGTTTCTCTCCCTCTCCCTCCTTCTCTCTCTAAAAATAAATTTTAAAAAGTCTTTAAAAAATAAATTACAAAAGACTTGCAAACATTCTTATCTAATTTTTATCTCTGAAGCATAAACGCCTTTTCTATGGCTGGAGTCAACTTAACAAACTGTTCCTCCTCTGTGTCGTGGGTTACGTAATGCAAACACCTATTTTAGAAAACGGCCAAACTGAGCACGTTGTCCAAAACGGCCCTTTCTGTGCAGGAAGCGCTACCAGCTGTGCTATCTGCAGGCCAGCACCGCCCCCGCGGGAGGAGCCAGGCGCCCGCCCACTCGCCCCTTCGGCTTCACCATTTCAGCTTCTCAAACATCAAAATGCAAACGTGCTGTTGACATGTGCCTCTCAGTGCAAGAATCAAGCAGCTATTCCCGCCCGTTAGCGAAACACAGCCTCTCCGTGCCTCACGGCATCCAGCCGACCGCAGAGAAGCGGCCAAGTAACTGATCGAGGCCCAAATGATCACGTCGCCTCAACAAAACCTTTTCCAAAATCCCATGCAGCCCTCATCCACCTAAAACCCGCACCCTTCCCCTCTGCCTCCTCGACACCTGTCCTCACCTGTCCTTGGGGGAGCAGGGGGCGAGGGCGGGGAGGAGAGGCTGGGTCCTCGCACTAACTCGTTCTTCCCTGGTTTCTAACCTGTGCGTTTAGAAGTGAGGCTGGGGGGGGGGGGGGGGGTGCACAGCCCTGTGGATGCCGGCTCTGCGCCATGAGAGGGGCGCCCGAGGGTGAGCAGGCAGTGATACCATTCGGTTTACGCTCTCATCTCCTGGCTGACATGCTGAAGGAGAAACCTGCGGGGAGGTCAGGAGTAGAATGAAAAAAGATCCCGCCCAGACAGCCTGGCTCAGCGGTTGAGCATCGACCTATGAACCAGGAGGTCACGGTTCGATTCCCGGTCAGGGCACATGCCCGGGTTGTGGGCTGAATCCCCAGAGTGGGGCGTGCAGGAGGCAGCCGGTCCATGGTTCTCTCTCATCACTGATGTTACTCGCCCCCTCTCTTCCTCTTTGAAATCAATAAAAAAAATAATTGGGGAAAAAAGATCCCTTACGAGGACCTGCAGCCCCCCGGAGAGACGGGCCAGAGCAGCGAGGGGCGAGGGGCCAGGTCTGGGTGTGCTGCAGGCAGGCCTGTGACCCGGAGCGGCTGACTGGCTGTAAGAGGAGCGGCACCGAGGGTGACCGGGGTTTGGCCTGGGCAGCCGCAGACAGAGCCATCACTCACGAGCTAACACGGTGACGACGCGGGAGGGACGGCAGCCAGGACACACTCGTAAACGACGTGTGAGATGCCATCGGACTTCCAGAGAGACGCCAGGCGGCCCAGACCCAGGCGCAGATTTCCTTCTGACGGAGAAACGAGAACGCGCCGGCGGTGACGAGGCCGGAGAGGGGGTTGAGGACAGAGAGCAGGCGCGAGGGCCTGGGGAGGTTCAAGGAGGAGTCACGGGAGGAAAGAGGGATCGACAGGTCAGACGCCAGTGACAGACGCACGACGCGGGACCTGAGAGACTCGGTTCGGTGAGGGGCCCGCGGGGGGCGTGGCGGCAGCAGCTCCGGGGCGTCCAAGGCAAAGAGCCGGCTGCCGGGTCGGAAAGTAAGAGAAGGAAGCTGGAGGGCGGGAGGCCATTCTGAGGAGCCTCGCTGGCAGGGAAGGAGGAAACCGAGGCAGCGGCTGGGGGGGGAGGGGGCAGAGGCTTTACTGGGGCAACAACCACGCGTGTTTCCACACGAGGGGAGACTCCGCAAGGAGGGGTGACCGATGCAGGAGCGAGGGGGGAGCTCCTGCAATGGGGGCTGGAGGTCTCACCCCTCCCTCCCCCCGTGTGCAGCCGGCCTTTGCTAAGGGCACGAAAGGGCGTCCTTAGCTGCAGGGGAGAGGGAAGGGTGTGTGGGCACAGACTCAGCGGGCAGGTGGGCAGGGAGAGCCCTCTGACTACTCAGGGGGCAGGTGGGCAGGGAGAGCCTCTGACTAGAGGAAGGCTGTTTTTAAGTCAGCCTGACAAAACAAGCTTCAAGTATCCTGGGTTTACGTTGATTCTTCCAAGCATCACTATCACGTCTCTGAGCCCCGCCCCCTTATTTTCCAGCTGTTTCTCCGGGGCCTGTGTACTGGGCTCTGTCCTGGATTCAGGCGTATCCGGTTACCCCGAATTCTTACCTGACTTCATTGCTCCTTCAGCCGTGGTGCATGTGAGAAACAGGGAGAAAGGAAACAGACAATGAGGTCATCGACCGACGGCCCCCGCCTGCGATGTAACGAGAAGCCCGGTCTCCTCAGGTTACACAGGACTGAGAGCTGCCTGAGGTTAGAACGAGGTCACTCCGAGGCCCGCAGCCGCGCACACACCTGGTCGCCCGGCACGGGGCGCTGCTCCTGACCCGCTAACTGGCACTGCCCAGTCCTCGATCCGGCCCGCCACGGGGAAGGCAACCCGCCGGGAGCTCCCGGGTCCCCTCTGCCCGAGGCCCTGCCTGGGAGACGAGGCCGTCGGTGCCGACTCGCTGACGGGCTCTGAGTAACAGGCCCCCAAGGAGCTTGTTAAACTGAACGGCTGCTGGTGACCCGGTGGTGACTCTGAGGTTATCTGCAGACACTCAGACCTGGTAAGAATCCGGGGGTAACCAGATACGCCTGAATCCAGGACGGAGCCCAACACACAGCCCCGGAGAAACAGCTGGAAAATAAAGGGGGGCTGGAAGGAGGGGGCAGTGGTACTGGGAAGAATCAATATAAACCCAGACTGTCTGATGCTTATTTATCAGACGGATTTAAAAACAACCTCATGACAATAAAATCAACTGGAGACTAGTACTGCAGAAAACAATATAATAAATAAGTTTAGGTTTTACATTTCTTTAAAAAAAAAAAAGCAGAAAAGAGAAATGTCTTTTGAAACGAAAGAACTGCTCACATCCACGTAAGCTACCAACCGGCGGCTTCACGCATACCCACCCCACAGCCGTGTCCAGGGAACGGGCCTGCCGGTTACAGATGGTGAGCCAGAGATCACGAAAACTGCCGATTAGAACACGCACACGAGGAACGCCGACAGTAAGTTACATGTCCAAATCTACACGCCTGTTACACTCCAGACACGGCCCTTCACAGGTGTATATTCCTAAAAGCACTATGCACCTCCATGTATCATTTCCAATGCGTAAGATCCTAGACTGTAATGTAATGTATTAAAAGCATCAAAAGGTAAATTATAGACCAGAATGTTAAACTGCCTTGCAGATAATAAATCAATTTTGGCTACATCAAAATGGTAAAATTCTAAACCAACCGATTTAATAAAGATTCTGAAATTCTTACAAGTCTGTTTTTTATCATGTCTCTTTAACCCCCCACCAAATGGTCATTCGTGATTGTCCTTCCCACTGCGAGGGATGGTGCCTGGAACCTGCTCGGAGGGAAGTACGGAATAACATTTTCAAATGAATAAACATCAAGGTGCAGAGAAGCAGGACAGGGAGAGGGCCCAGAAGCAATGCAAAATAATTTTTTAAAATAAGACCCTTCGACCAGCTCTAACAAGCACTTCAAAGTTTACCAAGAAGGGTAATAATTCCATGGTGCAGGACCCTGAGCAAAAATGCCTCCAACTTCCGTAAGAGTTTATTTGGCAAGGAAAGGACTTAACCTCACGAGGACCTGTACAGGAAGCTGGTTCTGTGTACACCGGGCTATCTCCACGTCTACGACTAACAAAGTGCACGCGTCGCACTGAGTGTAAACGGCGCCTTTACGTGCTGGCAGGCCGGCGACCCTCCTAGCCGCCCCAGGAGGAATACGTGTGTCCGTACAAACTGAGTGTCACCAAGTTTGTTACTTGCCAAAGGTGAGCAGAGGAGTAAGAACTCAATCTGCCTGTTTAGGAACCGATGTTTGCATTATCAGATTTTGCCACTGATCTGCAAAACTTCGCATTGAACCCGAAAGGGCATTGGCGAGGCGCTGAACCAGTGAGGCTGTGTCGGCGGCTGCACCTCCTGCACGCGCCCTTCTCTGACCCCGCAGGGCCGCTGGCCGCCAGCCCCGGTGGGAGCCCAGGCCGAGGTCCGAGGTTCGGTGAGACACCCCGTCTCGCCGCGCCTCGCCCTGGTGGCTGAGCGTCGGCCTAAAAAGAGCCTCCTCTCACATAATCACGCACACAGGCTTCACGGCGTGTGAACCGGAGGTGAAGGTCCTTGTCGGGGGGGGGGTGTGACCGCGGCCTCCTGCATCTGTGCCAGAGGAGGAGCACAATGCCTAAGAAGCAGAGAGTTTAATCACCCGCTAACCACACCTCGCTCCCAGGGTCCTCCAGGGCTCTGTCGTTGATATTTCTGTGGAGAAAAATAAAACCGTAGGGAAGCCTCCCAACTCCAACGTTTTCAAGAAACGGGAGGCTATTTACATCCCAGAAACACCTCCACGTTACATGTGCCGTTCAGTGAACCTTCACGAATGTGTGACCCCTGCAGCTAGCGTCCTGCACGCATCAGCGCTTCTCCAGTCCCCTCTGCCTGAGTCTGCGTGTCCCTTTGAGTCCCTCTCCCAGCCCCCTCCCGGCCAGGCAGCCACTGCCCTGACCTCTGTCCCCAGGAGTGAGGTCTGTCTGTCCTGAAGGGCAGCGTGGGACCTGGTGGGGTGGGCTCCGTGTCTGGTTCTTTCAAAGGCTGATGCTCTTCAGAGGCATCCGTGCTGCTGCCCCGAGCCACCCAACAGCGCACACGTTCTCAGCAACACACCCCTAGGCGCTGCGTCCTGTGCGAGCAGACCTACGTGGGTCAGCCTACCACACACGAGGGCTCTGTGGTCTAGCCTACACACGTGGGCTCTGAGCCTGCACAGCACATCACTGTAGATAACAAGGTGAGGTTCAAGCAAACACAGGAGATGATGCCATGAGGAGCCGAGGCAAACACGCGAGGGATGCGGCTGCTGCGGGCGCAGGTGTGACAGGACTGCTCACAGCAAACGTGCTGTGTGCGCAGGAACAGCGCCCTCCAACGTCATCAAGTCAGCACAGAGCCGCCACAGAGCTGTTTGCTGTAAGCATCAGCATCACGCACCACCGCGGTGCCATATTTCACACGACGGCAGGCCAGTGAGTCTGTCCACGCCAGCATCACCTCATCCCGTGAGTGGAGCCCTGGGCGAGAGGTATGCCAACGTGAGGAGGGCGGCGGCACCTCAGGCACCAGGATCTCTCGGCGCCATGGTAACCCACGGGACCACCTCGTGCACCAGGCCCAGCCGACCGCGCCCTTCCGTGGCTCAGACTCGTACACGCACGTCTCTCCTCACACCGCGCTGCGATCGCCGCTGAACAACAGACCCGATTCCAAGCCCCCTTTCCTGCCGCCTCCACCGGCTCCGGGAACAGCCTCCTGCACGTGCTGAGCACGGAGCCCGAAGGGCCAGCTTCGCTGTCACGGGTTCTCATGTTTATTCTATTTTGATCAGAGTTTTCAGTCCCAAGCCAGGGGTTGCAGGAGGCGGGGAGGGACAACAAGCTGGAATCACAAACTCCGTGGGAGGACAACACGGATACCGGAAAGCCGTGCACCCGGCCTCACCAGTCACGGCCAGGAGTGCCCTCCCCAGGGCCCGAGACCGCCCGTGGGCGTGAGCCACTCCAGGCTGGAAGCACCGCTGAGCTGAGCCGCCTCCCGGAAGCTCTGGAGCGCACACTCCCCCAGCAGGCACGCGTTCTTGTTGTGACAGCCTGTGCTTATTTTCACCAAATACAAGCCTCACCCTGGCCGGTGTGGCTCAGTGGATGGAGCGTCGCCTGTGGACTGAAGGGTCCCAGGTTCGATTCCAGTCAGGGCACAGGCCCAAGTTGTGGGCTCGATCCCCAGTGTGGGGCGTGCAGGAGGCGGCCAATCAATAATTCTCATCATTGATGTTTCTATCTCTCTCTCCCTCTCCCCTCCTCTCTGACATCAATAAAAAAGTATTTTTTAAGAAATGCAAATCTTATGAGCAAACAAAATTATCTGTAAAATAAAATTAAACGATTTGAAGATTTCTAAAGTCCTAAAGCAGTGGACATGGGTTCTTAATTTTCCTTCGTTGGGGGCACTTGAAATGTATTTTCTGATTTTTTAAAAGGAAAGAAAACACCCAATGCCTGTGAGCTGGTGCCCTCACGCCTTCCAGGCCCAGCAGGTTACACCTTCCAAGCAGGAGTCAGTCCCTCCCCCACGCTCTTCACGCAACAAACACTTCAGCCCCTACACGCGCCAGGCAGCCAGACTGCGGGTCAGCAGTGAACAGAACAGACACAACCCCTGTCCTCTGAGAGCCTGCAGCCGACGGCGGGAAGCAAAACACGTAGAGGAGGGACATATTTAAGGTGTTAGGTGGTGGAAAACATCACACACACATATACGTGCGCACATATACACACATGGACACACATGTAAACACGCATACCCACTGGCATTCACACATATGCACAACACACATACATGTGCACATACATGCACATATATACCTGCATATACGTGTGTACACATACACGTATGCACACACAGTGCACGGGCACAGATCACATGCACCTGTATGTCTCTGTGCATACACGCATGTGTACACGCACGTGTACACATGTATGTGCACATGTGCACCTGTGTGCGTGCATGTACGGTGTACACACACGTGCATGCACACACACACGGGGAAGGAGTTGGGGACACAGGACGGCCAGAGGACTCGCTGCGCAGGTGCCGCTGGATGGGAGGCTGAGGAAGGCGAGGGAGCGCCAGGCCAGCCCCTGGGGAGAGTGACCCCCCGAGAGCAGCAGTCCTGAGTGGGGGAGCACAGCCAGGCTCCCCAGAACAGCCGGCAGGCAGCAGAGGCCCCGAGGTGGGCGCAGAGCTTCCCGCAGTGCAGGCAGGTCCCCACAGCACCGAGGCTCCTTCCTGCCCATCCACGCCCACTGAGCGGTGCCTGCTCCCACACGGGCTTCACGGGACACTCGCCTCGCTTCTGGGTGACAGGCTCTGACAAGAAGCCTGATGGGTCAGGGAGTGAGGAGGGGGAGAGCTGGGAGGAGAGGGAGAGATGGGAGGAGAGGGAGAGCTGGGAGGAGGGGGAGAGATGGGAGGAGGGGGAGAGATGGGAGGAGGGGGGAGCTGGGAGGAGGGGGAGGGCTGGGAGGAGAGGAGAGAGAGAGCTGGGAGGAGAGGGAGAGATGGGAGGAGAGGGAGAGCTGGGAGGAGGGGGAGAGATGGAAGGAGGGGGGAGCTGGGAGGAGGGGGGAACTGGGAGGAGGGAGGGCTGAGAGGAGAGGGGAGCTGGGAGGAGGGAGGGCTGGGAGGAGAGGGAGAGATGGGAGGAGAGGGAGAGCTGGGAGGAGGGGGGGGAGCTGGGAGGAGGGAGGGCTGGGAGGAGAGGGGAGCTGGGAGGAGGGAGGGCTGGGAGGAGAGGGAGAGATGGGAGGAGAGGGAGAGCTGGGAGGAGGGGGGAGCTGGGAGGAGGGAGGGCTGGGAGGAGAGGGAGAGATGGGAGGAGAGGGAGAGCTGGGAGGAGGGGGGAGCTGGGAGGAGGGAGGGCTGGGAGGAGAGGGAGGGAGGGCTGGGAGGCTCGGACGCGGTGACAGCTGGAGGAACCGGAGGGGCTGGCTGGGCAGAGGGGTGACTGTGGCTCTAAGAGCTGAGGGCTGCCATGAGGAAACCCTTCTCTGTGATGCCAGCGCAGACGCAGCAGCGGCATCAGAAAGGGGGACCCTCTGCCCAGTGCAGCTCGTGCTGGCCGTTCGGAGGGAACTGGTGACGGGAACAGCAGTAGGAGGGCGGGTCAGTGCCAGGTGTGCTCACTGCCGGCCAGGTGCTCCACACGCACTGGAAATATGGCCCACAGCTCCTCCCACGTCCTGTGGGTGTGGTGGTAAGCTGAGGAAACACGCATTCCTACCACATGACCTCCCAGGCTCACGTAACCGGCACGTGACCGCACCGGTGCTCACCGGGCTGACTCGATCTCCCAGCTCACGGCCTACACGCTCACCTGTCTGTATGTTCACAGGCATATGGGCCTCCAGCCGTCCGAAGCTGGAGGGGGATGTCTGCAAATGGAAGAAAGCCAGGTGGCCTCCAATATTCCTGTTACAATTTTGTGATTATATTTTCCCGAGTTTCCATCTTGTTTTCAGAATTTTCCTTTGACTTCATTGTTTCTAGAAATTCTGTACTCTTAGGTATGGCTAAGTCTCAACGAATAACTTCATTACAGAACACGTCAAATTCCCTATCGGCTTTAATGCTCAGGTAATCGCTCTCTGGCTGTGAGTGACCTAGTTCACTCATTAGCCCACGTACAGGTCCTGCCAGGTTTGGCCTCTCTCGGCTCTATTCCTGTCCTTGACTCATATTCTGTGTCTATGGCGATTCAGCCATATCTCCATCTTCCTGTGCAGACAAGGAAAAATTTTCAACTACATAATTAATTACCTCTCAAAAGACAACGCAAACCAACATTTGGTACCGAAAGTACAGAAAGATGGTGCGTATGAAAGTAGAATAGACACAGACCCACACAGAGTGGGTCCACGCGACCTCACGGCGCACGCCTGCTTCGTGCCGCGGTTCTCACCCGTGGAGAGGAGGGGGTTGGAGAACCTTTCTGAGCAGCTGGAGAAGTGGCAGGAAGTCACTGCTCGGAGGCAGCGGGGGTCCCTGTAAAAGGCGGTCTGTCAGCCCTGGGGCAGCATTTGTTTTTTTGTGGGTTTTTTTTGTTTTGTTTTTATATTTTATTGATTTTTTACAGAGAGGGAGGGAGAGGTATAGAGAGTTAGAAACATCGATCAGCAGCCTCTTGCACACACACCCTACTGGGGATGTGCCCAAAACCAAGGTACATGTCCTTGACCGGAATCGAACCCGGGACCTTTTAGTCCGCAGGCTGATGCTCTATCCACTGAGCCAAACCGGTTTCGGCATGGGGAAGCACTTGGACAGAAAAAGTGACCCTCTACTTATGAACACGTTTCTCCACACCGCACACCCGTCAGGACGGCCACTGCAAAAACAACACACACACACACACACACACACACACACACACACACACACACACAAAATGACAAGTGCTGGCGAGGATGTGAGAATCTGGAACACGGTGCCTGCTGGAGGGAATGTGAACGGACGCAGCCACTGGGGAAACATATGCTGAGCCCCCAAAAACCAACAAGATCCCCAGGTGACTCAGCAGTTCCACGGAGAGCACAGCTCTAAGAACTGAAAGCAGACACGCAGAGAGTCGCACATGCGTGTTCCTAGCAGCACTATTCACAACAGCCGACGGATGATGCGTACACAGCACGGGGTGCAGACATGCCGTGAACTGTGTTATTCAGCCTTAAAAGGAAAGCGATTCCGACACATGCTACATCACGGGTGAAGCCTGAAGGCATCATGCTTAATGAGACCGAAGAGCCACACAGAAAACGTACTGTGCGATGCCACTCGCAGGAAATTCCCAAAATAGAATTACCCTCCCTGAAGCCACGCGGGGGCACGGGACCCTCCACCACATCACGGGAACGCTGCCCGCCAGCGGCTGCCACCTGGAAAGGTGGGTATAAGCACAGAACCGTATGCACGCTCCAGGCAGGACCGCGACGTGACAGCCCACGCAGGTGCTGCGGACGGACGAGCCGCACCCCCTGGCATGGATTCGCTTAAGACCAACCGAGTGAGAAATAGAATTACGCCCTTTCAATTGTCCACAAGGAAAAAATATCAGTTCTTTAGGGCAAACAAATCCCCTTTGCCCTTCGCTCTCACTCCTCACGGTGGTACGTGGGGAAATGCAAGTATTTGGGAGCAAAATAATCAGTAATTGTCATCAAACGCAACGTTTTCAATGGCCCGCCCTAAAACTCGAGGGTGTAATTCGAATTCACACCTGAGTGAGGGCCACTTTCCAGAAAACCAAGACAGCACAGCTCAGACTGTGGCATTCTGGGAGTCTAGTTCCATTTTAAGACTAAACTGAAAAGGGGTAGAGAAACGGTTCAATCCCGTGTCACCCAGAAACGTGACCTCTGCCGCAGCGGCCCCAGCAGACGCACGCCTGTCGCTACGAGCCTGGCCCGGGGCCGGGGCAGCCGGAAGGCGGGACGCTGGCCGTTGCTCGTGTCCCCAGGAGGCATCCTGTGTCAGACTGAGGCGCGCTTCTCTGGGCCCAGCGCTCTGACCCAGATGGCCGGCTCTGTCCCGGGTCTGTCCCCCGTCCAGGCCACGTGTGACGCGGGGTGCTCTCCAGCTCTGAACACAGCTGATGCTGGGTTAGCGCCACGTCCCCTCCCAGCGGCATGCACTTGGCGCCTCCCCCACCTCAGTGACAGAGGAGAGCTCACTCGTGTCCGTGCAGGCGCCTGTGTGAAGCGGTGCCTGTCCTTTTTCCGTGGATGGACTAGCGCCCACCAGAGCCGCGAAATGAAGACGACCAGGCCAGGCGCGCTCCCATCGATGGCCGAGCCTGTGAGCACGAGTCCACGCACAAAGCAGAATACAGGTGAGCAAAGACAGCACTCGGGGTTAAATCCTTCTGTCACAGGGAGAACTGAGGCTAAATACATGCACGAGCTTAATTTCTATTCAATGTTAAAACCCAGAACCACAGAGTCTCGCCCCGAAACATCACTGAAAGGGAAGGCGGTGCCTCAAGTAAGCGCAGGAGGCAGAGCCCCGGCAGCAGATCACGGGCAAAGGGCCGGGCACCGGGGCGTCTGCCGGATGCCGCCCACCACCCACAGTCTCTGGGAGGCTGTGAGCTGCTCCCTTCTGGGGAGGAGGGTGCCTCCGGGGCCTGGCTCAGCCCCTGAGCAGAGCGGTGCCTGCCACGCCCACCCCACCCACAGCTCTCCCGTCGGGGGCTTCTGACCCCACACCCCACGCACAGACCACGTTTCCTCCGCTTCGCTCTGCCCGAATTGAACACAAAACCCTCTCACGATATTTTTCTGAAAATAAAGCCCGGGAAACACGCCTGTAGAAACGGACAGTGTGTCCCGATCTCCTGTGAGCCTGGGCAGCTCGTGCAGGAGAGGGAGGGCTGTGTCACTAGCCCTGTGTCCCACGGGAGCGTGAGGCCTGGGGCCACGTGGCCGGTGTCACCGAGCAGGAAAGGGTCCCTGGCCTGGAGCCCAATCCTTGGGCTCCCGACGACACAGGCCGGCACCGGACCACCCACGACCCCTGCTCCCCAGCGCTCCCCGCGTTCTCCCGGAGGAGCAGCAAAGATTCCGCCCGGATGAACAGGTGCCCCTCTGAGCATCGGAGGAGAATCGGATGCAGCTCACCCGTCTCCTCACGGGTGCTGGAGACACAGTTCTGAGAAGTTAAGAGCCAGTGGAATTCGTGGGTCAGACCACGGAAACCCTCCCTGGATCGGGGGGCCGACACCTGGGAGGCAGCACGGAGGGAAGAGAGGATCCGTCTTCTGCACCAGCCACGAGTCAGGGAGAGGAAAGAAGCCGTGAGGGTGAGGGGGAAGCAGGAGGGTGCGCAGCAGGTGGGAGAAGGAAAAAACGATGAAAATACCAAGCAGTGGCCAGCCGGCGTGGCTCAGTGGTCGAGCATCCCCTAGGAACCAGGAGGTCAGGGTTCGATTCCCAGTCAGGGCGCAGGCCCAGGTTGTGGGCTCCACCCCGTGTGGGGCGTGCAGGAGGCAGCCGATCCATGATTCTCTCATCATTGATGCTTCTCTCTCTCTCTCGCTCGCTCCCCCTCTCCCTTCCTCTCTAAAATCAATAAAAATGTACATATTTTTTAAATGCCAAGCAATGGGAATAAGGACAAGCTGGGTAAGTGAAATATGTGAGCGCCACACCTTCCCAGCCTCAGGAGTGTTAACCAGAGGAGGGCGGGCCCGTCCACCACGCAGAGGCCTCGTCCCGAGCGCGTCCAGGACGCCTGGCAGGAAGTCATGGGCAGCGCTGGCGGGGGTTGTTCGCTAAGTTACGAAAGTGGAACTAAAAATCTGAAATCTGGAAAAGAACACGTTTGAGCACATGGTCCTCTTTCAAGAGACAAAGGATAAGACACGGGCAGGTCCTAGGAAGCATGAACTAGAAAGCGACAGAGATAACAATAACGACGAACTTAAAAGAAAAAGTGAGCAGAAAGCTAAAGACGGTTCTTCAAAAAAATAGCCACACAAAGCTTAACGAGCCTCGCTTTTAAGAGAGAGAGAGAGGTTTCTTTGGAAAAATCCAAGTAAGTATTCAGGGAAAAGGGTGAAGATTTGGTAAAGCACACCTAACTACAGATCCAGCGTAAGTTGCGAAGATTGTTTTTAAAATATCATGAACATCTTTACATTTCAAAACTTGAATGAAAAAAAAAATTCCTGGAAATACAGACCTTGTGAAAATGGACACAATAAAATGAGGAGGGACGCTCCCGGCCTGTCCCAGGGCCATGACGCCTTCACACGGAACTGGAGGAAGTCCGTCCCCATGAACAGACGCTAAAACCCCAGAAACCAAACCGAGGAGGACAGCACAGAAACACGGCCGCCCGAGGGGGTCTGCTCAGGGGCAGGGGCGGCTGCACATGCGAACGTGTCATTGGGCACCGGAGCAATTTTTTTAAAAAGCTTAACCCTTTGCACTCACTTGCTTTTTTCTCAATTCCTTTATTCTAATGCTAACCGTGTCGAGTCACACTCGACATCCGAGTGCAAAAGGTTAATAGAAGCAGAAAAAACATGTGATAAAACTCAACACCCCTTTCACGATAAAAAAAAAAAACTTTTTCAACAACATAAGGACAAACGGGAACTTTGTTCATCTGAAGAATGGTATTTACTAAGTATCATTCCCGACAGCGAATCGCTAGAGCCAGAAGCATGCTGTCCTTGAAAACCAGGGTGAGCCCGGCCCCCTCAGCTCCAGGCAGCTCTGTCCTGACCGCCCTGTCTGGACCCCTCAGCCCCAGGCAGCTCTGTCCTGACCGCCGCCCGGCCGCCTGCTGCGTCAGCAACCAGGGAGCGGGGACGCGGTGGGAGGACTGAGAGGCAGGACCAATGTGCCCTCCACAGAGGCCGGAGCCAGCTTCCCTCTTCCGCTCTCACTTCCCACACTCTCCTCGCCTGCTGCAATCTGGCTTATTCGCATCCTGCGTGCAAATGGCACTGACCGTTGGCTGCCCACCCGTAACCCCGGTCCAGCTCCCATCACAACCCCTGGCCGTGTCTGGGCCTCTCCTCCTGCCTCCCTCCCAGGCCCTGCCTCCCCGGCTGCGCTTGACTTCGAATGTGGATCATCCTTTCATCCCAGCCCTTCCCAGCCGCCCTGCTCCTGGGGGTGTTCCTGCCTCTTTCACCCACCCCCCGTTTGTTCAGGTGACTCCCACAACCAGTGGTGCCCACACTGCACTGGGACAGGACACCCTGACGTGGGTGTCATCATGTCCAAAGGGGAGCCACTCTCCCCACCCCCTTTACCACCCCTTCCATCACCTTCACCAGGGACTCGGGCCCACACCTGCGTCATCGGTGACGCCCCACCTCCTCCCTCCTGCCCCCCAGTCCCTCCAGCATCTCACATCCTCGCCTTGCGAGGGCTGCCCCGGCGCCGTCTCCCCTTCCTTCACCTGGAATTCCGGACATGCTCCTCCCCCTCACAGGGAGCAAATCCGATTAAGTCTCCGCTGACTGCGTCTCCCCGAGTCTACCTGCCCGTTAAGATCCCGACTCCTCAGGCTGACGTAATCTTTCAAGAAGACCCTGCTGCTGCTCCTCCAGCCGGACACTCCGAGTTCTGCCCTGAGGACCACTCGCTAGGCCCTCCCAGCTCTGGGGGTGCGCTGTGCTTCTCCGGGCCTGGGCCACCTGGCTCCCACGGCGACCCCCCATTAGTGAGGCAGGCGGGCACAGCAGGGCCTCCCAAGGCTGGCATCGGTGCACACTGAACTGAGGACAAAACGCTCAGACGCCCCCCAGGTCCCCTACAGGAAAGCGGCGTAGTGACAGATGCCACCTACGGTGGCCCACCACAGGAACGCACAGGAGGCACAGGCCTAACACCGGCAGGCGGAAGGAGGAAACGTGTATCTGCCTGCAACTCACTCTCAACGCCTCAGCTCCCGGCTCCCTGAGAGCCGTGGTCGGCAAACTCATTAGTCAACAGAGCCAAATACCAACAGTACGACGACTGAAATTTCTTTTGAGAGCCAAATTTTTTTAACTTAAACTATATAGGTAGGTACATTGTTATTAACTTAATTAGGGTGCTCCTAAGCTGGCCTTTGCTAAAAACTCAAGGGGCCAAAGAGCCGCATGTGGCTCGAGAGCTGCGGTTTGCCGACCACTGCCTGAGAGGAACGTGGTGGGAACGAAGCAATCCCCCCCCCACCACTACAGCCTCGGTGCCGTTGCTACAAACTTACCAGGATAGATCCTGGGTCACGTGGAGCACGAGAAGCTACACACACATACACATGCATACACACGCACAAACACACACGCATGCACGCGCACACACACACTGCTAATGAAAACCTTACATATTTTTTGTTCAAAATGCCACAAAAGTTATCAAAATAAAAACCAGCTTCATCACCGATAAGGGCTTAATCTCCAACATTTACAAGGAACTCGTACAACTTAACAAAAGGAAGATAAACAACCCAATCAAAAAATGGGCAACGGACCTAAATAGATACTTTTCAAAAGAAGACAGAAGGAAGGCCAAGAGGAATATGAAAACATGCTCAAAGTCACTAATCATCCGAGAGATGCAAATCAAAACGACAATGAGGCACCATCTCACACCTGTCAGAATGGCTATCATCAACAAATCAACAAACGACAAGTGCTGGTGAGGATGAGGAGAAAAAGGAACCCTCGTGCCCTGCTGGTGGGACTGCAGACTGGTGCAGCCACTGTGGAGAACAGTATGGAGTTTCCTCAGAAAAATGAAAATGGAACTCCCATTTGACCCAGTGATCCCACTTCCAGGAATATATCCCAAGAAACCAGAAACACCAATCAGAAAGGATATATGCACCCCTTATGTTCACAGCAGCACCATTCACCATAGCTAAGATTTGGAAACAGCCCAAGTGCCCATCAGCAGATGAGTGGATCAGAAAACTGTGGTTCATCCACACCATGGAATACTCCACTGCTGTACAAAGGAAGGAACTCCAACCATTTGCAACAGCTTGGATGGATCTGGAGAGCATTATGCTGAGTGAAATAAGCCAGGCAGAGAAAGATAAATATCACATAATCACACTCATTTATGGAATATAATGAACAACATAAACTGATGAACAAAAATAGATCCAGAGACAGAGAAACATCGATCAGACCATTAAACCTTAGAGGGCAGGAAGGGGAGGGTGGGGGTAAGGGGGGGAGAGCAACCAAAGGACTTGTATGCATGCATATGGGCCTAACCAATGGGCACAGACACCAGGGGGGTGAGGGCATGAGGAGGGGGGTAGGGGGGTAATAGGGGACTAAGGACACATATGTAACACCGTAATCAATAAAGAAATTAAAGAAAATAAAAATTAAAAAATAATAAAAAGATTTTAAAAAAATAAAAACCAGCTTCATTTTACGTCATCTTTATTTAACTTGCGTCCTAGCTGTTTCCAAAATTAATCTGTATATTTCTGGACGACATACACCAGGTAGCAATGAGGGAATATGTGTTAAGTAATGCAGACCCAGTAAAAGGTCTGCATCTCTACCTCTGGAAGGAATCAGGGTTTGCCCACAACCCTCGGGAGCCGACACCGCCTGGCCGGAGGGCCGAGGGGGCCGGAGGCGCTGGTCCGTCTACCCAGCCTCGCCCGCAGCTGACCCTGCAGTCCCGGCCCGGCTCCTCGGAGCAGCAGGTCCGCGGCCCTGGTGTGCACACTCCACCTGGACGGTCACAGGCCCTCGCTTCTGTCATGGGAACCCCAGGAGCCTGCGCGTCCCCCATTCTGCCAGGGAGGGGTCACGGGGTCCCTTCCCATCTAAGACGCCCCTAAACCAGCCTCTGGGCTCCGTGTACCGGGAGCAGCGCCGGTGGAGGCCGGAGGCTCCCGGTCAGACCTCCGCGCGCACGGAGCCCCTCGCCCAGGCCGAGGCCGCCGCTCCGGCCGAAATCAAACATCAGCGGGACCCGCTGTCCTCAGACCGCAGACCGGCTGTCCTCAGACCGGAGACCGGCTGTCCTCAGACCGGAGACCGGCTGTCCTCAGACCGCAGACCGGCTGTCCTCAGACCGGCTGTCCTCAGACCGGCTGTCCTCAGACCGCAGACCGGCTGTCCTCAGACCGCAGACCGGCTGTCCTCAGACCGGAGACCCGCTGTCCCAGACCGGGGACCGGCTGTCCTCAGACCGGCTGTCCTCAGACCGGAGACCGGCTGTCCTCAGACCGGCTGTCCTCAGACCGGAGACCGGCTGTCCGCAGACCGGCTGTCCTCAGACCGCAGACCCGCTGTCCTCAGACCGGCTGTCCTCAGACCGGCTGTCCGCAGACCGGCAGACCGGCTGTCCTCAGACCGGAGACCGGCTGTCCTCAGACCGCAGACCCGCTGTCCTCAGACCGGCTGTCCTCAGACCGGGGACCGGCTGTCCTCAGACCGGCTGTCCTCAGACCGCAGACCCGCTGTCCTCAGACCGGCTGTCCTCAGACCGGCTGTCCTCAGACCGCAGACCGGCTGTCCTCAGACCGGCTGTCCTCAGACCGGCTGTCCTCAGACCCGCTGTCCTCAGACCGGCTGTCCTCAGACCGGCTGTCCGCAGACCGGCTGTCCGCAGACCGGCTGTCCGCAGACCGGGGACATTCACATTCAGGTTCCCTGCGCCCCGCCTCACGTGACCCCGCCAACGCGCATTCCAGCATTTTCCCTTTTGGGAGACAGCCCAGCGGAGCAGCGGTCCGAGGTCCCCGACGGAAAGCTTCCCCCGTCTGCCCTCCGACCCCCGTCTGCCCTCCGACCCCCGTCTGCCCTCCGACCCCCGTCTGCCCTCCGACCCCTTCCGACCCCTTCACACCCAGAAACTTGCCGTCTGTCCGCAGCTCAGAGGCGGCCAGGCACCCGCTCCCCAGCGTCTCGCCCTCCCCCTCCCCCTCCCCCTCCCCCTCCAAACCCAGAGAAACACCAGCGGGTTCGGGTTCGGTTCGGCTACAAAGGCCGCCTGTGACTCACAAACATCCTCCAGCAAAACCAAGTCGGGAGCCCCCCCCCCCGCCGCCCCCGCGCTTTCCCGGGACCTTCGGCGGCTGCTCCACCGCGAGCGCGAGGCCCCGCCAGTGTCCGCGGGGCCGGCCGGGCACCCCCCGGGAAGGTTACCCCGTGCCCTTCACCCCGCCCTCCGCCCGCCGCCCGCTCCCCGCGCTCAGGTGAGGGGGCCTCCCGGGGCTGCCCGCTGGGACCGGTGACCGGGAGCCACAGGGGGGCCGTGGGCAGGGTCCCCGCTCCCCGCCGCCGCCGGGCGGCCGCACCGGCCTCCGACCGCTCCCGGATCTCCTCGCAGCCCCAGGTCGCCGCCCCCGCGCTCCCTGCCCGCCCCCCCCCCCCCCCCCCCGCGCCGCACCCCCCGCCCCCCCCCCCCCGCCCTCCGAGGCCCCCCGCCCGCGAGGCCCCGCGCCCCGCGCCCACCCACCTGGGCCGGGTGTGGGGATCCGGGACCGCTCCGCCCGTGCTCCTCCGCCGGCGCCGGCTCCGCCGAATGCGCTCGGCCTGCTCTCCGCCTCCCTGCAGCCGGCCGGGCGCGCCCAGGGTGGCCCCGCAAGGTCCCCTAAGTCACCTTCGGGCAGCCGGCCCGCCCGGTCCGGGCGAGGTCTGCGGAGGAGGCCCTGCCCCGCTGGGCGCTGACTCGGCCCCGAGGTCCCGGCCTGGGCCGCAGGGCCGCCTCCGGGCGCAGAGCTCGGGCGCGGGCACGGCCTGCAGCGGCGCGGCTGCTGGTCCTCCGGCCCCCCTCCCGCCTCCCCCTGCGTCCGGGAGGCGCGGGTAGGACCTGCGAGGGGCAGAGCCGCCAGCGGGCGGCTCCGGGAACTGGGGGGAGCAGGCGGGGAGCTGGGGGGGCAGGCGGGGAGCTGGGGGGGCAGGCAGGGGAACTGGGGGGGCAGGCGGCTGGGGGGGCAGGCGGGGAACTGGGGGGGCAGGCAGGGAGCTGGGGGGGCAGGCAGGGAACTGGGGGGGCAGGCGGGGAACTGGGGGGGCAGGCAGGGAACTGGGGGGGCAGGCAGGGAACGCTACCGCGCTGCGCGCATCCCGCAGAGGCCGCGGGTCCAGGCGGCGCGCTGAGCCCTCTGCTGGCGAGGCCGGCCTGCAACTTTTAAAGCCGCCCGCCCGCCCGCCCGCCCGCCCGGGGAAGCGGGAACCCCCTCCCGGCGCCCCCCTCCCGGCGCCCCCCCTCCGGGATAAGGGACACTGGGTCTATGAAGGCCGCGCTGACCTTCCCTCAGTTCGGGTACTTTCTGGGCCACCTTGGGGGCAGGAGGAAGAACAGCGGCCTTCGCCTGCCGGGGAACCCTGCCTCGGCAACAGACGGGTTCACTGCGCCAGGCTTGGGGGTCCACACAGGCCACGCTGCGCCTCGGGAGGTTCCGGCCGGTGGCAATCCGGGTGGACGGTGAGGCGCGGACTTGGTCCCAACAGTAGCTTCAGCCTTTCTAATGCTACAAAGCTGCCCTCGGCCTTCCGGAACGGGTCACACGGAACCAAACTGAGTACCTGCGGCAGCTCCCGGGTGAGCTCCCTCCCGCAGCGGGGAGCGGGGAGCGGGGTGCGGGCCGCGACCAGGAGGCCCCAGGCAGGGTCCTCAGGAAATGCGAAAGCCATGAGGCCCCCGCGCCTGCGAACCCGGTTTGCTGTCTCTTCCTTCCGAAGAGTCAACAGCACATTTCAGAAAGTCTCCCTCGTACTGCGAGGAGCCCCGCTCGGCCGCCCTGCGCCCTGACGGCGGAGGCGGGATCCGGTACAACGTGGTGCCCGCAGCAAACGCGCCACAACCAACACGCAGGCGCCTGCGGTGCGGGCCGGCTGAGGCCGCCGGAAGTGACCTGCTGGCACTCTGGGAAAGTCTCCGATTTGGAGATGGAGTTCCCCAACTTCTTCCGTTTGTTCAAGGTCAAGAAGGCAGCGTTGGCTGGCCTGACTTTGCAAAGCCTTTTAGTCTTTCCTTTGTACGTTCACGTTCCATCACCCAAACCCTAGCTGTCCACCACGTGCCAAGTACGAGAGTCACTGGGAGGCAGTGCTGCTTGGTTCAGGGAAGAGCGAGGACCGCACATGTCACGTTACCCGATGAGAGCTCCAGTAGCAGGGAGCTCCGGGAACAGGAGCGAGTCTCACCCAGTTGGAAGGGGACCCTGGGTGAGAGAGGGGGCAGGCATGCCGCAGCCGCCTGCGACCTCACCCCACAGAGTGGCCCTGGGGGCTCCTGTGGGGAGGGAGGAAAGGGAGGCAGACAACTGATACAGGAAGAACGACGGGGGGATGAGAAGGAAGGATGAACCCCACACAGCTCACTCACTTCGGTGGCTTGAGAGACTAAACGGTGGTAATCCCCGAGTTCCTCCGCTCGTGCTCAGGAAGGGTCTGAGGCGGGCACCTGAGCCACCACGGATGCCGGCTGGAGTGGTGAGCCTTTGGGGAAGAAGGCTGAGGGGAAGGCCTCCCCCCCCCCCCCCCCCCCCCCGAACTCAGGGATGCGAAGAGTCAGGGCTCGGGCGGGGAAGGTGCTTCAGAGGAAGCTGCGGGAGCTGCTGTGAGGAAGAGCAGCTCTGGGCGCGGCACCTGCAGGCCAGAGAAGGCTTCTGCACAGCAGGAGTGGCAGGCAGCCCCCGCCAAGGACAGGCAAGGTCGTTCAGAGCTGTCCCGACTCGGCAGTGAGCCGTGCTGGCTAGAAGGGGTTCAGTGCATAGCTGAGGAGTCAAGAAGTAACAGAAAGGACCTTCTTTCAATGGAACTGGAAAGGGGCCAGAAGCTCAGGGCGAGAGGGGGCTGGTTTCGAGCAGCATGGACGAGAGCAGAGACTCCAGGGGGAGAGAAAGACAGACACAGGGTGAGGGCGCGGCAGGCGGGGCAGCCTGGCAATGGTTGCCTAACACTTAACCAAGTTTCGCTCAGAGCGGAAGGGGAGAAGACGCCGTAGAGACGAGAGGTGGAAGCCAGGCCGGGAAGGTGTTCACGTTGGGATGGAAGAGATCAGGGACAATGGCTCAAGGACTGTGACCAGCACAGCGAGCGAGTGGTACCAGCGGCCAGGATGTTGGCTGCAAGTCCACGCGAAGCAGGATTTCTCCCCAAAGACAGCATCCATCTGCCCGCAGCCCCGCCGCAGGCCCTGACGTGGCCCGAATCTGCCCCACACAGCACCAGATTCCCATCACAATCTGGCGGCACGCTTCAGCAGGGAGGAGACGACATGTGAGTATAGACATCTCACCGCGAGCCCACGCCAGCTTTAAGGAGGCAAGTCCCTACCCGGAAAAGCAGGTCTGACGAACATGGAGGGAGCTTGGCCCGCAGAGGAGACGGGCGCCCAGTGGCATCTGTCTGACATTTACCCGCCATGACCCCCCTCCGCTGAGGGGAACACAGAATAGAGCTGATCCAGGAGCCCCGTTCCCAGCCCCTTGAACACCAGGTTAGAGAAAACCCCGCAGGAACGTCCTAGTACGTTTCCCACGTCCTCCCCCTAAAACATCTGGTAGTTTGCCGTCAGCACATCCCTCACAAATTTGACAGCTTGCTTTATTCCAGCTTTTTTTCCAACCCAGGCAGCGTCACTGACAAGTAAAATATGCCCAGTCACGCCTCCTGTACGTAGAGGCCGTGTGAGACCTCAGGACCTGGGTCACGTCGCAGCATCCCTAACAAGCCAGTGACACCCACGTGCCACAGACACATCGGCCGGGGCTCCCGGGAAACGCCCAGGCTCTCACACGCCAGAGGACTCTACCTGCGGACGTCACTTGACCAAGTTTGGTTATCTAGTTCTTGTTTTAATAAACAGATTTAAAGAGTAAGTCAGAAGGGATCAGTATTCCAAGGCTAGAGGCAGGCACACAGTCAATCTAAAAATCAGAGAAAATTAAAAAAAAAAAAAAAAAAGACAACCATAAGGAGCCACGGAGAAAAGAGCTAATAATATTGTAGTTAATTTTGTTTGGTGACAGATGGTGTGATAATGACACCGTGAGGTACACAAACGCTGAATCAGGATGTTGTGCACCTGAAGCTGAAACTAATATGTCAACTACAATTAAAAATTCTAAAGAGGAAGTTATGGCTATTTTGAACTCAATAAAAATAAAAATTTGACAAGTAAAAAAAAACACTAAGGAACAAAAGAGAATTCAAAAAGTCTCAGCGAAGAACTATATGATTTCACTCACGTGTGGAATATGGAACTGAAAGTTATGGACACAAACAGCAATGTGGTGGCTGCCGGGGGGCGGCGGGGGGGGAAGGAAGGGGTCCTAGAATGAGGGGACAGATTTGACCTTGGGTGGTGGGCACATGGTCCTCTACACAGACGTTGTAAATTAGTAGTCCACACATGAAACCTGTATGTTTGTGTTGACTTATGTCACCCCAATACAATTTAAAATAATTAAATATATATATATTGGATCTTCAAAAAAAAAAAAAAAAAGTACCAGCAGGACTGGGCCATTTAGTCAAAACACAGAGTCCTGTGAGCACCGTCCCCTGCAGGCACTTCTAGGTTAAGTTTAAAAATTCAGCTTCAGAAACGAATGTGAGGCCCTGGCTGGGTCGCTCAGGTGGTCAGAGCGTCGTCCCATGTGCCAAGGTGGATGGTTCAATCCAGGTCAAGGCACATAAAGAATCAACCCATGAATGCCGAAGTCAGTGCAACAACAAACTCATGTGTTTTCTCTCTCTCTCTCTCTCTCTCTCTCTCTCTCTCTCTCTCTCTCTCTCTCTCTCTCCCCCCCCTCCCTCCCCCCCTCTAAAATCAATAGTTAAAAAAATAAATGTCAAACATTTAGAATAACTGTCATCAAGAAAATGTTAGAATGAATACAGTATGCACTTCACCCACTGAGTTCTGTTCACTCAGGTAAATTAAAGTGTCAGATAGTTTTCACATAAAGGCCTTGGTTTCTAGAATGTCTTCCTAACCCTCTGACTGGAACATTCCACTGGAAGTAGGACTTGAAAACACGCTTGTTAACAAACACGGCTCTATCCATGACCTGGATGGTGTGAACAGGAATCGTCCTACCTGATGAAGAATGAATGAGTTCTGGAGTGTGTGAGATCCTGTTCCGTGGCATATGCCACCCACGTGGCTCAAATAAACTCTTACAAAATGCAAACAAGTAGCTGACTGAGCTGGCGAAGAATGACGGCTCGTGTCCTGTCAGCACCGTGGCTCCTACCTGTGCACGTCTGAAAGCAGTGACTCACTGGGCGGATGGCCAGTAGGTGACACCCAACAACTGCTGGGGAACGCAGCTCCGCAGGACCTACCCCTTCCTGCTTGGTGAGGAGCGTGAGGCAATCACTCAGCGCCGCACAGGTCTCCCTCGAAGCCTCGGAGACGACGTCGACTTTCTGAATAAATGATGGCAGCATCTCTAGAAATAAACACACACCCAGTGAGTGGGATAGTCAATCATCCGCGTCAGCTCTGACCACATTCTTACAGCCTCCAACTCCATGTCTTCTTCCCGCCCCCGAACAGAACAGACATCCAGTCCGTGGGCATCAACAAGCAGCTGCGCACGCAGGGACCGCCGCGCACGGAGAGGGAGGGCGGCCCTGGCCTGGGAAGGCGGACGTCCTGCAGGAAGAGCCAGGCTGGACGCACGCTGGCAGGTGCATAACAACCGTGTTCAAGAGCAGCGGCCGCCCAGAGGGGCTGAGGGCACGGGTTACACATCCCATCTCCTTGCCTGATGCTCCAGGACTATCCCTCAACGCAACCGCTAGACACACGGAAATCACCCGCAGTTGGCAGGCTGGCTAACGTACCTGAAGGCGGCATTAACCCAATTTCCTCTGGTTCTTTTTTTTTTTTTTAATACATTAGTATTGATTTCAGAGGCAGGGAGAGGGAGAAAGAGATAGAAATATCAATGAAGAGAAAATCACTGATTGGCTGCTTCCTGCACGCGCCCCCCCCCCCCCCCCCCACTGGGATCGAGCCCACAACCTGGGCATGTGCCCTTGACTGGAATCGAACCTGGGACCCTTCAGTCCGCAGGCTGATGCTCTAGCCACTGAGCAACACCAGCCAGGGCTCCTCTAGTTCTTATTTGGACAAACGTTTGGCATAAACAGGTCTTCTCACTCTCAAAACTGTGCCCCTGTAGCGCTTCAGGGCCTTTTAGTGGGTTCGATCCTACAGAGTTTCGTATTTCTTAGAACGAGGTTGCGCTGGGAAGGAAGAACTGGCAGTGCTGTGGCCCCATATCCCCCCGTTCCACAACTGAGAGCCACTAAGCGCAGACGGAGACGATTCAGAACAGAAATGGCAGTTGTTGCTGGCATGGACTGTGTTAAGCCCACATGTACAGACTTCCTCCTCCTCGCTGTTCCCTGGACGATACCGTGTAGCAACCCCTCAGGTAGCGTTTACTTGCTTCAGGTACCGTAAGGAAGCAGAGAAGATTTAAGGTACACAGGGTCAGGGCAGGTTACATGCAAATACTATGCCGTTTTACGCAACGGACTTGAGCATCTGCAGGTTTCGGTACCCAAGGAGGTCCTGGACCCAGTCCCCCTCGGACACAGAAAGGCCACGGGAGCGATTTCCCCAGGTGCCCTGAAGAAACTCTGAACCATTTATCGTTAACCTTACCCCATTTACCATCACAGAGAACAGAAACACCGAGACAGAATGCTCGCCTATCACGTCAAAGTACATGCCATTTCCCCTCGGGATTAATGCAGGGACATTAAAGCCGTTTGGAATTTTTGTTAACTGTGCATTAGGGTCCTTTAAATGTGTCTCTTCCATCAAATAAAAATCATAACATTGAGGAAGCTTTTCATCAAAAAAATAAAAGGAGAAAGACAACGACATTAGCGGCATCCTTTGTATTTCAATAGCCTCACTTAGAACGCTGTTCTGAAAACAAAGCAAGCAAGGCCAGCAAGCAGAAGCCGCCCACACGCCAGCAATTTCAGTCGATTAGGACACAAAACAGTGGTTCCCCAATCAAGAAACAGAAAGTTTCAAATAAGAAATAAAAATAAACGAGACCTACAAGAACATGTAACATTATCTCTGACCATGTTTTCCACGTGATAAAATTGTGAATAGTATTCATCTAGATTTTTTATTTTCTAAATTTTCTATAAAAATATGATTTATTTTAGCAAAGAAAACTCCGAAGGCGGAAGTGGGCACCAGCAGGAGGCGGTAAGAGGGAATGAGGGACGAACAAGCGTTCCCTCGTATCCGGATACAAAGGCCAAACAACACCGGACCTATTCTTCATCTTAGGAACAGTGTCCTCGCGTTCGCCATCCTCCACAGCTCCCTGTTGAAAACGACTACATTCTAAGAGAAACCCAACTTTCCGTGCTTTGTTTTTCATTGGGAACCTGTGGTGTACACGTGAGATTTCTCCCATACGTGGATCTACACAGCAGATGAGGGTCCCATGTGCTGGCTTCCATCCGACATGAACAGTCCCTCCGCAGATGGGTCAGCGCTGTGGCTGGGGAGGGAGGTGCGGGAAAACCCAGCCTCTGCTCCCCACTGGGGGGATAATCCGGTGATTCTTCCCTCGCTGCGCACGTGCCGGGACGTGGAGGCGTGGCCTCGTGGATGTCATTCCTGCATTAAGTACCATCCTAGGCTACATCATCTCCGGGTGTGTCTGTGTTTTAGATATTTCACAGTTCAGACACGCACTGATTAGCTTAAAGCAAACATTAACTGTCAAAATACTTAAGAGCACTTACAAGTCTCTAAACCAGTGGTTCTCAACCTTCCTAATGCCGTGACCCTTTAATACAGTTCCTCATGTTGTGGTGACCCCCAACCATAAAATTATTTTCGTTGCTACTTCATAACTGTAATTTTGCTACTGTTATGAATTGTAATGTAAAGATCTGTGTTTTCTGATGGTCTTAGGCTCTACAGCAGTGGTTCTCAACCTGTGGGTCGCCTAAGACCATGGAAAACACAGAAATTTACATTACGATTCATAACAGTAGCAAAATTACAGTTATGAAGTGGCAACGAAAATAATGTTATGGTTGGGGGTCACCACATGAGGAACTGTATTAAAGGGCCGCAGCATTAGGAAGGTTGAGAACCACTGCTCTAAACAGAAGAGATTCTGCAGGCTTGTTTCAAAGACATCCCAAGAAATATACAGTAAGTTTCTACAAGAATCCATTGCGAGTGTCCAGTTCTGTCCAAACAGACTCAAAAGTTACCTCATTTCTCTGGCAACCTGGTGTTTAAACGGGATTCTGAGGTTGATATTCACTTGCCCAGTCGTTTGGTGCAGGAGCCAGTGGTTCTGCGGTGCCCGGGGGGAGGGGGGGGTCCCCCAGCACGTTTCTTCCAGGATGTCTGCGTGTGGTTATAGAGACTAAACGGCTAAGCTTCTAGACAAGTTACCCCGGGGGTCACTGCAAACACGTTTTAGTCAATTAATGTTCAGAGATGAAGCAGTAATGAGTAAGTGTAAGTGAACGGATGGCTGGCTACCATATTTGGCTACTGTAGAAAAGTGGACAGCTACTTTTGAGGAAACGTGTTATTTTTTATACGAAAGTTATTTTTGAACTCAGGAAAGATGCCAGGAGATCCGATGTGAAAAACTTCTCTTCCGAGACGTATAAAAAGCTCCCGATCCGCCGTTGCCATGACGCCCAGTAACTTCCATCTGGGTAACGATGAAAGAGGTGCTTGTTTGTTATGAGAACAAACTCGCCCTGGCACCGGCCGCTCCCGGGCTCCGCATAACCTCGCTTCGCGACCTCGCCGGTTCCCGCGGGCGCGCTTCCTGCGAAGGTCTTTTCTCCTAGAAACAGGCCTCCAGACCTTGTTCCAGACGCTTCCTCTCCCTGAGCCTGGAAGTAACTCTTCATGTTCAGAAGCCCCTGGAACCACCCCCCAGCCACACCCTGGAACATTCCGGAGCAACACTCCGGGAGCAAGCAGAGGAAGGTAAAGCCGGGCAGATGGCCAGCCCAGAGCCGTGGCTGTCCTCACGGAGAACGCTGTGGCCTGGAACATTCCGGAGCAAGCAGAGGAAGGTGAAGCCGGGCAGGGAGGCCAGCTGAGGGCCGTGGCTGTCCTCGCGGAGAACGCTGTGGCCTGCTTAGCGCCTGGCAGGATGCGGGGAGGGAACGCGCAGAGACATCAGAGATGGAATGGCGCGGTGGGAAGAGACCCCATGCCTCCAGGTCTTGGCGAGGCCAGGGTCTCCTGGGGGGGCGGGGGGGGGGGGACGCGGAGCTGGCAGGGGCAGAGGGAAGGGACCGGCAGGGCTGGTGGTCCTCAGCTCAGCTTGGCCTCCTTCTAAGCAAGACCTGTGAGCGAGTGGGTGTTCTGCGAAGAGGACAGCGGCCACTGTGTTCTAGAAGGATCCCCGCAGGGCTGAGGCGGCGGGGGATCTGGGCCCGTCCGGGGGCCGCTGCAGTGGGCCCTGCAGGAGACGGTGTGGCAAGGCGGGGAGGGCGGACG
The DNA here is from genome assembly GCA_025583905.1 of Ia io. NCBI lineage: Eukaryota > Metazoa > Chordata > Mammalia > Chiroptera > Vespertilionidae > Ia > Ia io. Next base: position 651,802 of record JAJQQW010000013.1, on the reverse strand, counting down.
CGGTGAGGGTGGATGTGTGGACAGGGCGGTCACGGGGAGGGCAGATTTGGGGACGGGGCTGCCTGAAGCAGCCTGATGAAAGGCTGTAAGTGACGGAGGTGCCTCTCCCGCGAGGTCTCCATCAAAGCGAAGTGATCCCGCCGAAACCGGTTTGGCTCAGTGGATAGAGCGTCGGTCTGCGGACTGAAAGGTCCCAGGTTCGATTCCGGTCAAGGGCATGTACCTTGGTTGCGGGCACATCCCCAGTGGGGGATGTGCAAGAAGCAGCTGATCGATGTTTCTCTCTCATCGACGTTTCTAACTCTCTATCCCTCTCCCTTCCTCTCTGTGAAAAATCAATAAAAAATAACAAAGCGAAGTGATCCTGCTTTCTAACCAGGACGCACTTCCATGCAGTTAGCGTGCAGTGATGTGTGCGCATGAGGGGCACGTGGAGTATAGCTCAGCAACATGCAGCCACGGGATAAACAACATGAACACGCATCCACCCAGATCCAATCCCCGTAACCCTTCGGCAATGAAGTGCGTGGTCACGTGTAAATGCCCCACACGCAGACTTGGCGTTCCTGAGGGTGCGAGGGGGGCGTCTGGAGGACAGAGGGCTGCCCGCCTCAGGAAGCCCCCGGGCTGCGCTGCTGGGTGGTTCTGGCTATTTCCGCAGCTGGGCTGTGGGCAGACGGGCAGAGGCTGCCGGGCTGGGGGCAGACGGGCAGAGGCTGCCGGGCTGGGGGCAGACGGGCAGAGGCTGCCGGGCTGGGGGCAGACGGGCAGCGGCTGCAATGCTGCCTCCTGGGACCCTCCAGTGGCCGTGCGACCAGAGCCCAGCAGCTCCATCCCGGGAAGCAGCGCGCGGGCCACTCACGAGGATGAGGAAAGGAGCCTTTCAACGGAGGACGCTTCGGACAGAGACAGGTGTTTGGCCCACAGGGCCCCGGGCGAGAGCAGTGACAGGAAGCTGGAAAGCGGGCTGCGAGGCTCCGAGCTGCATTTTATTCACTGCTTCCAGGACCCACAGGTTTTTCCAGCAGAAAAAGTACGACCCAAAAAGCATCTTTCTAAAATTAACCTGCAAGCGACACGCAGCGTTTCACAGAACCAGGGCCGGACGTTCCTGAAAGCCTCTGACTCGCTCCCTCCCGGCGGGAGGGGGAGTGGGGGGGGCGGGCGCAGGCTGGGGGGCAGCGGGCGCGCTGAGGTGGGAGAGCTGAGGGTAACGGTAACGGCAGCCGTCTAAGCGAAGAAGCAGGGACCGAATCTTAGCGTTCAAACAGTTTTGCACTAAAATGTTAGCCATTTCGACCCTGACATCTGGACTCTGTCCACTCATGTTGTAGTTTTGCATCTTGAGGCGCCTGGAGCAGGGGGAGGGGCTTCCGGCACCACCGCCCTCACCCGTTCACGCGTGTTCCCGGGAGGAGGTCTGCTGCTGCGCCGTCCTGCAGACGTCATGTTTGTAAGGCGACTGCAGGGCATGGGCCAGGCTGAGGTCACAGGCAAACGTCTCGAGTTCCCGGAGGCAGCACAGAATGCAGTGTCTCCAAGGTCTGAGCGTGTCACCGCGAGGGCCACACGAGCACGCCGTTGCGGTGAGAGGCACCCACAGAGAATCCGAGCCAGGAGAGCGGACTCGGGTTTACCAAAACTTGATTGGATTGCAGTTCTGATGTGATTCTTTTCTTTGGCGCAAGTTAAGGGAATTAATCTTTATATTTCATCTCACTGTGGTCCTACATCTTTTTTCTAATATATTTTTTTATTGACTTCAGAGAGGAAAGGAAAGGGATAGAAAGATAGAAACATCAATGAAGAGAGAATCATGGATCGGCTGCTTCCTGCACGCCCCCCACTGGGGATCAAGCCCACCACCTGGGCATGTGCCTTGACGGGAATCGAATCCGGGACCCTTCAGTCCTCAGGCCGATGCTCTATCCACTGAGCCAAACCAGCTAGGGCTACATCTTTTAAATGTTGCTGTATCTCTTCTTGCCTTGGATGGTTCTTGGCAAATATGGTGTTTTAAGAGCCCACTGCTGGCCGATGGTCTGAGCACAACTCTACGCACACACTACAGACCCTGCAGGGGTGAATTCTAGCTGTGTAAATTCTAGCAAATAAAGCTGCGATGACTTCTTGAAGTCCACCACGGATGGACAGCGCTCACACACTATTCCAGCGTAATTCGGGATCACAATGTCCTAACCGCTGTCTTCCCACCGCTGTCCCTGCTGACATAACCAATTCTGTGGGGCTGGAGGGATGCCCGAGGCGCATCTGGAGACAGAGCATCTATACCAGTTCCTCTAACGGTGACATCTCCTCACAGTCTCGGGCACGTACACACGGAGCCTGGGAGCTCAGAGGGACACCAGTTCATGCTGAACACAGATCGCTAGTAAGCACCTCGGAGAATGGAAGCAATCACACGCTAGAGACCGCATCGTCAGTCTAAGAAGCAGTTCCTTCAGGTACGAAGTCCAGTAACACCTTCAACTCTGCATTGTGGTGTTGGCTCTGACACGGCATTTCACATCGGGTTGTGTTTTGATTTCTGAAGGATCTATAGTCAACCCCCAATAATTCATAACTAGCAGAGAGGGAAGACACGGAAGGTGAAGGCAGGCCACCATCAGCAGGCGAGCTCATGCACTCGCAGAATCCAAGGCCCAGCCCTGGAGACCGCCGGCCTCGCTCACAGGGGAAACGGCTCTTCAGGCAGAGCCCGTGGGGGGCAGAGCCGTGGGGGGGCAGAGCCGTGAGGGGCAGAGCTTGTGGGGGGCAGAGCCCGTGGGGGGCAGAGCCCGTGGGGGGACAGAGCCCGTGGGGGGCAGAGCAGTGGGGGGCAGAGCCCGTGGGGGGGCAGAGCCCGTGGGGGGCAGAGCCCGTGGGGGGGCAGAGCCCGGGGGGGGGCAGAGCCGTGGGGGGGCAGAGCCGTGAGGGGCAGAGCCTGTGGGGGGCAGAGCCCGTGGGGGGCAGAGCCGTGGGGTCAGAGCCCGTGGGGGGCAGAGCTTGTGGGGGGCAGAGCCCGTGGGGGGGCAGAGCCCGTGGGGGGCAGAGCCCGTGGGGGGCAGAGCAAGGGCCACTCCAGGACCCTCACGGCAGCTCCACACGCGGGATTCCGACCACACAGCCAAAGTGGATTTCCAGCCACAAGATGGTAACTTTGACTCTGTTTTTCTCTTTCTTAAAAGAATAAAAACATTTTAACCTAAAGGGCAAGCCTCCTCCATAAGGAGAAATTTTAAATAGCCCTTTTAAAACTTCAAAACGGTTTTATCCAATGGAGAACTGACTTCACAACCAAAAATTATCTGAATATACAGTCAGCAGAACCGCCGAGGCCGACGTCTAGGAGAAAGGCTGTGTGAGAGGCGGGGGCTGGCGTTAGTGCCGGTCTTTGGTTTTTGGTGGTTTTTACCTTTAGCCACATCACACTCCTTCATCATCTGGAGAAAGCTGGAGAGTTCCCTATCGAGGCGCTGCCGGCATGCCTGCACTTTCTGGGAAAGAAAAACAAACAGAAAGAGACAAAGTGAAAATGAGCCATTAAAAACTTCTATTTACAGATGCTCTGATGTTCCGTCCAAACGTTCAGTTCACAGGTTGATACACTAGAACTCATACATACTCCTGACAGAGAGCAAACGGCGAGGGACTACGCACTCCGGCCTGGATGGACAGCCAATCACTACCGAGTAATAGAAGCAAGGAGTTTCTAAACTCCAAGCACAGTCAGCACCTGCTGTGTGGACACGGACGAGGCACTCGCTGCTCCCACCCCCACCCCTCACGCACGTCCGAGGTGGCCGGTCCCTGGCTCAGCACCACTGCTAATGGGCTTAAGTCCATCGAGAAATTACCAAATGCATCCCTGACTGCGTCTTTGAAACTATTAAAAAGTCCAGATGGTGCCAGCACTTGGAATCACACGCTGAGCCACTCAGCAAGCTAACCGCGGCCGCCCCCACAGAGTCAGACACGCTAAGGACACGCTCTCAGCGAGAAGCTTATGACAAGGAGGTGACGTCAATGACAGACAGAACCCTTCCCGTCACGCGAAAGGTCTCCGTTTCAAGGTCCTAACAGCCACGCAGGCAGAGCGCGCCGTGACGCTGTATTCGCCTGAGTGTGTATCTGGAGTCCAAAATGAATGAGCGATCAGATAAATCCGCCCATTTTGTGAACAATGTGACTTCAGAGGTAATTTTATTTATGGTTTCCCTTTAAAGAGGGAAGACTAAGCGAGAAAGCAGTGGCTGTATGGTGGGTGGTGATGTGAGTGAACACGTCTGTGCTGAGAGCCTTGGCCTCATTAGAGCCCGCTGTGCGGGGAGAAGAAGTTCCCCTTCATGGCTCTCCCCGCCTTTGCCCTGCTCGTCTCCACGCCAACCACTGGCCTCGTGACCCCCCAACTGGACCTGTGAGCCCCGGGGACACGCGGCCTTTTCCCTGTGGAAGCCGGCGCTGCTCAGCTCAGCCACGGAGGGGTCAGCGGAGCACATGAGTGATGGGCGGTGGGTGTCCTCTCGGAAGTCTGCATAAGTCTGTTTTGAGTTCTAACAACGCAAAGTTCTCTTGTTCTGAGAGCCGCCCACACGACCCATCGAAACCCCTCCGACGTGCCGTGGTTTGCTGGGCAATCTCTCACGGGGCGAATGGTCTCTCAAGGGGCGAATGGGGGGGGGGGGCAAGTAGATCTGGGGGCTGAGGCCTGTGCTGCGACCACACGGAGACCATGCCTTCTTCGCTCCGACCTCCCATCCCTCCGGGCACACCAAGGTCAGCGTCCACTTTCCTTCCGTGGGAGAGCGAGGCGCACTAAAGCGAGAATTGGCCTCACTTGCAGACGGCGAACCCGAGTAAGCACGCTGGTCCCCGAGGCGCCGACCCAGGACCAGAGCCACTCCCACGCATCGTCCTGACACCTGCCTCTCTCCGCCTCCGCCGTCCACCGGACGCCAATGACATTCCTGATGACAACCGGCTCCAGACCAGCTGGCGGTGGTCGCCTCCACGCACTCGGGTCCGGGTGGGACCAGGGGGCCCTGCCATCAACGACCAGTGCCATGTGACTGACACGGAAAAGAAAGGAAGCGGGCGAGTGGGGCAGAGCGCGATCTCCAGCTGCCACTTCTTCTCCGCGGTTGTCGGTTCCATTCTGAAGCCCGAGAACCGTTTACGAAGGCTAAGGCCTGAGCGCTCCGAGAGCCCAGCGCGGAGCCTCATTCTCGCCGTCCAGGCCGTTCACCGGGTGGCGACTACGGGACTGCTTTTACGTTTTAATTCCTATTGGTTCCACAGCCAGGGGCCCCCGAGGAGCCATGTTTGAACACCGGGCGTGGCGTACCTTAAAGCCACATCCTCCGGGCACAGAGCACAGCACCAGCACCGCACCCATGGACCACGGACACAGGCCCACGGACACGGGTCCACGGACACGACTCACGGACACGGGCCCACGGACACGGGCCCACGGGGCCAGGGCAGCAGTGAGCCCCACCACAGCCCGGCCTCCTGCTCCGCCCTCCGCCCACCCAGGTGCCAGCTGTTGGCTTTGTTTGACTGAGGTGACGTTGACCACTTTATGGTCCCTGCCCTGCAGGCCAGCTTATCACCTGTCCCCAGGAGGGGCCTCCAGGAGGTGGGACAGAGCAGGAGGAGTCCTTCCTTCCAGCTGGGCGAGGACCTCCACCTGTGGGTGAGCAGCCAGGAGCAGCCGCTGCCACTCCCGTCCAAGGCAGCAGACGACAGACGCAGGTGGCACATGAGAGGAGGCCGGCACCAAAGGGCGCAGACAGAGACTCCGCTAACTAACCCTCGGGAACAGGCAACACGGACGCTGCCTCTCGCCACGGGAAGCACCCGTGGGCCCCGTCAGGCAGGGGCAGCGTGGGGCAGGGGCACCATGGGGTAGGGGATGCGCGGGGCCGGGGCACCGTCGGACAGGGGCACCATTGGGCAGGGGCACCATGGGGCAGGGGCACCATGGGGCAGGGGCACCGTCGGACAGGGGCACCATCGGACAGGGGCACCATTAGGCAGGGGCAGGGGCACCATGGGGCAGGGGCAGCGTGCGGCAGGAGCACCATTAGGCAGGGGCAGGGGCACCATGGGGCAGGGGCACCCATGGGGCAGGGGCACCATGGGGCAGGGGCAGCGTGGGGCAGGGGCACCATGGGGCAGGGGCACCATGGGGCAGGGGCACCATGGGGCAGGGGCACCATCGGGCAAGAGGACCATTGGGCAGGGGCAGGGGCACCATGGGGCAGGGGCACCATGGGGCGGGGCACCATGGGGCAGGGGCACCATGGGGCAGGGGCAGCGTGGGGCAGGGGCAGCATGGGGCAGGGGCACCATTAGGCAGGGGCAGGGGCACCATGGGGCAGGGGCACCATGGGGCAGGGGCAGCGTGCGGCAGGAGCACCATTAGGCAGGGGCAGGGGCACCATGGGGCAGGGGCACCATGGGGCAGGGGCAGCGTGGGGCAGGGGCAGCGTGGGGCAGGGGCACCATGGGGCAGGGGCACCATCGGGCAGGAGGACCATTGGGCAGGGGCAGGGGCACCATGGGGCAGGGGCACCATGGGGCGGGGCACCATAGGGCAGGGGCACCATGGGGCGGGGCAGCGTGGGGCAGGGGCAGCATGGGGCAGGGGCAGCGTGGGGCAGGAGCACCATTGGGCAGGGGCAGGGGCAGCGTGGGGCAGGGGCAGCGTGGGGCAGGGGCACCGTGGGGGCAGGGGCACCGTCAGGCAGGAGCACGGGCTCTGCAAGGAAGAAGAGCCTCTCCATCCCCAAGGACGGCTGCCTGGCGGGTGGAACGTGTGTCAGAACTCATCCCGCTGAAGACATCCCATCGAGCCGTTTACTGTATAAACATGACTGCGTCACTTTAAACGCCGAACTGCATGGTCGCAGACCGAGGACGCTCCTCCGAGGAAGCAGCCAGCACCCCACTGCTCTCCGAGGCCCCGAAGCCCCCACCGCCGCCGTCGCAGCCAGTCCCTCCGCCCGTCCTTGCTGTGGCCTGGTGATCGCACGGCTGCTCTCAGCCTTCCCGTGTTCTGTGGGACAGACACTTACACAAGCACACAGACCACAGCTCCTCCTCACACACCGTCAGCCCGAGGCCTGCTGCCCCCTTCGCAGCCTCCAGGCAACAGCGGCTGCTGACCCGTCTCCCGGGAGGATGAAGTCCGCGCAGACCTGAGTGCGCGGCCTGCTTCTCTTCTCTGGCGGCAGCACGTTAGGCAGCGCGTTTCAGAGCTCGCCCTTCCCACTTCGCCAAGTGCACACCGCCTCGTCCCCGCATGCACACGCCTCTGCACCTCTCGGCCCCATGCCGACCACAGTCCTCTCTCTCACGTTCACTGTAATCAGGATAATTTATTCTTAAACAGGAAAGTTTGATATCACTTTCTCATTCGGTTAAAATGCAGCAGCATCCGCTCATTACTCCTGATCCTGCAGAACCAAGACGTGTCCAACACAGAACCCCGCTTTGCGAGCACCGCCCCGAGTCCAAGGGCGGGCAGGTGCCCACAGGACTCCCATGATGATGGCAGCCTTGTCTCGGTGCCTGCGGCGCGGCCCAGGTGGCACTGAGCACCCAATGGTGCCCGTGAAAAGGAAGCACTGAGTTAATCTGATTCTGATTTATTTGCACGCCTGGTGGGTACTGTACAGTTCTATGCCAACACTGTGGGTGATTTCTCCCCCAATGGTCATTTCTGAAATATTCCCCAGTGGCAGGAAGCCACCATTTCTAGGACTGGCCTCAGGCAGGGACAGACGGACAGCTGGGGGACACGCTGTAAGACTGGAGGCCCTCGTGTCGAGGGGAGAAAATCGAGACCAAAAGCAGCACACACCACCGTCGGCTGTTCCAGCCTGAGCTCACCTCCCCCTTCCTGCAGGCCCCCTTTCCAGTCCAGAGGGAGGCCGAGGGAAGAGGGTGCGCTGATGGCAATCGGGGGTAGAAGAGTGTCCCGTCCGAGTCCCTGACCTCCTTTCTGAAGCCGCAGGCGCCAGAGCTGGCCCCAGAAGGCCCTGGCACCCTAAACCCGGAGCCCAGGGCCTGCTGGGCCGGCCTCCCACACGCTCATTTCAGAGTTCACCTAGTGAGACCACCTTCAGAAGCTGCATGGAGTGAAGAGTCACAGAATGAGCATTTAAATTCTGTTGGTCAGAGATACGGCGACAGCCCCCAAACCTGGAAGTGCTTGCCACGGGCTAAAGGCTCCCTGACAGGTGTGATGAAATCTAGAAAGCAGCCGGCGGGCGTGGCTCAAGGGCTGAGCACCCACCTATGAACCAGATGAGGGTTCAATTCCCAGTCAGGGCACAGGCCCGGGTTGTGGGCTCCATCCCCAGAAGGGGGCGTGCACGAGGGAGCCGATCAATGATTCTCTCTCATCATTGATGTTTCTCTCTCTCCCCCTCCCCCTTCCTCTCTGAAATCAATAAAAATACATATATACATACATATAAAAAACAGATTACATTTAATAGGCAAATTCATATTCTCTGACACAATCATTTGGACTGAAACGCATGTTCCTCTCTTAGTTATAATTCCTCCAACCCCATTCTCACCTAAAAGAACAAAATCCCCACAGTGTCCTTATGACACACATGCTGCAATCTCTTACTCCTCTGTGGGCAGATAAAGGACGAGGTATCGCTGTCCCTGCCGACAAGGCCCCGCGCTCTGCCCGATGCTCCCCTCGCCTGACCAATAGAGCACAGACTGCAGGGGCTCCATCGGTCTGTCCGTCCGTCCCACCGACCGAGTAAGGGTCAGCCGCGG